>LS489518.1:424981-529560 GCA_900490845.1 Pristionchus japonicus | reverse complement strand
AGATGCAGGAGACGAGAAGAGAGAATACGACGACCTGCGACAATTTATCCACAAGCAGATGCTGTTTTATCAGTAGCAAAGGAAACGTAGAAGTATTTACCTAACAGAATCCACAGCAAAGGGAGAAGATGAGCCAGACGACGTGCTGGCGAAACTGCAAATTGATTAATTAATTAAATATTGTGAATTACCGTAATCCTAACACTTGTTAATCGATAGTTAGAGCTGTGTAATGATATTTTATCGTCGTTCAGCATGTTCCATTACGTGATAAACTGAAGTTGTATAAATAGAATGGCAAATAACATGCGAGCAGTGATTGAACTAGGTGCTTTTTTTGATAAACTCCGCCATCGACGTTAGAGATACAGGTCTGATTTACAATTATTGACGAAAACTTCTAGCATTCAGTTTTATGTCGTGTTACTCACGGTTTCCGTAATGAATACAACGTTATTGTAGTACTAATGATTAATTTCGAAGCAAAACAGCTCACCGGAGTGATCCGAATGGAGAGAGACGCCTCACAGCCAGCAAGGACGATATCGCCTGAAGTTATTGTATTGAACATTTTGTTGATTATAAATGTGTATGATCAAACAACGTTTTGCATCAACATTGAATGGATTTAAAGCACTCTGTCGATCAATAATGTGCCGTGAACAGGGTGGACAACTTGGATGCGCAAAACTAGGATAACACATGATTACGATCACAAACCTGGTAAAATCCCTGCTTCCCGACAACTTCACGCCCTCGACGAGGATGTGGTAGCTGGAAGGGATACAACAACCCACAAATAACCTCCGGAACGGATCAACAACAGAAGAACATAGTACCTGTCATAATATCCGCCCGTCCCGCTTCCATTTCGCGTTGTTTCTTCTAACGTTGCCCTCCGACGGCTGCTATGGTGGTCTGCGAGCATAACGGGAATAAAATAGAACATGAAAACAAGTCAAAACAGTGAGAAAACAGAAGGAAAACAAGGCAAGTGCCGAAAGCCGGAAAGCCGAAAATTGGCAACGTTCCAGACCGTAACTTTCCTTGCTAGCACAGGGACTTTGCGCGCCCGAAAATGGTTTTACTCCTTCTTTAACCATCACCCAAATACTGTGTTGAACTGTCGGTGACGAACCTCTACCGTAATGGATCCACTCTTAGTCATTGTCTGGTGCAATCCTCCCGATATCACGTTGTTATCGAGGTCGAAGACGGGACACTGAAGAGAGAGGAGAAGGTAAATAAAAGGATGCTGACTGGACTAGTACTTGCTAGTGCAGATTATGACGGCGATAGTGAATTATTTCGACTGTAAACAACCGTCATCTTTAATGAGTAACTAGCCTTGCAATCCCTTAGTAACAAGGCGACAAATAATTATCAAAGCTGCAAACCAACCGGATACTAACTCATGACCATAACTCTTGAAGAGAAGAAGGGAAACAACGGTAAACAATTATTAATATAATAACACACCTCTGCTCTCTGAATGGAGACAGTCATGCAGATGGAGCTACTCGATTCGATCCAGATGACGACTGAATCGAGATGATGAGGGAAGTTGAATTGATAGAAGACCGGCTCTGACGCTGATGCTGTCGCCGCCAGTGGAATGTTCTCACTAGAATATTATTTGAATTATTGAATTGAATCTTCATATAAATATATAAACAAATCATCGGTAACAGTGCAAAGTACATATTTAGTTGAACATCAACTACTATTGTGTAAGCAATCGAATAAGAGCTGACTCGTCAACGATTAAATAGGGAGTGAATCGAAATGAAGCTTGATTTGAATAAACAAAATAAAATAAGAATCACCTGAGAAGGAAGTTCTTGACTAAGGTGGCCGAGAACTCGTAGTCGACTGGTCGATAGCTGCTCAACTCAACGGATATCGACAGATTCGCATCGTAATCCGAGTTGAGGGAGTAAGGGCAGAGAGTGCGAGCCGTCGTGTTGTACATGTAGTTCTTCACTGTGATTGGCAACTGTAAAATATATTTTATATTCATTTCATTGACAAATAGCCACGGAAATCTATTTACTCTGATATCACGCGACATTCTCTAGGAAAGTTCGTTCCTGTTTGTTTCGCAACAGGAAAGGGTAGTGAATAAGCAACCGCTAACGAATCTAAGCATCTTTCTATCGAAATTAGGCAGATAATTGACTAAATGATCTAGATTTGCGTGTAACAGAATCAAACCTGAACAGAGATGATGGTTGCGGGCTCTCTGAACACGGAGAGAAGCGGCATCGACTTATTCGCGTGTCGAGATGTGATCCGAATGCGAACCACGTCATCCTGAATCACTGGATTACTCTCTAATTTACGCCCGTTAGCCCTTTTTCCTTAAAACTAGTGTGGAATCAGTAAATGATTGAGTGAAACACGAGTGCAAGCGGACGAAAGTGCACGGAAAGTGCTCGAGTGCCGAGCTCAGTCGGCTGACCTGTGTGACATTGTAATGGAAGACGGATAGTTCTCCGTTTGGCAGCGTCTTCCCAGTGTAATTCTTCCCGAAATCCGCATCTTCAGTGACGACGAGGGAGGAAGTGAGTCGATCCGAAGCTGTTGAGTGAAGGAGGAGAAATAAGAAGAAGGAGCGGAGCAGAGTCGCTCCCATCGACGGGTGCCTGTATTGGGAGGTAGAGTAGAGTCAGGAGCATCGATTAAGTATAATTACATATTTTTCAAAAATCAAAAAAGCTCTAAAAACATCATGAAAGATTTGAATCACAACCCCAGCCGAGAAAAAGTTTGAGGATTTGAGACTTACAGTATCGCAGCAGAAAAATCAAGTTATCGCGGTGGGTTCCAATGGCGGGAATTTGAAACCTACCGTATGCTCGGTTGACCTTTCCTTATTTTCCCTTATTTAAAATGATTTTTGTTTATTTAATCAAATCAATTAAATACCATAAAATTTAATAAAATCGCTTTTATCGTCGCATTCAAATAATTCTTGAATTAAAGAGAGAAAATAATGCTTGATTGGCGTGATTTAATGGGACCTCGTGTATCGTGAGTGGAGAAGTGCCAATTATAATCAGGGGAGGTAGGGGAGGAGGGGTGGGGATCTCTCCTTCACTCAGGGTCACTGTCGAGCAACAATTGCTTCTCATGAAGGGCATCTCCACAGTGTTTCTTGATGTCTTCGATGGCCTGTAAGTGGAGTGATTAGTCTCATTCTCTCTTGCTTTCACTCACTTTATTCACATCTCTCCACACATCATCTTCCATCGATCCCTTTCCCATGAACTTGGCCTCTTTCGCTGCTTCGGTGCACATCTGAACGAGTCATTTGAGTAATTGGTTCGGGAACAATCACTGCTTTTCCTTCTCAATTCGAGAAGTACTCGGACCCTCCCTTCTCTCTTCTCTTATTACTCTCGTCAGACGATGGGAAGAACGTTTTTGCCTTCCCCTTCCATTTGTAGGGTCGTTAGCCAAAAAGGAGTCATGGTTACTACGAAATGATCTCAGAGTACTCTCTTAGACGTCGTATCCATCACATTGTATGCTTCTGCCCCCTCCTTTCTCGTCATTCCCTTCTCCCTATAAATCCTCCTCCTCTCCTTACATTCATGGTCTCTTCGTCTGCCACGTCGAGATAACTCTTGCACAGCTTGGCCAGTTTGAGATAGATCTGCAATTGGCTCATCCCTTTCTTCTCCTCCTATTAATGCACTATGCATAATTTCCTTCCCTTCCTTTCATCTTTTCCTCATCTCTTTTCTTCTCCTCTCTTCTATCTTTTCATGAATATCTGACCTGTAATCTCTCCGGATGGTTCTTATCCTTCCATATCTTTCTTGCCATCATCAGTACCTCGAGATGAAGTTCCTGAAATGGGATTCGTCCTTTTTGGGTCATTTCCAAGTGCATTCGCGCAACTCAATCAAGCCGTTACCCCGTTCTCCCTACTATTCCTCGATTTCCAATTGGGAAGTAATGCAAGTTCTGTTGAATTCGGATGCTCCAGTTCTCACCTGACCCTCGGGACTAAAGCTCACCTTGAGTCGGCACCACGCATTTTCCCTCTCCTCTTCTCTCGCACATCTGTTCATCTTCGAGAAACTTTCATAGAGAATCTCAGTGTAGCAGTTGAGCCACCCAGCGTCCTTTCTGAAGGCAAATCAGAAGTTAGGGTGCAATTAGTTGAGTTCAAAGAGCAGCCACCTCCTCTATTAGCAAACTCACTCACAACATGGGGAGAGTGCACAGACGAGGCGACTACATGCATTTCATAATTTATTGTTGAGAAGAATGAAAGATAGACTCACACCAACTTGACTCCGTCCAGAATATCGATTGCCTCAGCGCAGGCTGCCTTCTTTTCATCTCCGAATCCAGAGCTGGAAGTAGCATTGATAAGTGCAAGTAGTGAATCACTCCACTATCTCTTCCATCTCTGACGGACAAGAGAGCCATAGTAATCAACAAATAGACTTCTAGCTCGAGGAGGAAGGGGCAGAATAGACGTAGTAATACCTGGTTAGCTTCTCCGAGAGGACATTTGAGAGTACTTCCATCTCGAAGGGAGTATACTCGATCTCCTTATCAGTAGTGAATTGATGAATGGCATCGAATGCCTCCTCCACCTTCTCAGATTCGAGTAAGGACTGTGCATTCTTGAATGAATCGTGACGAGAAGCCATAGTGTGAGAAGGGGGCTGTGAGTTGACTGGAGACTCTCTCGGATCACATTGATCTCTCTCCTCTCCTCTCCCCTCTTCCCCTCGCCGCTTCCTCCCCCTCTTCTCCCCCACTCTTACACTGTGTGTGGAAGGGGACGAAAAACAGAGATTGTCCTTATTGGACTCATGCCAATCCAGGGATGGAATAAAGAGATGAGGGGACAATGAACGAGGGACTTTCCATGAACAATCTAATCCGATTCGAAGGAGACTTCCCACTTTTCCATCTCTCCTTTCTTCTCTAGATGAGAGAGCATAATTAAAAGTGCCTCAAAGGGGAAGAACCATTCCCTTTCTCTTCCTTCCGCTCTGAATCTCCGTCCCTTTCCTTATTCCTCCCCCGTCTTCTGCAGTTCAATTATCCTCCAGTGGATTTCCACTCTCTGGCTTCTCCTTCCCTCTATCATCCTCCATATCATCCCTCACTTCCCATACGTATCCTCCTCCCTCTCTTCTCCATAATTGCACCTTCTTCATGTTCCTCAACGCCTCTTCTTCTTCTTTTCCTTCTTCTTTTCACACAGTCGGTCGACAGAAATTGCAGGTTCACAATTGTGAGTTCCCTCCTCGAGTCCTTCGGAGTATGTTGAGTTAGGAGTTGCAGTGAACATCAAAGTGAAGGAATTTCTGAGATATCGCCAACTCCGAATGAATCGTATCGTCGCGTTTCCGAATTCGACGTTCCAGGTATTAATCGAACCATTTAATTGCCCAAACCCCCTCCTTTCTCATACTTGCAATCGAGAGCCGAATATAGAAAAACATTTATATTCCAGCTTATTATCAAGAGCGACGGGGTCTTGGAGCCAATTGTGGTCATGAATCATAATGCGACGAACGCAAAAGATGAAGCCTCGCCTTTCAGTAAGGGAACGTCTCAATTTCCTCTGAATCGCGTCCTTTCAGTGAGCATTCTGCCTCTCTCTGCTCTCTTCATAATGTTCATCCTCTTCTTCTGCTACATTCTACCCTACTTGTCGTGGAGATTCAAGGGACCTTGCAACGACAGCTGCTGGTTAGTTCAGTATTGAACTACCCTCCGTTTTGCACGTTCTATCACTTTATCAATCGTTTGAAATGGAGGTAATAACCATTCTTCTTGAACAATTGTCTTCGTAGTTGTGTTCCCGATCGGCCCTCTCGTTCCGCCAACAATACCGTATCGACCAATAACTCCACGGATGCATCAACAGGAAACGAGAAAAGAAGGTAGGCGTAGTGATTGCGGGTTGTGCAACTAGGATTACGCAAAATGAATAGCTTTGCAGAGACAGCAAGTAAATATCTCTTTCTCAGTTGTTTCAGTTGGATCTTCGAGCAATTTCGATGGATTCGAAGGGAGAGAAACAATGTGCAGACGTTTACGAGAACGAGAGAGTCATCAGTCAGATTCTCTTCGAGACTGAAGAAGATTACGTATTCTACGAATGGGTGAGAAGCGTTAGCCGAAACTGAATTTCACAATTCACTCAATTGACATAGGACATGGTGAAAGAGCTTAGCTAAGCTACTTACATAGACTACACTATAACTAACAAATCAATTCAGGGAAACGCATTTCCAAGAGATTCGATGTCTCGATGGTGACGATATCGCAGAAGAAGTTTCCATCCATATCCCCGATTCGGAGAACGATGATGTCAGTTCATCCCCTTCTCAGCTTCCATAATCCCTATAAGCACAATCCCCAAACTCCCAATCCCACGCGCCTAAAATGAATCGAAGAATTCAACAAGCATTGAATAATCCGGATATCATGAGTTTCTTCTCATCTCCAGGGCGACACGACAGTCTACGGCGATCTCGGTCGTCCGAAGACCTTCTCCGATGCATCCGCCTGCTCCTACGAGATCCCCGAAGTGATCGTCCATCGAGCTCCTCTCTCTGATTCCTCCTCCTATCTCCATCCATATCGAACCATGTCCACGAAGAGTCACGAATCGAGAAAGAAGATCGTGCGACCGCTCACTTTCACGCTCTCGGCAGGAATGGAACCACCTGTGGTGGCTGTCGATCCTCGCTCAGCATGGTCCGATCCCAATCTAGCCGCTTCTGTTGTATGAACTTCCTCTGATCCTTCCTCTGTCTCATCTCTCCATCGATCTCTGATATCTCACGTGGCCAATATCAATTATTCCTGCATGATCTCTCTGAAATTTGATCTCACCCTAGTGAATCAATCATATCGCCACCCCTGTCTGTACTACTCTGATCTCACTCTCTGTTCTATTTATGAATCGATAAATCTCAGTTGCTAAGTGGATCTCTCTCTCATTCGGATGCATGCCTGGGATCTTCTCTTCTAGCTCGGGACAGATGTCTTCGTGTGTGCAAGTAGATAGAGAGAGTCTCCTCCCCCGCTTTCTCTCTCATCCTCTCCCTTCTCCTCCTTCTCCCGTCTCTTCTCCCTCCTTCCTTTCTTCTTACTCTTCACTTCAACAATCATCATGGCGGGGTGTGTTAACGCCCTTCGATGTCTCGTTTTCGCCTTCAATCTACTCTTCTGGGTGAGTCCAATCCGTGATTTGCATTCGAAAGAACTACGGTAGATAATGGGGAAATGAATACAGTTCGTTCAACTTCCGCCGCTCATTTTGTTCACTCGTTTCTCCTTCCGTCGCCTTTTTTTGCTCGCTTGAAGGCGTAAACATGCTAGCTTCTCACCCTATTTGGGGCCTCAAGTGAGACGACTTCGTCTATTTCTGGAGTAGAAAGAGTACGAAGAATGCGCATGAAACCCGATGACTTCCTTGAGAATGTAGAGATGAGAAGAGGAAATGTGATCTATTCCATTATCCAAGAGAGAATCTGGGAGAAGGAAGAGAGAGAATTGGTTGGCCCCAACTGCTCGATAGACAGACAAATAGCGGGATAAATAATACTCGTTCGATGCTGAATCCAATGGAGAAGCGATGATGGGATGAGATAAGAATTACTATGGGGCAAATTTTATTGCTTTTGCTGAAGAAATTACTGCTTATGTGAAATGTTCAATAATCTCATGAAATTTTCACATTTTACTTCCTTTTTGTGAATAACTGAATAGAGTGTTAGGAATGACTGGATTCTTACAAACAAATTTGACTAATCCAGATCGCGGGAATCGTGACTCTCGGTCTCGGAGTCTGGTTGTTATTCGATCCGGCGGCCTCTGATTTCTTCGCCCTTCACTCTGCTAACGATGGTAAGACTAATCTCTCCCTCGGGACTTTCAACCTCCTCCACTTTCGCGGGCTCAGATTCTTAACTCTAAGCTGCTTTCGTCTCTCTCTGCTGACGTTCCTCCATAAAACAAAGCACATAAATTTAAGTGTTGGCGAAGGGAAGCAAAGCGAAACTGGCGCTAACAGATGTAAAAACGTGTACACTTCACACTCATATGGCGACAATGGCGCGAAAACCCCATTACTTCTATTATGTGATAATTGGCAAATGACGGTTGTAAACTACTCGAGAAATATGCAAATTTACTTGGAAGAAAAGTTTAAGGAAGATATTTCTTCAGTCCCTCCTCTCAGGTTCGTACCGAGTGGTCGCATGGCTTCTCGTCGTCGCTGGTGCCATCATGACCTTCATTGGATGCTGTGGATGCTGCGGAGCGTGGAAGATGAGCCAGGGAGCTCTCATGGGCGTAAGTCTTTCAGCATTTCACCTCCTTCTTCTTGTTTTTGAATTTTCAAGAGATATGATGATGCAGGATTGGTGGTCGGAAGTAAAATCTCCTATGTAGTACAGAAAGCTAGGGTAGACATAAATCCATCTATCCGTTCAATCAATATTCGAGAGTATTCCTTCTTCACCAGTGATCTGAGCATGTTTTATGAGCATTTGTTTTCCCATAGCTTCTTCCCCGATCTCATAACTCCCACTGTGTAATGAAAAGATTCCACCACGGAGAGATCGCATCAGCAATGCAGAATAGATTTCCCATGCTCTCACATGATCACTCTCACTGATCAATTGGCTCTTGGTGTTGAGGGTATAATGAGTCCTTTCTCACCTGTCAGATGCCCGTTGATATCACACAATAGATCAGTGACTCGCTCCTCTCCTCTCTCTCTCTTCTCCCCTCATTCCACCCCATCTCATTCCTTCCTGCCTTCGACTCTTTCACGAAACACACAACAACTGCCGTGAGAGACAACGAAGGGAAGCAAAAAGAGCAGAAGAGGGGAAGGCCGTAATACCCATCCACTTGAACAGCGGTTTCATGGATCGAGGGAGCGAAATCGATAATATACTCTCAAACATTCATTCCAGTTCTTCCTCATTCTGGTCATCGTTTTCTGTCTCGAATTGACAGCGGCCGTTCTCGCATACCAGAAGCAGGTGAGTGAACTATGAACAATTGAAGATCATCTCAGATCCACTCTTGTTGTTATTGTTTTAACCTTCCATTCTCTATTCTCAGGACACGATCCGGTCATACGTGGAGTCGAGCATCTACGATACGATCAGAAACCGATACGCGAACGATGAAAACCACAAGAACGCTCTCGACTACATCCAGAAATCTGTGAGTATTTGATTAAGTTGTTCAGAGAAGGAAAAAAAGATTCACACTAATATTTATCAACAAGAAAGTTCTGGAATCCTTGTTGTGGATTGAAGCTTCTTGTTTGTTTGGATCACATGTCTCTCTTTTCCTATCCATGTTGATGAGGCATAAGATGCGCAAGAACGGCACTCAGCCATCTTTTATTCATCGAAAACATCCTACCATTCTAAGCTTTCTCTCTCTTTCAGTTCGAGTGCTGCGGCTCGAAGTCTTATCTGGACTGGCTTCAGGCATCCTGGGATAGGAGGGTCAAGGTGAGAGATTAGATGATGAGACTCGTAAGGAGGGGACCGAACTAAAAAATTTCGGAGTCTTTAAACAAATCCTTCTTCTCATTCCCACATTCTTCAAGAATCCAAGCAAGTAGATGAATCGGTTGAATAGCTGAAGAGTAGAGACACTCGTGGAATGATTGATGAGTTGAGGTAGAGACAAGTTACAACTACTCTCAGGTAAGCGAGCATCGCAAGATCGAGCACGGAATCGGAGCGATCGGAGGAGGAAGAGGAACCGGATACGGTGAGAAAACTGTAGATATCTCGTAGGGTTACGGTAAATGGAAACTGTGCGATTTAGAAAGACTACTGTAGATCGATTGAGTGGATACGGTAATATTAATGTAAAGCGATACAGTGGGATACGGTAAGTTTACTGTAGATTGATAGAGTGGGATACCTTAAGGTTTCTGTAAATCGAAACCGTAGGATACTGTAAGATTACAGTTGATCAATACAGTGAAATATGGTAAGATCCCAGATGATCGAGTCATTGCGAAACAATATGACTATTGAAGATGGGAAGTACCGTAACCCTCTGCAGGTCGCGTGCCCGAATCGTGCTGTAACGAGTTGGGACTGAGGGACTACCCGGTCAAGTGTGGAGAGACATTCACCAACCTCCAACTGCACACCTATGCTGACTTCATTCATCCTAAGGTGAGACCTCGATAAGCTTTTGAAATTCAACTAGTTCATCAGTCTAATTGCTTATCTGCAGGGATGCGCCGATGCCCTCTACAACTGGATGAGCTCGAAGCTCGATTTCGCTATTGCCATCTGTGTCGTTGTCGGAATCATCCAGGTGCGATTCTTGATATCTCTCCAAATAAATTCTCGCTCTGTATCTCCTTGGAAACGTGGAGTGGAACTCAATGATCAATCCTTATTCATTCAGCTGCTCGGAATGGCTCTCTCCATGATCCTCTGCTGCTGCATCAACCAAGAGGATAAGAAGTACGACTATTGATAACCCAACTACCTAAATCAATCTCAATCTCTCTCTTTCCCTCTCTTCATCTATCTTTCTCCATAAAAATTCAATCCTATTTTATAGAATCGTATATAGTCTAGATATTCAATCATATTTGTCATTATCAATGTCTCAGTGCCTTTCTCTCCTAGAAACCTCTAGTCAGTTGTAACGTGTTTCTAATTCGTATTCGAGGTGCTTCATTATCTCGCCAACGTTCTTTGATTGTACAGATAAAGCGATTTGATTTATCGAGATTTACTGTTCCACTTTCTGTATTCAGAGCAATGTTGTACTGTAAGAATCTACAGTATGTCTTTCGGCCTCGGTGAACAATTAGTTTAGATCAGATCTTTGTCTCAACTTGTGTCAATGGGATTGAGCAGACTGCCACAAAATCGTATGGATAACGAATCCGATGGAACCACTGTCGTGAGGATACTGTAGATAACCGATATCCCACTAAATCAGGTGCACCTACTTTCGTAATCATGCCCAGCGTATCAGATTCTTTAGCGAATTTATTGCTACCGTCTTCCTGTATCCGCGAAAAATATATTTATTGCGAATTGATGAATGAGTAACAAACGTGAAACAAGTAGATAGAATGGCTAATTTAGTTCAGAGGATGTAGACGGAACATTTGAGTGAAGAGATTCCGCAGTACTGGTCGCATTACTTCTCCCTTTCTAGTCATATTAGGACTTAGTTCATTGATAAGTACGAAGACCTCTTTGAAACTGAAAGAGTTCGTGTTAATTTTAAAAGAGAGGATAAAGTGAAATACCTCGCCATTAGTTCAACAACTGCATCGTGCGGAAGTGCTGCGACACTGGCCTCGAAAGAGTCTTTCTGAATTTTCTTTTTTTTCATAAGTCCATCAAAATGATGACTCACGAAGTTATAGTAGCCTGCTTTAATTGCGGAGTTAATCGACTGAAAATGGTGGTTTTTTGCGAATTAATATTCGTTGATATCAGATCATAAAAGTTTCACAGCTACAAAATCCTCCTCTTATAAATCCTCTCAAAATGGCTGTTTAAAAAAAAAGCTTTTTTAGGTCTCTGAGAACCTAGCTGCACCGAATATCGAAATATGTAGTTTCAGAGTATTCCTTCGAAACTTGGAAATACTAAAGTCGTCTGAGTCAAGTTCTCAGTTACAACCTGCTTCTTCGCTCGCTTCCCTATGCTTCCCTACGAATAAACACTCACATCTAGCCTGTAGCGATATCGTGCAGTTACTTTCAATTACTACTACTATCTACCTACTATTACTGATCTATGCTCTAGTACTTTCCCTCTAAGGTGGAGTACCAGGGACATGTAAGCATACACCCTGAAGTGCCTTGAGCGAGAAAAAAGTCTATTACCTCAAAGTCAACGATGAATTGCTTCGCTTCTTCGGTTTTCAGACGTTGAAACCCGTCGAATTCATACTTCATTAGGTCTCCAAAACAATGAACACTGATGGGGGACGTAGAATTCAGCAATTCGAGTTCCTCAAATAGAGTTTAGGAATAAATATTTAAGCGAAATGAATAACCTCATTGAAATTGTTGTAGCATTCGATGTTAGTCTTGTAGATAGCCATGATCAGATATAGGAAGTCTTGAGATGAAAACCTTAGAAAAGCTATCGCTGGGATAAAATCCTTCAGTCCAGAGAGAGCCGGAAGAACGGCTAAAAGGCTATGTAAATCGATTCACTCGTATTCTCAGGAATAAAAAATATATAAAATACAATTCTTTTGATCTCTCACCTTCGGCATGTTTGACATCTGGGGCATTGAGCATACCGAAGATGTATATCGTTATCATTAGAATCCACGCCATCCTGGGAATACGATTCAGTTGATGAAACGAGATGAAATTGCTTTGAACAAAATTTGTTACGAAAATAACATGAAATACGATCCTGATTTTTCAGAACTCTTTGTAATTTTAAGTACTGCGGAGGAAACTAGGGACGGAATGCGGTGGGAAAATTGATGTAACTACCCTATGATACTACTGAGTCCAATAGGAAACGGATTGGAACGGGAAAGAAAAATGAGGAGACAGTGATGGTCTTGCCTATTCTATCTCTATAAATACCTTCATGGAAGAAGGCGGAGTCGAGAGCAAATAATATGACTTGTAAAGATCAGTATCATAAGAGGGCGGAGCGTAGGAAGAGAAGAGAGAAAGAGATCTTTGAGAGAAACACTTAGGAGAGATGAAAAAAGGGCTGCCAACATTGTCAACCTGCAAGAGGATTCGTGTGAAAATTATTATTACCTAACAGAATACAGGTAATCTTCCAGGTTTGTTTACTTTCCAGTTCCATGTTTGTGTTAGTTGTTATGATAGCTATTGTGGCTAACTGGTTGTGAGCGAAACAAAGAATTCAGATACAGCTGTCTTAGATTTGACACAACTCACTTTTCTATGACATATTTATAGAGTAAATCACCCTTATGAAGAATTGGGAAGGAGAGTGATATGGAAGGGATGACCCAACTACGGAGGATGGGTGAGATCAGAGGGATTAAGTGTGTGCAGAGGATTACGCAAGCAAGAGAAGGTGATACAACTTTCTGAGAACGATGAGTGTCAATGCGCCCCCTGTGGAGAGGTCAAATATTGTGTAAGAATGGAGTGAATGAAGGGCAGAGAAGGGAGATACTTGACTTGGAGAGAAAAGCCTCTGTTCATATAATGTGTAAGTATAATGTGCATATAATATTTAAGAATATACTGTGAGTCTTTCGGTCTAGAGGCGAAAGCAAAAGAAATAAACATTTCACAACTCGATCCATCCCTTCCATGGAATGATGTCCTACATAGTGTAATAATTTCCACAGAACTCAATTTTTTAAACCGAAGTGCGAGAGCATCGTTGGTTGAGGATACTGTAAATAGCCGGAAACTTTACTTTTGAGAAAACTACAGCGAATAAATCGGCTAACAATTCCTATCTCATTCCTTTTCGAAACTATCATAATCTTTCTTAGCACCGTTTGATATTCTTGCAGAACGCATTTACTTCGAGATGCAGTATGATAGTTACATAATTATGATATGAAAATAGAAATGAATAACATTAACGAAGCTGAGGGATCGAAAGAGTATTTTAGTTTAGGGGATGTAGGCGAAATAGTTGGGTGAAGACATTCTGCATCATTGGAGACATTTCTTCTCCCTTTCCAGTCATATTAGGTTTTAGTTCATTGATAAGTACGAAGACCTCTTTGAAACTGAAAAAGTTCGAGATTTCAAAAGAGAGGATAAAGTGAAATACCTCGCCATTAGTTCAACCACTGCATCGTTCGGAAGAGCTGCAACACTAGCCTCGAAAGAGTCTTTCTGAATATTGTTTTCATTTCGAAATTCGAGCAAAAGAATGACTCACGATATTATAGTAGCCTGCTTTGAACGCGTTGCCAATTGACTGAAAACGGCAGCTTTTGTGATTTCACATTCGTTTGATATCAGTTCAAAATTTTCGACAATTCGAAGATTTCACGAAAACAAAATCTTCCTGCTCCCTAATATTTGGAAGCACTCAATACGTCTAAGCGAAGTTCTCAATGCGTTCCTATAATCTGATGCCCTCTTCGATCTTCACATATTCACGGTTTCGCAGCTTCTCATTGCAAACCCTTGAAACAGTATCGGGTTCCTCTTAGCTCGCTTTCTTCCAAAAATAGCTGAAGAAAAGGTTGTCTAAACATTGAAAGCAAGCCAGAAGTGATTGTTTGTAATCAATTTCAACTATCCACTGTTACAAATCTATGCAAACTGTTTCCAAGATACTTTCCCCTCTAAAGAGAAGTAGAGAGGGAGTTGAAGCTCACAGCCTGGAGATCCTTAAACGAGAGAAAACTCCATTACCTCAAAGTCAACAATGAATTGCTTTGCTTCTTCGGTTTTCAGACGTTGAAACCCGTCGAATTCATACTTCATCAGCTCTCCAAAACAATGAACACTGATGGGGGACGTAGAATTCAGCAATTCGAGTTCCTCAAATAGAGTTTAGGAATAAATATTTAAGCGAAATGAATAACCTCATTGAAATTGTTGTAGCATTCGATGTTAGTCTTGTAGATAACCATGCTCAGAAGTGCGAGGTCTTGAGGTAAAATTCTTAGTTAAATTAAATCTGGGAAGAAGTCGTTCAAGCCAGTGAGAGCCGGAAGAACGTCTTAAAAGGATGTGTTGATTGGTTCACTCGTAAAGTTAGTCGCCTCAGAAAAAAACGATAGGCAATTCTTATGACCACACCTTCGGCATGTCGGGGGATGCCGGGGGAATTGAATCTACAGAAGATGTACACTGTCATAAACAGAATCCACGCCATCCTGGAAACAAAAGAGCATCAAGGATAGAACATATTCGGGTTGAACTTTAATAATAAAGAACGTGGGAGCGAGAATGAAGCTTGCTCAGTTGTTGGCGAATGACGAAAGTTATAGTTATTGGTCCTGATTCTGACCATCTATTTAAATACTGTGATGAAGGAGACGGAGTGAAGAGCATTTTGGCTCCCCTCGGATGTTCCCATCTTCACACCTCACATATCACTGTGATCGACCTCTCTGTTGGAGATGAGATCAGAGAGATTTATTGCGCAGACAGGTGAAGAGTGGGAGAGAGAGTCCTAGTGGGTGTGAGAAGTGATCAAATACGGGGTGAGAATGGACAAGGAAGAACGAGAGAGATGATACTGCGGAGTATCTGCTTGCGGGATTCACTAGTTATGAGAACTACCCAGAAGAGCAAAGAATAAAGTTGAGTCTGGTTAAATGAGCACAATGTGAAATGTATTGAAGATTGATTGGAATTGATTTGTGATTCCTCTTCGATCTCGCACTCGCTTCTGCAGGAACCGAACGTATTCGTTCTTTGGAATAAACTTTAAAAAGATATGGAGATAAGATGCATGGAGTACTCTAATTGAAAATATGCTATTAGGAACGCAAAGACACAATCCCGGGGAGAAAAAGGGCATGCTCAATGATCGTACTCACTCGAACTACCAGGCACATCGGATCGAGGAAACTGACGAAGAGTTTCTCATGGATGAGATGTGAGGATGAGCGTGATGACTATCCTTCCATTCAGTTTCTTTAAATACTCTAATAAAGAGGGAGAAGTTGTCAGTACAAATGTAAACGTTTCCTAACCTTGTTTGTTCCCATCCTCACACCTCACAAAAACAAAACCCCCTTTGATGTAGGTACGATTACTGAGACAGGTGCAGGGGAGAACGGACCCCACTGGGTGTGACAAGAGATCAAATGGATGCGAGAATGGACGAGTGAGAACGGGAGAGTAGATGCAGGCTTATTTTCTATCCTGAAACGTCCGAGGATCTGAAGAGTAGTTCTTCATCTCTGTTGATAATGATTATTCAGAGTGCCTTAGTGGCTCGTTTGCCAGCCCTTCCATCTCTTTTTCGAAATGTGCTTGTATGCTCGCTGTATTCCAGCCTTTTATAATCTGACTTATCAAACCCCATTTCACTGCTGGCCCTCTCACTGGGAGAATAAAATAATTTTGAACGATTGGCATTTTTTTATTATTTATTTATTCCATAATCCATTCCACTGAGATATGTACATACAGAATGAAAAATTGGGAACTTGATGAATAAAGGAGGATCAGTCCATGTGAGGGAACTGGAGGACAACTCTGACGTTGTCGTGGTTAATAATACTAGTTGGAAAGCAAAGAGAGCAATAATGAAATCGTATCTAAATGAGAAACACATTATAGAACTAGAAAACATACAGAATGAAAAATTGGGAACTTGATGAATAAAGGAGGATCAGTCCATGTGAGGGAACTGGAGGACAACTCTGACGTTGTCGTGGTTAATAATACTAGTTGGAAAGCAAAGAGAGCAATAATGAAATCGTATCTAAATGAGAAACACATTATAGAACTAGAAAACATACAGAAAGAAATATTGAGAACCTGATGAATATGGGAGGATCACTCCATGTGAGGGAAGGGGGGGGGACAACTCTGACGTTGTCGTGGTTAATAATACTAGTTGGAAAGCAAAGAGAGCAATAATGAAATCGTATCTAAATGAGAAACACATAATAGAACTAGAAAACATACAGAAAGAAATATTGAGAACCTGATGAATATGGGAGGATCACTCCATGTGAGGGAACTGGGGGACAACTCTGGTGCTGTCATTGTCAATAATACTAGTTGGAAAGCAAAGAGAACAGTAATGAATTCGCATCTAAATGAGAAACACAGAATATTACTAGGAAACGTATATACAGAAAGAAATATTGAGAACCAGATGAATAAGGGAGGATCACTCCATGTGAGGAAACTGGTGGACAACTCTGGTGTTGTCGTGGTTAATGATACTACTTGGAAAGCAAAGAGAACTGTAATGAATTCGTATCTAAATGAGAAACACAGAATAGATCTAGAAAACGTATTTACAGAATGAAAAATTGGGAACCTGAAGAATAAGGGAGGATCAGTCCATGTGAGGAAACTGGTGGACAACTCTGGTATTGTCGTGGTTAATGATACTAAGTTGGACAAGAAAGTTGGACAACATAGATCAAATCATTCGTATCTATAAAAGATAGCATATTTCGTCAAATGCTAATAATGCTTGCAATACGAAAGTGCCTAACTGAGAAAACAACTTCTGACATATTGTACGGCGAATGAATTCAAAAATAGGTTATAATAGCTACCGGTAAGTAAAGGTTAAGGGAGACAATCTTGCATTAAAGTAGTGACAAGATGAGGCGTATTGAATACCAGGGGACATAGTTTTGTGTTTGTACCACAGGTCACTTTCAACTCAGAATATTTTAGTTTAAAGGTAAATGTACTGGATAGAATAAGCGTCAACTTAGCTCCATTAGAAATCAAAAGTGTCAAAAACTCAATTATAAAAATACGAATAGAAAAGTTTTGATCTCGGTTGATCATTCCTTTTTATGACTACGAACTTGAAACAAAAGCATCAAAATTGTTGAAGTTTCACTTCAATGCGAACAGAGGTGTAATTTCTTTCATTAAATTATGAACTAATGCGACTTTTATTTTTCTTGTCGATCGGCTTGCTTCTAGAAGTGCTGGCCGTCCTGATCCACTCTAAGACGGTGTCAATCCCTTCTTAATAAATCCCAGCAGACTATTTATTCCACGTCAGCGCACTTCTCCTCATTGTCCTTCTATTTCCACTGAATTCCCCATACATTCATCGATTCCTAATTTTTTGAGGTTCCCCACTTCGCATAAGGCATGAGTAATTCCACACATTTTAAAATAATACACTTTCCTCACATCATATTCCACCTTTTCCAATAGCGACCAATCTTTTTCTCACCTTTTCTCCCAATGAACTACATCGTACTACGTTACCTACCCTGATCCGAACAAACATCGTTCGATGTTCAAAACATGCCCCTGCTCTCACGTGAAACTATTATACTTCGGTATCTTTGCAAGTGGCTGATCAATAGTCGGCCGTCTGTCATGAATGAATGAATTCGCATAATTTTTCGTTATACACTTTTTTGCCATCAAATGTAAGCTAATTAAACCAATTAAAAAATGATTCAAATTCACTAACTTGTCTTGCTCTACGATCTCAGTTGTATTCAAAATTCCAGCTCGAATAAATGCCAACAACAGGCTTTTTTGCTGTTTCTCAAATCAAAGAGCATGCAAGGACAAAGGACAATCATGCAAACACAAATCACACCATGCAAGGACAAAAGACAGTGATGCAAACGATTCCAATTTTGAAATAATACAACCTTCAGAAACTCACTCAAGCAATTCGCCTGCAAAAAATGATGCTGGAGAAAGATTTGTTTTGTATGATTACCTCTCGTTACAACATTCGCTTGCATTCAAGATCGAGTTATTTTTACTTTTACATTTAACTTTTCAGGTTTTCAGTTAACATAACCACGATGACACATTTTTTAGATTTTTTTGTGTTCACCCATCTAATTCGGACTCGCATCGGCATTTGATGGGTGGCTAATTGGCTAAGGATTTGAGGAGTTTCTATGAAGCTTTTTCAAGGTCGGACGGTATACGGAAAATTGACTCAGCCGAAAAGGCGAGAAAATAAGAAATTTCGACCGATTTACGAGTTGAGTGTTGCTATCATTGTTCCGGCAAAACTTTGGCGGTCGTTTCTGCTTTACTAAACCAGATACCAATTCTTGTAGTCAGCCGAAAAGGCGAGAAAAGGGGCAAAATAGGGCATCATCACTTTACCTTCAATGAACCAGTGAAGTGTTTTGTTAGTGAGTTGTTAGTAGTACAAGATAATGGTTAGTAATTTGTTAGTGGTTCATGAAAGTAGTGAGGAAGCCAGATGAAGCGAAATTTAAATTTGAAATAATCCATCAACTTCTGTTTAAATGTACCATGAATAAAAAAGGGAATAACAGACGCACAGAGCGCGCATCTATTAAATTACCGCACTTCAGCGCGTCTGGATATATTGAGGGAAAATAAAAAAAAGGTTCGCGATCGATAGCGCGTTCGTTACTCCTCTTCATCCCATCTTCAGATCTCACTCGTAAGCAAACTTGGATAAAGATCTTTCAAGAGCCAGTTTGAGTCAGCCAAGAACATGCAATCCCTCCCGTGTCTACTATCTTCGGGAAACTTCATAGAAACTCCTCAATCAATTAGCCAATCTTTAGAGGGAGACGCGATTCCGAAAAAAACCATTTAAGGTACACTCAAATGAATCTGTGAAAATATGTCATCGTGGTTACGCCGAAATTGTAATTCTCAAATATAACAGAAAAATTGAAAAAAAGAAAAAAATAACGAAAAAAAACTCGATCTTAAATGCAGAGTATCGTTGTGAACGTCTTTTATAAAAACAAATCTCCACTGCTTCGAAAAAGTTCCTGAAAGAATTCATGCTTCAAAAAGTACGTTCGTGCATCAGATTTGAGTGGAACATTGAAAAGTAGTGCAGTTAGCATATTAGTGAGCTGATGGTTTTGGAAACAACCGAGATCGTAGGGAAAACTTGAAACAGTTTTCTTTTGAAAATCATATTTATGTTCCCACTGAAGAGCTTCACAGCTGAAACAAACCCCCTTCCTCAACCATAGTCCTAGATGCATGTCATATATCAGCTAATTTAAACAATAATCCTAATATAATCACATAGACCGCTGCTGATACGTGATCAAACCCCGTGTTTGCAAAATCGCTCGACGCGTGATTCACTTTCACGATTAATGAGCCGATGGAACCCAATACACTATAAAACAGACGATACCGTTTTCCGTTACTTGAAGTCCTTAAAAACCCAAACGTTTTTTACATGTTTCACACTCTCTAATTCCAGGGATCGAATGACTAGAATCGTTTTTTTCGCTTCGAAGCCCCTTCTACTAATAAGTATTACTCTAATCTTTTTCCAATCCATCTCATGAAGGACTTGCTCCCATAACTAATAGTCTAACGGAGACAACACTCTTTGAAGAAAACCGATCGACTGGAAGAAGTGCACTTATGCTATCTTGCTCGCTGGGCGAATGACTCTCTTGAAACTTGGCATTGTTCGAATTTTCAATAATTGTTCTGATCTGGGCGGTATTTTTGTCATGATAGTTTCAAAGCACTATTGTTAAACGAAAGAAATGACATAATGAGCAAATCCGGAAGTCAAATGAAGGCTTTCCCGATTACCGAATAGGAGTGCTACCACTGATTATGTTCAGATGATTCATTCACCCAGCGAGCAGATAGCATAAATGCGCATTTTGTTCAGTGGTAACACTCCTGATCGATAAACGTAAATCCCCCAATCAACTCACGGTTCGTACATCATGCCATTTGGTAGTTTGCCTCGTCGACGCTTGGGTTTGCCACTGGCACGTGAATGCGAACACGCACGACCCACGTTCGCCACCTATCCAGTACACCTAACAGACATGATTACAAATATTACCGGATATGATTTCTAGAATCGGAGTAGATAAGAAGGCAGTAATGATGACAAAGCACTCGGTGCTGAGGGACGGGAGTTGAATTGTGGGGTAAGGGAACACCGGGAATACCGGGAATAGGGTGATGGAAGATAAAGGAGTGGTAGGCAGTCCGGATAAGAAGAGGGGCGACCGGGAACGAGGCATTCTAACTTCCAAGATAGTTGAGTGTGCGTCTGACGACGGATGCATCTCTGTTCACTCGCTTGAGGCCATCAGCGATCTTCGTCTTCTCGTCACGGGAATGACCCTTCGCATTGTCGTCGTTCATCTGGGAGAAGTGTTTGTTTAATTCTCACAATTCCAAAGGGCTATTCTTTAACTACTGTTGAGTAAAAATGGCATAATAGTACCTGGATAATGCTGTTGAATTGGAGTAGCATACGACCCATCGCATTGTGGATCTTCTTGAGGTCCTTCAACGATTATTGTGTTATTGACAACTTCAGTGCACAACTCTCTCTCTCTCTCTCTCTCTCTCTCTCTCTCTCTCTCTCTCTCTCCCTCTCTGACAAAGAGATCACCTTGATGAGAGACTCGGCAACAGAGTCGTCGATTGCACTGGTCACTGCGTCTATGCAGCTGAGTCGACTGAACTAAAAGTGAAAAGACATTTTTAGTTGATTTCTTACTGTAATTGCATACTTTTTACAAATTTTCATTCGGTTTTTAACTAGGTTAGCGTATGGAGGACTGAAAACTGACTGTATCACTGCTGAGATCTTTGTACTCTGTATAAGAGGAGGCGAGAGCGCGGTTCTCCTTCTGATGCTGGCGAGATCCCGCGTAGTCGAGCAATGGCTTGTGGAGGTGCTGCTTCCTGAATTTTGTGAGCTGAGCAATCGCTGCGTTTGATCATTTTTTAAAACTCTATGCATGAACTTCATTGTGTATTTGTTGAGTATTAATATTAAGTTCATGAACGTACAGCTTCTCCCCGGTCTGCCTCAGCTTGTTCTTGAGACTCTCCGAGTTCGCCAAAGCCGTCTGGTGAGCGAGATTACGACAGTCGACGGCCTCGCTGTGCTGGAAATAATAATCGAATATAGGAAATTGATAAAAATGTTAACTATGCACCGTTTTCGGAGCCGAAAACTCCTTCATTAGGTCCCGGTATTGTATACTAGAGGCGAGGAAGAGATGAGACTGAATTTTGGTCCTCTTTCAAGCTTCATTGTTCCCGAAAATAGAATGTCGAAATAAAGAGACTCCCCAATGCGTAAGTGAATGACTTTTCTGTGCCGTGATCTTTCTTGGACTTACATAGAGCACATTGGAGAATATTGGAATAATCACCTTTCCATTCATCAGCTTACTACTACGGAGCTTCGCGCGGTAGTTTTCACACTCGAGGAGCTCGTGCGAGGCGTGAGACGCATTGTTAGCGGGAACAGAGTCATCATCTGCTGCATCGGCGATTTCCGCTGGAGCCGCAGGTTCATCCATCATCTCAGCGTCGTTCTCGAAGATCAGAGGATCTTGCAGAAGCGAGGCAGCGTCATCCTCTGCTGCATCCTTCTGATCCGCGACTCCCGGCTGATCGAGGGTCGTGGGCTGCTCGACCTGAAACACGGATGTGAAAACAATTTAAAGTGGGGTTGTTTTTATATTTTATCAATGCCATTGTGCACCTCCATTCCATACATAATACTCCTCCGAATACTGATCTCACCTCATCTGCTCTGTTATCGGCCTCCTCAGCCATCATCACAAGATCAGACTCAGGGAGGACACTGTTGATCATCTAAAACGAAATTCACTAATTATAATCATCTCATCTTAAAATCTTTTAGGATTTATGATTAAGTTAAGATTTTTACCTGCTGCAGAATGTCGTTCGATGATCTGATCGAGTTTCCCTCGGATTCGTCCTTGCCCTCTTCGGGGGACGGAGTCAGAGAGAGAGAGTGAGATGGGGAAGAAGAGTCGGACGAAGAGTAGCCGGAATCCTGAAAAATAAATAAAGAAAAGATCGAGAACAGAGGAAAAGATGACAGAGATTACCCAGATACTCACTTCATCGTAATTGACGGAAATGTTGAGAAGGTATGAGAAATAGTCATCAGAGTTGCTAGACGGTTCATCACTGAACTGTCTTCTGGATGAGTAGTCTGCAATAGAAAATACTCCGCATTTTAAAACACTGCACTATATTCTTAGATTATATCGTGATCATTTGTATTTTACGCAATGGTTCAACAACTCACTGTATTCACCATCATTAGCAACTCGTCTCTTTCGCTGGGAAGTGCAGCGTACCGAACGTTGAGCGGTAGCATCCTTCTACAATGGACCACGTTTTAAATTCCCATTATATTTAATTGCCAGAGGTCTATCAAAGGCGTACGATCTAGATCTAATCTACGAACAATCTTAAAAATACAAATGGTCCTCAAAAGACTAGCACATAAGTACACTTGGCAAAATTGAGGGAGTGCGAGCAAATATCCGTAAGAATTCATGAACTACCCTCATGTCAACCATATTATCTATTGTATCAAACATTGAAGGTAAGCCCTATTTCGTCTCTCCTTTCTAAATATCCATTAAGCTACACTAATTTACGTTATTTCTATACCTGAACTGCCGAAGTTCTTCTCTGATAGGGGCGGGAAGTCTTAGCAGGAGGGGAAGGACGGGCATTCTAAAATGGACTTTTTTGAAAAACTGTTAACTTGTTTTGTTCAACTCATTCATCTTTCAAATATTAAAAAAAAATAGATGATACCTCTTTCGCAGTCGATTCCGAGCGACGAGAGTGGCTCTTCGGAGCTAAAAATGTATTACAATTAGTATTCTTTTATTCAAACAGAAAAGGCTATTTCTAGCGCAACGAATCTCACCATTCAGAAGACTTCCAACGTGATCGTTCATCTTCACCTTCTTCTCGGTGGGCTCATCGATCGATTTGGATGTCCTCTTCCGAGTCAGTCTCTTCTTCTCATCCTGTGATTAGTTAATGAAGAAGTGGTTGACAGAATAGCAGCAGATAAGAATAGAAACTCACTTTCTTCCTGAGCTTCCTGGCCACCTCCTCCGAAGTTATATACTGTCGGCATGACGGGGTTCCACACTTGCATCTCACGATGTTCTTCGTTCGGCCAAGGATGTCTCTGAAAAGCACGACTTTAAACTGAATTTCGCAAGTGTCTTGCGCGCAAGCTCTCTATTTATTTACTTACCCGCTGTAAGATTCCCCATAACTCCAGGTGATCTCCTGGCCCTTCTTGATCTTCTTGATAGCGAAGAGGCCGACCTTCAGTTCACCGTTGACCTCTCGCTGAGAAAAAAACCTTATTACTTGCCCTTTTCGACGTAGATTTTTCTTCATGGTAACAACAAAATGCATCAAAAGGATTACCATACCTTCAACAGACGGCAATTGGGCTCGCAACTGTGGTTGCTGTAGCTGAAACAGAATACTCTTTGGCTTTTGAGGTGAATAAATAAGTTTGTTTTTAAATCATTGAAGATCTGTCAATTCACTGAATATTAGCAAAATCAAAGTTAGGCCATTTCTCTATCCTCGGAATTTTTACGGCTCTCAAATCCGATTCTAGGGCGCGTCTTGCGCAGACTACTTAAACAAAACACTACTTCGAATACAAATACAAAGAGTTACCGAGCAACATTTCCTTCGTCCGTGGGGTCCAAGATGAGCTTTTCGAGGACCTCGATGAAGTAGGTCATTGACCTCTTCTTCGGCGGCCAACTGAAATTTAATAGTTCGTGAAAAGGAATGGATATTTTCCAAGACCATGTACTCACTACGGAGATAACAGAAACTATTCGGCTTAAGAAATTGAATACCTTCTCACAAGCTTCTTGAACTGCCTCTTCGAGAACAAATCTCCAGTAAAATCACAGATCAGTTCGCCCCTGAAAAGGATAACATGACCTAAATGTTGTTGTGTCGACCTATTTTGTGCATATTTTTGTTTCCTACGCGAATCCCAGCAGAAATTTGCAATAATCTTGCCGGTTTAAAGATTTTTTAATCTGCTTTCTCCCAGCCTATGACCAATAATGATGACCAACAGTGTGAACAGTCTCATACAGTAACCAAACACCGTGAAACCTAGTGAGCCGGTCATATTCAATGACAAACTCCCTGTCAGCGTATCCAGATTTCCGCAGCCTCGCGATACTGTTCTTAGAAATAGATGTGGTGGTTGGTTTTTATAGGTCTTTACTAGATGATGGGATTGATCCTTTCTTTTTTAGTGCATTATATCAGAAAGGTTGAGTAAGGATTGTTTATTACCATCGCATTAGAGATATTTCTCTAGTCACAAACGAGATGTTTCAGGTAATACTTTTTTCTTTAAAAAAACTCACACATCGGCATCCTCGTCAGCGAAGAGCCCATTTCCCGTTGCTCCAGAAGATTTGACAATCACTTTCTTGAAGAGATTCTGAATCAAACGTGATAATGATAAGCACGATTACAATAATTGGAATATATTTTTATAAACGTACGTTGTAGAGAGGGGAATTCTTGCAAGCTTGTCCCAATTCGCACGAGTTTGCGCATTCCGTTTTCGCATCGGCATTCATTGAGCACTTGTTGAAGGTGAAGTCCTGGCGAACAAGCTGAAAATATATATTCTCACATCACGCAAATATTACTTTTTGGTGAATTCTACTAAGCGTCGAAGTCGTACAAAAAAATCGATCTCTCATTATCAAGTTCTCTCGCTTTCTCTGACCGTCGAGAGGCCAAGACCATTAAGAGAAATAATTACCCTGTCCAGATCTGTACTAGTCCACTTAGGAAATTCTTCTCTACCAGATTAAGGGCATGGAAAAAGTCATTGGAGGAACACAACGAATTATAAGTCCTAATCGCTGTCATTATCGAACTAGATAAGCCAGCAACTTAAAATTCCGACTTCCTCAAATTATAATAGAATTGTGTGCTGAGTTTTAGGAGACTGAAATACTTCCTGCGATTTTCAAGGTGTAAAAAGGTGGAAAGTTTATAACTCGGCTGGAGTTCATCACGAAAATTTGAACTAATTTGATGATCTTCCTCAACACTTTGACTACCATAATTCCAAATTTTAAATATATCTAGAACGAAAGCAGCGAGGAGGAATTTCCAATTCATTTTTTTCCTCCAATGACTTTTTCCTGTGCATGACTAATCTTCAATTCGTCCATTCGAATTATTAGTAAATGGGTAAATGCGTACATATTGTCTGATGATCTTCTCGATTTTCGCCTTCTCCAGCTTGTAGAGACGTGGCTCATCCTTCTCGCTCGTGCCGATTACATTTCGGGGGAGGTAGCGGTACTTGTTCGCGGATGCTGCAATGTATTTTAGAAGTTTAAGAATGCATAGTGCGTTGCAAATTGAACAAATAATAAAGAAACATCGAGTTTTGTCAGCCATTGAAATTGAGTTTTGCGTCAGAAAGGATAAATGCACTCACCGACAAGCAGCTCATAGTCTTCGAGCTCTTTCTTTATTGGAAGAGGCTGGCTCTCGAGCTTCTTCTTTTTTGCTTTTTCGCGTACCCCCGATCTCAAGCGAGTCATGATATCTTCGTTTGTCATTGGAAATTAATTTCCTGGAAATGTATTGCTGGACTATCTATGCCAATTCGAGATAATTGCAATAACAAATGTGAAGACATTTCGAGAAAAAAAATAGGAGTTCGGTATAAGAGAGCACGCATCGATTCTCATTAGAATAGGCAACTGCCGGTGCAGTGGCATCCCGACCTATCGACATGCGAAAAGAAACGAGAGCCAGCCGATCGCAACACACCAGTTGGTGTGAATAAGAAGAGAAGGGCGTTTGAGGGTAGTACAGAAGCAATGGAGAGTGCACAGGCTGTGGAGGGAGAGTGAACATGTGACAGGCGTATCTGTTCCATCATTTTCGGCAGACTAGCGGCTTAGCGGCTCATCCTTTGATGCGACTGTCAGTGGACAAAGGGAACCTCAGACAATCCTTTCATCTTACCCCAACTGTCCAAAAATTTATGACAAGCGAGGAGTGAGAAGGAAGAGATCACGACAATGGGACAAAGAGGCAATACTTTGCGTTAAGCCAAATAATAAAATAAGGGTCTAAGCTATGGGAGGGATATTGGTATCAGAGAGAGAGAGAGAGAGAGATACCAGACGGAAAAGATGGAGGGGCATCTTGTGTGATGACCTTCTCCGGCGTGCTATTAGGAGAGAAGCAGAGGGATCGAGAGGCCAACCCAACACCTGGTCTAAGCAATGAGAACCACGAGGAGGGTATCAATTTCACACAGTCTCTTGTTCTGTCTGACTGCTGAGAGTGCGTTCAGTAGGGAGAGACGAGATCGTTTATCCGATGATCCCTTAGTGTATGTCATAATATCAGGTGCCAAAATATCAGGTGAGAAAGCGATATTGTTTCTGATATCGTTGCAATATAAACCTCAATATAGCTATCTAACGACGATGCTTCCTTCTAGTGCAAGATCTAACTTTTGGAAACCTGAGAAGAGTATGATAGAGGATGAATAGCCTTGGTGAGTCCTTATCGCGCCTAACCATCGCCCTTCATTGCCCACCTTACTCTACTCTACGATAACAAATAAATTCGCTGGAAAACTTTGGAACACTGAATGATTCATTGACTTGGCAAGAAGCCTCCTAGTTTCGATTTTGAAAGTGCAGAGAAGGAAAAGTTGGTGTATCTCGAGAGGAAGCTGAACTTTTCCAAATATAAAGATTCCTTGTGTACTGAAACATTCAAACAGACGTTTACCATTCAATCAGGTCAGAGAACACAAATTCAAGTGAAAGATGACTGATAAGATTGTTGATACTCGTGCAACGAAGTGTGAGCGATAAGAGGATCAACATTGAAATACACTATTAATATCAACGGATACAGTACGCAAACTAAAATTAGTTAGAGCGCAAATGGGTGACCAGTGAGACAAGTTCGCCTGTTGGCGTCTATTGAGCATCTGCTGTGATAGAGTGTGGGCCATAGAGAGATGGGTGAGAAGCCATACAATTTTGGCGCGAAGTCATCGCCATCGCTTTCATAACAAGAGAACGCTATGGTTGGAGACAGAAAGTAAGAGGGAGAGAGAAGAGGGACATTGTTTCTAGCTTCCTCTGACCATAACGTTACAGAAACTAATGGGAAAGGAGAATTGATTATCTAATCAGCAAGCAAGTAGCTTGAGATCGAATTTGATTGGGGGAAGGGCTTGATCAACACAGAGGAAGAAAATTAATAGATGACAGAATGAGGAGAGAGGGGAAGAGAGGGGAGAGAGAGGAGGAGGTTTACAGGATTTGAGAGGCAAGAAGTGACTCGAGAGAAGATGGAATGCTTCTCATGATCGGAGGTAGAAAAAGGAGAAAGATGAGAACAGTCCCATAACCAACGATATCTAGAACAAAAGAAACATAGGAGAGAAGAGGGGAAAAGGTTTCCTTAGCGCATGCTAAGTCTAATTGTGGGGTCTAACTGAATAACTACTACTGGGAGGGCAGAGCGATATCTAGTCAGAGAGATGGAATAGGATACAATCTGGAGAGGGCTGGAAAGGGAGTGTAATTAATGGCCTCCCGGAGTGGAGGAGAGAGGAGAGAGAAGGGGAGAGATCTGGCCGATCTCTCAATCTCTCCTTCTCTCATTCCATCTGACGAGCAAGAGAGCATGCGAGTAGGAGAGAAATGGTAATACGAGATGTGAGTGGGGAATCTTGATTGATGATAGTCGGGGGTTTAAGCTTCGTAGTAGGCAGGTGAAGGAGAGGAGGGGGTTGGGGGGTAGGAAATGGATAGGAGAGGGATGGGGAAGGAAGAAAGGAAGGAAGGATGGAGGAATAGTGGAGGGAAGAAGAGAGAGGAAGGATGGGGATGTTAGGAAGAAAGGAAAGTCTGTGAAACTATGAAATGTGTATGCTAGGTCGGAGCCGACTTGTGTAGGGTGTTTGAGCGCCGCGTGAAAGAACTTGATAGTAATCTACATGCGTTTCGCTACGAATAATCTCCACTCAGATCTTCGCTTTCTCTTCCTACGACACCATTTCTTTCTCTCTTTCAGCTAAGTCACTTACACTGAACATCATTCATTCATTGAAGACAAGAAAAAGTAGTTTTGAGGAAGCAAAGGAGATATACCAAGGGGCAGATACACGTATATGGAGGCGTGAGGTGCATTGCGCAGTCCAACAAACACTATTAATGAGATCTCGGATGTTGTCAACTTGAACAACTTTTCCGTCATTCCCCAAAAGGATGAATATCTACGAGTCAAACGATCGAGGGAAGATGAAAAATCGGAGCCATTGTAATGGAAAAGAGATAGGTAGAGGGAGCAGTTGCTATAGAAACTGGCGAAAGAGGTCATAAAGCTGCTCTTTTACAACATAGCTCGTGGTCGTTCATATTGCGCAACGCATCATATGGATTTAATTTCCTCACAAATTCGTTCTGAAACAATTCACGTCAAACCCAGAAGAAGTCACAAATGCATCCTTTCTATACGGAGTAGTAACGTGACTCGAATTCAGATTAGCGAGAGTACAGAGATGGACGCATTTGGTGCATCGGAAAAGGAGGGGAGACGAGACAAAGAGAGGGGAAAGGATGGGAGGGAGGGGGCGGGAGTCCCAGGCCATCTGCCTACCGAATAATTCCAGCTAATTGTGTTGAAGATATGAAATATCTCGTGAAACGGAGGACGAGGGCCACATTAGTACTATGAGTGGTGGGCAACACATCGGAGGGAGTCGTAAAGCAGAAAGGGCTCTCCACTCTCATTCATTATCAGCATGTGAAGAGGAAGGGAGTCTGGGAAGCAAACTCACTCTCAAATCTCTTCAATCCTCATACACTCTAGCTCAGTTCGATAAACAAAAGAGTATAGGGAAGAAAGAGAGTCAGACAACGCATTCAAATTATCAGTGATAGTGGTGGTACGAAATACTGAGATCAGTGGCTTTCCCAACGAATATGTGGCACTCTCTTAAGGAAGACAAGAACTCAAGTACGAAGTATATCACATCCAAGGACACCACATCAGATAACAAGAGAGAGAGAGAGGGAGGTCAAGACCCTGAGCACTACTAACGAGAAAGAGAAAAGAGGATGGAAGGAAGGGAGAATTTTGACTAATGAGCGATGGTGAGAGATAGGAGAGGGGAGTGAGCAGGAATATGGAGACATAGTTTCTGACAGAAGATCATTCCTAACTGAGAGATTGTTTGTGCACTCGACCCACTATGAACGATGGTCTGATTGCAGAGATAAGGGCCCCCAAACCTCCAAACAACACCAAACTGACCTCCAAACTAACACAGATAAGAGAGGAATCGAGAGAGGATCACTCACTTTCGAGGGCTAGTAGGGAACAACCATAAGATGCCCTTATAAGAACAAAAAAACCAAGCAATAATCGGTAAGTGCGCAGAATGGGAGTTGTATAGAAAATTGATATCGGGTGTTATGGGGTACGGAGGATCAAAGAAAGGGGTTTCTCTCGAATTTCGCCCCCGGAATAATTCAGAACTCGATATGAACTAGCTCTAAACTGAACCAGAGAGAAGGACGCCATCATCATCTACTATTCAAGAGTGACTTCAGGGAAGGCATTCCCACGAACTTTAACAGGTAAATCAAAAACGGCGAGGAGGTCATACGAGGCGAGGGGGGACATCAGAAAGAAGCAGAAAGATTCAGTGATACGCACATCCGCCCCGTCCTTGTTTGGTAGTTGCTTGTCGTCGCAAGTAATAAATTGTTTGTTCTCTTCATGTTTTGTTGCTGTTAGTACATACTGTGGACACTCTCACGTTATCCAGCAAACCTGAATGAAGCTTTTGACACATTCATGAGCAGTCCCCGTCCACAAAGATGGGGAAACGGGAGGAATCCCTTTAAACCTAGTTGATGAAGCGAGTAGTGATCACAACACGAGGGGACAGAAAATGCAGTCTTTTATTCCTCCTGATGTTTTTTTGTGCAGGATGCATAATGGCAGGAAGACGGGACAGTGAGAATTAAATGATGTTGATCCGAGCAATTGTTGCGCATGATACAAACTTAGCCTGTGTTGGACGCTAGAAGTGATTCATTTTGAGTTATTCTAGTCTTAGAAGCCAATCGGAGAAAGAGTGTCATTCGGATATTGTTCTAAGACTGCGGCATCACCTTACGTACCCGACTATTGAGGTAGGGAAGAGAAAGGGATATAAACATAGTATATCCACAGACCAAGCAAGTAATCTCATCGGGTATAAAGATGGGAACGACAGCGCGTTCATCTTTTGACGAATGTGGAAGGGAGAGAGCGAGGAGAATAGAACGAGGAGCAATAGATGGTAGATCCATTCTTCAGAAATTATACTTCTCTCAATGCTTCTACTACGCTTGAATTTCGATTTCTAGTCTAAAAAGAACGAAATTTCCGCTTTTTGAAATGAAAATTCACGTAAAAACATGTATCGCACGCAAACTAATGCTTTCATTGAGATTAGTGATTGTGGTTCTTAATTAGGCTAATTATGCTATATAATTTGGTTACTTTAATCACTATCTCACTGTTGATGATTCAATCAAACTCCTTGCAGCTCTTCCGAATGCCTGCGTGCGTGTAGATCACGCTGTTGCCTCTCTTTCCCCTCTTCCCATCTTTGACCTACCCTCGTCCTTTCCCTCCTCTCCCTCTCCCTCTCGCTCCTCCACCCCATTCCCTTCTCCGTTCGCGCGCTTCCCCTCTCTTGATTTCTCGCTCATTTTTCATCGGTTTGTGATCATTAGCACATTATTCGGTGGCACTTACCCTTCCGCATTTAGTTATCGCTGACAGTTAATGAGATTCTTTCGGTTTCGGTCATTTACTAGCCTTTTGTGACTTTGCAATCTTCATTTCCTATTTCTATTCGATTGATTGACTTTCACGCTTTAAATAGTGATTCAATTCCCCCTTTAGACTGTACGTTGATCGTAACCGCTTGCCGTGCTTGTGTGGTTTTCCCCTAATTCGCGAGTCTAACCCACTCCCTTTCGTAGTTTCGTGGTTCCGTCATGCTTCGCGCTGCCTCCACCGTTTCTCGTTCCGTTGCTGCTCGCCCTTCCGGTCAGTACTTTTCCTCATTTCGATTGGTCATCCCTTCTTTCCCTTGTAACTCCTCCATCTCAGCCCGCTCGTGTGCTCGGGCGCGTGTCGTCGGTGCGTCGGCCGTCGCTGCTCCACGTGAGTTTACTGCCATAAGGGAAAGCTAAAACTAAAACATGATTTGGGTAAAGTCAAATCATCTGAACTCGTTGCAAGTCGAATGTAGTATTCTTTCGCATGTTCTGGAAGCCGATATCGTCCTGGGGCTGTCCGAAAATATGGTTTTTTTTCATTCTATATCCCAATCGATATCATCTGCGATATTTAGCCTCTCAGTTCACATACGCAGTTTCTCACCATAAATAATCTCCTTTTCGAAAATGAAATCAATTCATTCTCAGGCTCGCCTCCTCGTCGGTCGGGTCGGCTCGCCGCGTCCGTCGTAGCAGCGCCGGCCTCTGCTCGCGGTGAGCTAGATACTATCAGAATAGGGGGTGATTGGGTATTTGCTTGAAATCATTAAATCTGAGATACTCCAGCACCAAAGAAACGCGTGATCGGAAGAGTGCAGGCAGACGTGAGAGTGAATAACAGTTTTTGAGTTGGATCAAGCTGTGTGAATGTCTCTTTCTCGATCTCCATCTCTTGCACGTTCTTTGATCTTCAAACTTTAGTCCATGAATATTAGAACCAGATAAAGTGCCAAATAATGAGACTATTTTGCGATGGAATATGCTCGTAACTACTTTCCCTAGTTATGAAACACTAAACTGGTCTTTGAACTCGTGACATAGTTGTTTATCCCTAATCATCAAATATCTTATTCATTGGCGCCTTTGAATGACTAATATGCACTGATCCAGCACGCGCTCGCTCCCCGGCTGCGGCTCCCGCAGCGCCCGTCCGTCGAGTGCTCCGTCCGCGCTACGACCAGGCTCCGGTGAGGATTAGCTTCTTTCTAGCATTGATTTTATGATAGATGCAGCTGTCAGATGTGCTAGTGATTCTCTTAGACCAATGACTTATTATATACTCAAGATAGTCAGTCATAGATGAGTTTTTGCTCATAGTAAATGAGACTGTTATTCGCCATTGAGCATTCCTAACATTGCATATCTCGAGATTGTTTCAACAACATAACAATTCCATTCAGCCCTCGTTCGACTACATCATGGACCGTGCTGCCCGAACGAGCGGAAGGCGGAGAAGAAGAGAGCGGAGCTGGCGGAGCAGATCGCGCAGAAGGTGAGAGACTTAGGAACTTAGGAAATACGATTCTGAGAAGTTAGCACTAAGATGCTAGCGGAATGATTCTCAGCGGAAAGATTTTCTCAAAATCACTTTATTCTTCGAAGTCATTCAGACTGGCGATGTTATTATGTCTCAACAAAGGGTTAGTTCTCAATTTTGATAATTGACTTGAAGAAAACTGTTGCAGGCTGTCGTGAGCGCATCTCTGATGGACGCGCGCGGCCCTCGTCTTGCCGCCTCCGTCGCTCGCGTCCGCATTGCAGCCAAGTAAGTCTAACTCAACTTCTTGAGACTCATAGAGACATTAGGATGTTGATACCAGTGGCAACCCTCAATCTGTCATAGGATTCATAACTTTTCGCTGAGAAGAATAGATGAGAAGTGACGGCAATGATTCTTCCATTAGTGTAATACTCACTCTCTCCTTCTCAGGCCGGCTCGCGCAGCCCGTGAGGCCTCGCCCCTCACTCGCATCATCGGGCCTTCCTGGGACCTCAAGGATGGTGTCGACGCCATCCGTCGAGCAAGGGAGAGGAGAGAGCAGCTGCAGAAGGAGAGAGAAGCGAGGATGCGCCCGTTGCGCCCTCGTGCTTAGGGCTTTCCGTTGTTTTCGTTTGTTGTTGTTGTAGTGGGATAAACACCGGTATTCCCATTGTTTATTGTTTGTACATCAGCACGGGAATATCATACAATGTGTTGAGAGATTGGAAATGAGTGACACTGAATTGGACAATAAGATGTGGAATTTGCAGAGAACTTCGAACAATTGTAGTTTTCAATTCTGAAACTGTTATCGAAACCTACACAACAATCTTGACCTACTATTCGAAATTCTCGGAAGGATTGAGGAAATACAATATCTTCGAGAAAGGTAGATTTCCAAATCAGAGTGCAACGATTGTTGGTATAATGAGAAATTAAAAGGATGAAAGTAATGATTGTGCTGATCCACTGATTGTACGAGAAGAAGAAGAACTCATTCATATCCTCATAGAGAGAGTGCGACTAGTGGGAGGGTTTAGAAGAAGAATTATTATTTCCCTTCCTCATGCGCTTTGGGAGATCATCCTCACTATGCTCTCGAAGTGCGATGAAAGTTGTCTTATGCGTGCAACACTTGCTGATGAATACTCGCTTCTGCCCGTAATTATCCAGTCCAACCTTCTCTGCACACGCGAGACAGATCAAATGTCCGCAGTCTACAAGTGCGGCGCGTCTCCACGGGTTGATGTCAAAGCACACTGAGCACAGTCGAGTGTACTGCTTATGCTTGATGTACCTGAAAAGGAAACAGGATATTACCCTTAAACTCTTGTCGAAACTGTTCTTTCCTAAATAATATTGGTAATCAACTCACGGATGGTTGGCGAATCTCTCTTGGGCTTTCACCATTTCTCTTCTAGTTCGATGTACGTTTGTGAGCAGTGCATTCGCATCCAACACTGCACTTTCCAAGATGTTATCGCGTCTCTTGATCTCATTCTGTAGACTCCGAAGACTGAAACTGGACGGTAACTTCTATAGCAAACATCAAAATGATGCACCTCAAGTTTCCTATAAGATGGAAAGAGAGAGAGGGAGAGATATGAAAATGATGCTTAGTTCGCATGAAAACTATCCACCTGTCTCTGTGACAGTCGAATCCAGTCTCCTTGATAAGACGAATAAGATCTGCCATTCTTGCCGACTCTTCCTCCCTCAGCATCTTCCGCTCTCCTTGAAGTTCTTCTTTTCGCTCGTTTGCAGTACGGTATTGTTGAGTCACAAAATCCAAACGGAACTCCAAACGGAGTCGAGCGTTTCTCACAGCTACGAATTCTGCGAGCTCCTGAAATGGTTGTATTCGTAAACATTGAATACATTCCCGATGTTCACAATATAAACGTTTAAAGGGAATGGCATTACGCACTTCGTCTTCTGACTGCTTCCGTGAATCAGAACTGGTTGGGATTGTAGTCGATGCCACAGGAGAATCCGATGTAGCACTGCTTTTATCCGAAGTTTGTCTCGGCTGGAAAAGATATTTTGAAGCATGACAATCCGAATCGATATGACGCTAAGGTATTTGGGATACTACTAGAAACTGCTGGAAAACTAGAAACGTAGAGCAGTACCAGATTCATGAATAGACCATGAAACATACAAATGACCAGGAAACTCGAAACTATTGCAACTCCTGATTGAGTATCTGTGAGGTGCAGAAAAAGAGGAGGATTCTCCATTTCACGCGCGAATCTTACCTGCGAAGCATTTCCGTTCTTCACAATTGGACGCATCTCTTCACTCATTGCAAGTTATTTACCCTGAAATTCGAATACATTACAAAATGAAGCAAATTCAGACGGAAGAGCGCGTCTAAAACGTAATGGGAGGTAGTGAAGGGGGATATGAGGGATGGAGATGAGAGGACTGCCTAATAGTCTGTCTCTCATATTATACACTATCTCTTCCGCAACTCCTCTGTTGTCCTAACAACCAAGAGGATAAGGATGAGAGATTGGGAGGCAAACGTGCATCGAAACAATATGAAAAGCGAAAACAAGATACTCACGTCAGAGTATTGTGGATTAAGTCAAACTCGCAAATTTTAAGAAAAGGAGAAGAAATGCTGACTTTCGCCCGTCCTTAATCGTTTACTTGATCAACACAATCATTCCTCCCACGCGGAACACTTCAGGAGGAGGACTTGAAGGATTCGATTCTGATGTCGTTTAACTCCATCTGAACCATTATTGCCTTCTTCCTTTTGACTACAATATCCCCCGCGCGACCTATCTCATCTACTTCTTTGCTTCCTCCCACTCGGAGTCGTCAATTGTAGTCAGTCGGCAGCCTTGATGTACCAATATGCTCGATCGCTCTAAATTATTGTGTCAGTATGAAATTAATCAGATTCCTCTGTCTTCTCCCAGCCTTTTGAAGCAGTAATCAACTCACGGATGATCGAGGTACTCGGAGAAGAATGAGAAGGAGAAAGAGAGGAATTTTAGTTTTTTCATAGTCCACTGTCAGCCGTTCTCTCCTTGTGCCTTCAATGATCATCTTCAATCTTCCTTCTTGAATCACCAAAAGGCGATCTGCTCCCCTTCCGAATCTCGAACAGTGCTCCCTCCAATCCCCATGGTTCTCCTTGTAAATGTACAAACAAACCCTCAAGCAGTCTTCCCTCTCAACCAATTAACATCATCTTGTCCTCATCCAGCTCTTTCTCCCCTCTACTCGCGGTCGCCTTCCAGATCTAACTGTTTATCACAATTTTAACAACAAACCAAAGAGAGAGTGGGAAGAAGAAGAAGAAGACTGGGACGACGACGAAGGAGATGAAAGAGACGACGACCTTCATCCTGATTTGTCGCCTTCGGTCTTGGGCCTTCCCTTGGGCTCCTCCTCCGTTGGCTTAAGTGGAATACTTAGAGGACAATATGAGCGAAGAGTGTTTATTTGGAAAAAAAGTGTGGATTCAAAAAATAAAGCTTGCCTGCATCTCCTCCTCTTTATCCAATATGCTCGTCGAGTAGGAAGGGAATGACGAGCTCTGAAAGAAAGAAGTTTTAGATTAACTAAAAAGAAATAATTAATAAAAACACATGCAGAATTAGACTAAAAATGAAATTAGGATAGCATTTGCCTACGCTTTGAGGAATGAACTGACAACTTACTTAAAGCCATCTTCAAAGTTCAGTCGAGTACACTTCTCTCTTCACGGCATTTTCAATCCTTTGATCATTTTTTTTTATAAATATACTTGAAGCTTGTAGCTGCCCAATCTTACTTTCTAAATAATTTCAAAATGATTGAATCGATGACACTGCACAACCCTGATTTAGAAATCATTGATGTGCTCCAATGCATTTAATCGTTCCGATGCAAACATTGCGTGACAACTTCATATTTCACGAAGCGAAAATTTGGCTTGGAAACGTAAGTATTGCCTTGCCGTTCTCGAATTTGTACTTATATATCAAATTCGTATTTGTAAATGTAAAAAGAAAGTAGATTATATTCCAGGCGACGAGCATAACAACAGGCGAGAACGGAATGAGTCAAGCAGAAGGCGGTGTTCAGTCTGTGAGTGATGTCAATCAGTTCAATCGTCTATTGGTTCTTTTTTTACACTGTTTTGCCAAACAAAACCAATTTAGGGCTACCTCGAATTCGAAGCACTGAAGAAGGAGAATCAGCAATTGAGAAAGGTGAAGGAAGAGAAAGAGAAGGAGGAGAAAGCTGCATACGAAGAGGTGAAAAGAATAAAAGAAGAGCTTGAGAAGGAGGAGAAGCAAAAAGAAGAGGATACCAGGGAATACCAAACCAATGTTCAATTGCTCGACTCCGCGAGAGACCTTGTTCGAGCACGGGAACTGGAGTGAGTTCACTTGTATTCATTCCTTCGGACGGAAGAGATAAGAATTACAGGCGTGACGAGAGCATTGTTCGTGTCGCAAAACGTATTCATTCAATCGCCAAGACGAAGCAAGAATTAGAGAAAGCAGAAGAGGAAGCGAGTGCGAAGAAGGAAGAGCGCATCGAAGCAGCAAGAGCAGTCGCCTATCACAAGTGAATACTTTGTTCTTCGTTATAATTAAATGATGCAGTCAATATCTTTTGAGATACTTCACTTTTAGGGAGTATTTACTTCAAATTCATCGCTTACATAAAAAAAAGAATATTCTCAGGTTCGAGGAGACCAGAGACTATTCGAGGGAATGCCCGGTGTGCCTCGCACCCAATCCTCTGACGCGCTCTGTTATGACCGGATGCGGCCACCATCTATGCTCTCTCTGTGCGGAACGCATCCAAGCCGAGTTGAAGTCGCCAGTGATTGCCTGTTCTCTTTGCCAAGAGAAGTCTCGCCCCGTCAAGCTATTCGAAAGCGAGAATGAAAAAGTGGGCAAAAAGAGATCAGCTCCTGGAGACGATAATGATGCATCATCCCCAAAGAGAAGACACACTCTCGACTAATGTTCTAAGACGATGATCTCGATGTTGAGCCATACCATATTTAGCCACTCTTTCAATTGTATCTTTACTCATTCGTCAATTCATGCCATTTGAAACACTTATATTCGAAATTCAGTTATATTTATTAATGTTTCTTGATAAATATTGTTATCATCACTGCTCGCCCATGTTCAATTCAGTCATGTATTTATCAAAAGAGATCTAGTTTACAACGGTAGAGCACAGTAGGAGAGAGAGACATCACTCCGCACAGGCGTCAAAAACAACCCAACTCATTTATACTCCCTTTCAATCCATCTCGACCAGAGAATACTCCTTTTGATCCCGATTGAGAGACACTTCTCGATTCTTCCTTATTCCCCTCAACATAAACACATATCTGATAGAGTTGGCCAAAGCCTAGGAAGGGAGAAGAAAGTAGTAGAAAGAGATCACTGACATGTGGTTGACCTCTCATTGATCGCTCCCGAGTCTCTCTACAAGAAGTATAAACAGTCCTTTTAGTCACTCCTTCTCTCATTGTCAGCCGATTCCTGCATACGGAGAGGGTGATGCTTCTTCTCTTCCTTCTAGTTGCCTCCTCGGTTCAAATCGGTATGTTTTCCCTTATTTAAGGACCATTTCTGATTGAGACTGATCACATTCAGGCTATGGGCTTCACTGCATTCAATGCAATCCTGATGAGCTTCTCAATTCATTCGAGAGACAGAAGTAAGCTATTTCGTTGAAAATCGATAATCTTCCCATTACAGTTGCATCAATGGCCGGCTTCCTTCTCTTCCGTGCTCCAATTCGAATGCTACGATGTGTATCACTGACTACTATCGATTCTTCGACACCTATTTCAACGTCCTCATGAACATTGGAGAGTACGGTCAGTATTCTTTAATTACGTGATGAGAGGAACCGATGGAAAAAGTGATGACAAATGATATGATTCCTAAGGAAACATAAGAACTCCTAAAGAGACTATCTCTGATTTCAGAGCCGCACATCATCAGTCGTCGTTGTGGACGTCCTTCCGAACTATCTTGCTCTGCCTATCGGATTCCCGAGATGGATGTGAATGAGAATGCAACTGGGGTGAGTACCTTCAAAGATCAGAATAGATCTATCAAAAGCTAATTCAGGTTGCGGAGACGGCTGTTTCGAAAATGATCCGCAGATCGAAGAATGCTTCCCTTGTTAGAGTCAGTTTGCCATAATTTATTTTCCAGTGATTGACGCCCCAAAAGGCTACCAATTGAATTTATATCTGAGTGAGATGTAATAACAATATAGCAATTCAGGTGTGCTCGACTACGTGCGAATGGAAGGAATGCTTCGTTAATTCTTCATCCGTCGAATACTTTGCAGCTCTCCCTATTCTTCTCTCCCTCGTCACGACCCTCAATGGACTCAACTAATGGCAGTACCTTGATCCCATTCACTCTCCCATTGTTTTCCATTTCACATCCTGATAATGCACCCAACCCATGGTCTACCCTGAATCAAACATTGATTGACTTGTTGGCTGACTGGCAATAAAGTAATCCAAATATTCAGAACTCTATTTGTCAATAACTGGATCGAGTGTGGGAGAGAACTACTTTCAGTCGGTCTCATCCATTCTTAGAGCGAAGAAAGATGCTAGAGAAACGCTCCTCGATCTTTCCTTCTCAGTCCTTTGCATAAACACATATCTGATAGAGTTGGGAAGGCCTAGAGAAGAAGAAGAAAAGAGTTGGGTGAGATGACTGACATGTGGTTGACCTGCTCATAGAATAGGCAGTCCCTACCCATTTACGAATGAGGAGAAGAGATCTACAAACTCAATCTAATTAATCAATTCCCTTCTTCCCCTCTTTCCCGTCCCTTCACTTCACTTACCGTATCCATCCATGCATGTGACCTCCTCTCTTCGGCATCTCTCTCTCTCTTCCACTTCTCTACTGGTATGTCTGTTCCTCTCTACGTGATGCAATCGGTACTCTTTGTGATCATCCGTATGAGTCTGCTCCAGATCGAGAGAGGTGTGAAGTGAGGGAGGATAATGGTCTCTGGCTGCTCATAGCAGAAGCGAGAAGTGATATTCCCGTCTGGTCAAGAAGAGTAAGGAGAGGGAGAAGGAGAAAAGGAGGAGACTAGGCCATTCGTTCTTCTGTCCCCTTCTTGCTCATCTTCTCCCAATATCGCCATTACTCCAACATTACTCTACCTGTCCAGCCTGATGTGCAACCCCGCTTTTCATATTCACGCGTTTCGTATCTAGTTGAGGGAATAACTATGCTGTACCATCCTAGTAATGACTTCATTCCGGGAATGTGATCAACGGCTGATATTTGTCTTCGTTAGTGATCAGTCAAACGTCCAATCTCTCTTCCAAACTAAATTTAGTCTATTGTGAAAATAGATCCTGATCTTTAATCTCCACCATAGAAAATGGGAGTACGGTACTTCGCGCCACATTTTGAATGTTGTAAACAGGGCCCTCTGTGTTCAAAACCTCGAGAAGAAATCCCCATCAATCACTTCTCTTCCTTCTCTCCCCTATTGTATTATCCTGTACCACCACATGTGTGACTTTCTAAGGCGGCGAAGTGGCTCGAGAGTGAGAGACAATAGTCTGGTTCTGTCCATTCACAGTGATCTCTCATACAGTCTTACTAGGGAGAGAGAAGCTCGAGTTCAAAGGAATAATTTGAATAGAAGAAGTGGGAGACTGAGGAGTACCTTCTCTCCTTCTCACTCCTCCTTCTTCTTCTCCCACTTTCTCCAGGTCCCTACAGTCCACCTCTCTTTCTCTCTGCTTTATCTCTCCGAGAAGACTAGCCTCGACCCCTATCTCTCTCTCACCCAAGCAAGCCTCCCTACTGTTAGTACCAGACCCCGACCATCATCTCCTCCGATCAGCTCTGTGACTTTCTCCCCCTCCGTCTGCTCCTCTCTACGTGATGCAGTCGGTTCTCTTTGTGATCATCCGTATGAGTCTGCTCCAGACCCTCAAACTCCTCCTTCATATCCTCCCATACACATGGTCACTCTCCTCCGTTAATCAATCAACTTCTTGTCTGAAATCCTACACCTTTTACAATCGCGCGCTCTTCCAATCTTTATGAACTTCATTGTTCTCCTTCTTCTTTCCTTGCGCTTTGTACCCTATTTACATTTGCCTCTTACAGGATGACGACCAGATTGGCTCAAGCGTTGGAGAGAATGGACGAACTGAAGAAGAAGATGAGCAGACTCATCCAAGAGGAGGGAACCATCAAGAACCGTATGCAGAGAGTGAGTTAGGGGCATAGATAACAGACTGTTGTTGGTCCAATGTTCTCCGCTTCTACCCATTGACCGCAAAAATTGCGAAAATTGGCGCATTTAAAACCCAGTCGATTGATAATATCTCGAGACTCTATTAAAAGATGAATTCAGCTGCATCCGAGCGAGTGGAAAGGAGATCACGTGTGGGCCTCTGACCGTCTGAGGGAGCATCTCAAGGAGGAGGCGAAGTTCGACGAGGAGAACGTGCCTAAGGGACACAGAGAGGTACGCCATCATTCATTGTCACTCCATTTTACACGTTCTGAGTGAGAAGGGGCAAAATAGTCACCATAGAGAGAATTTGACTTATCTAATTGAAGATTTTGTTATTGCTCTTTCCGAACCTTTCTTTGAGGGCTGTGGATATGCGAAATTGAAAACTTCTCGAGAAACTTCTATACAATTTTCTCTATCACAATTCATCTGTGAATTTGCAGAGATGCGCTGCTGCGAAACTCGACGAGCTGATATCCGGAATCGCAGAGAAGATGGCAAACGTAGAGGAGGAGATGGAGAGACTCGACGCCATCATCAAAAGACTCAGAGGATATTAGACGTCCAGTTCAATCAATTCCGTCCGCCATTTTCCCATGAACTCCGTTCCTATCAATGATTCTGCCCCCTTATTCGCGTATCTCTTCTTTCCCCATTTAACTATTCTACAATATCCTTCCCTCGTTCTCACATTTCACCTCATAACCTCATAACTCAGTTCCCAATTCCGATTTTCGTCAGAGCCTCCTTCCAGACTCTTCTACGATCATAATCCTGAGCCGTAACCGCTAGTATCCTGTTTCGTGTTCTCAGTTACTCATGCTCAAAATGTTTCAAATCTCCTTCATCGAAACCGATCCTGCTCATCTCATTCACTAGTTCACATCATGCTTTTTTCGCTTATATTATATGCTCAATCATTTTCTTCAATATTTCTCGATACACATGGTTACTGTCTTTGCTAATCGTCGAATTTAATTATAAGAATTAACCTTGATTCTGATGAGAGTCCTCGAAGGTTCGTGTTTGGTAATCGATTTTTTAGTGTAATTTTCAGTAGATTTCATTCACTTAAAACAGATTTATTAATGGAATATGAGTTAAGGATAAGCGAAGTACAGTTGTCACCGGTTAGCCTGCTTCGAGACGTGAATGATTAGATGGACTTTGTCTCTCGCTTGATCTTTTTCCTTCTTTGTAAAATTTGATGGTCAGCTTGAGGTTGATCTGAAGTGAGTAGTTCGAAATCAGTCACTTAAACATGGCATGAACCTCTCTATATCTTTTCACACTCACAAGTAACAGGAGTATGTAGAAATATGAGAATTAATGGCTACTTTAGAAACTATATCTGCTGAGGTCCTTCAAGTGACTGCTTCAATGCAACCAATGCCGAGTTTCTCTCCTTTCCTCTCTGCAGCAAGAAATCACTCCGACTTGCGCGGATTACGTATGCATCGGATTGCTCTGGAGATTTGAGGGGCTGAATTGTTTACAGCCTACGACGATTTGCTCGAATTTGAGATCGAATTCAACAGCTCGGTCAGTGTGAGGAGGTCCTTGATTGGTGAAGAGTTTGAAATCGTGAATCTGCCCAGAATTTTGAATCAGCCCAGAATTCAGATTTGAAGATGTTCTACGATTACAAAGAGTGATAAAGTATGATGAATGGTGTGTGAAATAATTTAATATTTTGCTGAACCAAAAGACCAGTTAACGTCGAACCTTCTGAAATCATGAATCTGTCCTAAGGCCTCTTCTACTGAGATTTGTGTGTGGTGTGCTTGGCCGACATTTGGCAATACTCTTCTGCCCAAAAATATCAATACGTAGAAACGTCTTAAGATTTGAACTACTTTTCTGCCTTTCTATAGCAATTCTTTTTTTTTGGAATACCAGCTTTTTCCGATTTGCTGTTATGCCCCACTTTGCTTTTCCCACTTCTCTTGCTGAAGTATCTTACGCTTTCCAGTGCAATCGGAGGATGAGTGCTGAAGGGAGCACGAGCGAAGAAACACAGGTGAGACTTGATATATTCATTTGGGATGATCGAGTGAGGAGTTGGATTCCTTCAGTAACATTTTGGAAGACATTCGTAATGAATTTATTAAAATTTGATGGTAATCGAACACATTTTGAGATGATTTCTTCACTGCTGGAAGTGAAGAAAGAGGATGATATCTGGTCGGCAGCAGTACAGGAGAGAACGGTTCGAAAACATCACCGTCATTGACTCATTAGTGTAATGAAAGTGTCATAATTCAGGAGGAGGAGCTAGAGAAGGAAGAGAGGGAAGAAGCTGGTCGATTGGAGAAAGAACGACTCAATACGGACACAAGACTGAAGAGAGCATTCAAATTATTGGAAGTAGCTGACAAAAACCTCGATAAAGCGGAGAAGAAGAGGAGCGTTGAGAGAGGAGAAGAAGCAAGACAGAGAAACGACATTCTCACATCGATCGAAGCACTCAAGAGAGCGCTCGAAGGCCAGAAAGAGAGGTTTCCATTATTTTTTATACCTCTTGTCTGTCATTGTCTTCATTTCATATTACAGGCTCCGTCAACATGATATGGAAGCCACCAAAAAGGAAGAAGATTCACTCAACGGCGCGAGGATCGAGCAGATTTTTGCACAGCTGGATGTGGATGAACTGAAAAGTCATCTGCTGAAGACTGAGGAAGCAATGGATGAACATCCGTAAGTGTGAATCCCTTGGTGATGAGAAGTTGGTTACCTGCACTAAATGAACTCCTTCAGGTACTTCAAGAGGATGAGATACTCTCGCGAGTGCTCAATCTGCTATCGGGAGAATCCCTCTCGTCGAGCTTCTCTGACCTGCGGCCATTTCCTGTGCATGCGATGTGCAAGAACACTCGGGGAAGACAAACATGGTCATAAAAAGACCTTTCAATGCAATATGTGCCAGAGATCTGCTACCTTCACTCAATCCTTCGAGAGTGGTCAGCAGTAGGAACCGTTAATACTTTCATCCCATACCTGCTTATCCGTTCATTTTTTTACTAAGTCTTGATCTCCAATCTTCCTTCAGAACGTAACATTATTATTTTCATTTTTGCGCATTCACCATGGTTTTGAAAACCAGTAAAACTTTTCGACTCAATAAAGACTCTCAGATAAAGAATATTTTATCAGTATTTGTTAGATAGCAACAATAAAATCGTACAGGATTTGATACACAACACCGGAATGACTACTGAGAGTGAGAGTAAGACAACTATTTTTGATGGTTTCCGCTATGTAAGACTGATTGGAAGGCATTTAGAGTACGGATCATGGAAGGACAATGAAACAAAATGAAACAAAGCGATTGGAGAAGAGGAGAGAGCAGGATTCATGCCGATCACAAATGAGTGAATGACTACTGATGAAATAGTGTAAGACAGTAGCGAGAGAGGGCAGAAATTGGGATGAAAAGGCATCGAAGTGGATCTGAGATAGGGCGAACAACAGCTATCGAATGATTGGATTGGAGAGTAAAGTGAGTCTCTCAGAACGAGTTGAGAAGTCGATAGCTTAATTATCGACGAGAGAAGTAGAGAGGGTAGAGAGATTGAAAGTGTTGAGGTAATAATTTTGTCAAGAGTGGGTTCAAATACTCTGATTGGTTCAAGGAGAAGAGACGTTTCATAAACTCAATCTCTCTGGCGGCAATTGCTACTTGTGGGGGTCTCTAATTATATACCGTTCAAAGGATTGGTTGTGTGAGAGGGGAGAATTGGGTGAGAGGGATTTAAGACTGGAGCACATCGTTTCCCGTCGTTTCCGCAGTCATCTCGTTATCGCTGATGAATCTCATCGTTGAAGCAGCTGTAATTATATTGATTATTGATTATCCCTCAAATCATCTATTCTTTTGATGTAAAGTGTTATATTCTCTTTATATACCAGTTGAATTGATTATCAACTCACTAGTTGGGAACTCCTTTATCAGGACGGTAGACGCGGATTTGGCGTCGACATCAGCAGCGAATTTGACGTAGAGTTGATGATCGATAATCTTGAAGAAAGCTACTCTTCCGATATCATTGCACACTGGATGGATGTGCTGCGCCTGCAATGAAATAATGAATATTTAATTATGATCACAAATGACGTCATTCATTGTTTTCGATAAATGTGGTAATTACGTACTTGTCCATTATGATGGAATACCAGCCAGACTCCGGGGTCGTGAGGCATCGGATCGACTGGAGCAACGGGGCGAGTGACGTTCTGCAAGGAAAATTATTAATTCGATCAGCATATTATTCGTTTCTTATTTATTTCACGTTTTTCCTATATAGTTGACTTAATGAATTTGAGGTGATCTCTGCTTACATCATCGCCAGTCTTCACAGCCACCAATGGCGACTGCTTCACTTGACCAGGCGTGATGTTGGGATCTTGCGCGATCTGAATCAGATTTTGTTCAACTGTTTTACTCAATTAAAATTGATAAAGAACAAATAGCAGGCGATGTTCGGGGTTTTTAGCACATCAGAGTCAACGGTGCGTGTGCTGACCATATTAGGGTCGTTCCACTTCCACTTCCTTCCGGGTACGAACTCCTTCGGTCCATCGATTCCGTCGTCGTCGAGAAGATCAGCTGCATCGTGAGGAGCGGGAGAAGATTCCAGCCAGTCCTTGAAGAGAATCATGATTATTTGCTATGAATAGTCATTTAAATATATGATAAAACATATTTAGTAAAGCAGTTTCTTTTATTATTAGTTTTCATTCCCCATTTATTTCATAAGTATTATCTTCTACTGTAGTATACCGTAATCATCACTCACCGATACTCCTCTAGTATCATTGAGTGCCATATTATTCGTTGCTTTCAGTAGCTGATCGATTGACGTCTCGTTCTTTCTCCATTGATTCAGCTTGGACGTCATGGCTGAGAATTAGCATGATTGGACCAATCTCATAAATATGGGAAGTCAGTTGCAGTGGTTTTGAGTATAAATAAGTGTACCTTCCGCCTCGTCTCTGCAAATATTAGCTCTGAGTCTCTCCATATCAATCTTGGCCTGATGAAGAGAGAGATCGATGCTCGCAATCATCGCGGCTTGTCCTTCCGGCTGAATTATTTTAATTATCTAATTGAATAATAAAGTAAATAATTTAGTCTCTATGGAACCGATAACCATCGACTTCCATCACAATCTCTCATTTCATCTACCCTACATTTCCTTTAAGCGAGCGCATAAAAATTAAATAGTTTTGAAAGGAGCATCGAAACTCATCGATGGACAAAGGAGATAATTCAAAAATTACTAATAAATAAACCTTTTCGAATTTACATCTTGAATAGGTTATTAGATATATTTCTCTAGTAGCCAGGTGAATTCGCGAGAAAGATTATAATGCGGGGGAATTGGCAGGTGGGAAAGGTAGAGTGTGTGGGCGCCGTAATTCCAACTCATATTTCTCTTCTGAAAATGAAATCACCTTGAGTCCATTCGGTCCATGGTTGGCGACAGCTCTCGCTCTCTCCAATTGCAGATGTTCAATCTTAGCCATAACATGGAGGAGATCGTTCAACTCGTGCATTGCAGAGGGAGGAAGATCTCGAGCGAGAACGGACACAGGGAGAATTCCCTTGTCGACTGCGGTCGCCAGCTGGAAGAAGGAAGTGAGGGTTGAGAAGAAGGCAGAGGAGGTTAGTCACACTCCACACAACTATGCACACATGGAATTTAATTGAGAAGAGGAACAGAAAGCTGTCACAACTTAGCAAGGACAAATGACACAAAACTAATAAAGAGAAGCAATGGAAGAAGCATTAATCATTGATTTGACATGATTAATCCATCATTCCGAGTAAAAGAGTACCTCTTCGACGTGCACTCGTACCTGATTGGAGACGTGAGCGAGATCCGCCGCCGAATCGGCGTTAGTCTGCATGTAAGAACAAATAGAACCCGACCTGGCCCCAAAAAGACTAGACAGAAATCAGTCACCTTCCCCAAAACCAAATAGAGAACGGACTGTACATGAATTCAGCAATAAACTCACGATGTTCTTCTGGATATCAGAAGCCCTTGAGGCTCGATCAGAGGGAATGGGATCATCCCATCCGAGACCAGTCGCACTCAGGGCAGGATTGGGACCGAGTGCAGTCTCCCAGTTGAAGTCGGGAGGAGCGTTCTCAGGGACCGTCCACAGGTTCACGGCCTGGAGGATCTAATTATAGTCATTGAATTTTACTTTTCGTTCCAAAACTCAACGAAATACAAACTTGTATAAATTGAACACGTGTAAATTGAACACTATGTCAATGATTTATTAACAAGCGTACCCTCTGCTGATTGGGATCTCCCCAGATGGAAGTTCCGATATCTCTCGCAGGCGGTTTCTTCTGCTTCGGATTAGGATCCCTCCAGACCATGTCGTTCGCCTGAGAGTATCGATTGACTGACTACCGTAATCTGATCACTAACGGGAGCTTCGTCGGCAACGTCATTCGGATTCCACGAGCCAACGGAGCCAACGTTGTCGAATCGATTCGCCATCCTCTGCAGAGAAATATCGATTAGAGGGAGAAGTGAATCGTGATGTGGCAATCAAGTGAGAGATAGAGTGGTGGAAAATGTTTATATTCCGGACATAAACAAGAGAGAGCGAGGGGATTCGAATTTTCTAATATAATATGAATAAATCATAACTATTATTCATCGCGATGAAACATTCCTTTCCTATGCTACATTAGTCACAGCGTCTCCTTTTTGTGAAAGACACGAGTCAGACAACGGCTAATGTACGTCAGAGATCTCATTAAACAACGATGTGACGTGTACTGGGAATGGGGAGAAAATGGCTAAGCACGAGTATGGAGTGGGCGTAATGACGGAGTAAACTGTTTGGATGCATCCAGCCTGTTAAGGGTCCCTCAAACTAAGCTTATTTGTGAAACGCAATGCGCATCTTATTATTCGGGACTCAAATTACTAGGGATTAGAGGAGAGAAAGCAATCAATTCTCACCTCATCATGTCTTTCGTGTCCTCCTCCATTCATCCACTGTTGATCTCTCCTTCCATTCGATCTCTCTCCTCCCCATTCACTCCCTCCTCCACTTCCCCCATGCTTATTATCCCACTGCCCATACGATCCACTCTGCGATCCTCCGCTATTCCAATTCTGATGTTGAGATTGATCGTTCTGCCAGTTGTTTCGACTGTTCATCTGTTGAGAGTGAGAAGAGTACTGCTGATGGGAGTGATGAGAGTGCTGAGAGTGGCCGCCGTCGTTCATCATCCCGTACGCTGTAAGCAATATAATTAATGATAAAGAATCGAAAACCTATCCTATTTCTACCTATTGCGAAAGCACAACTCAGTACGGTGGGTCTCCTATGTTTTTCGATGGATGTCGTTTCAGATAAAGGAAACGACTTAGAAGAACGTTTATCGTTTTAGAGAAAAGCGAAGAAGGGAATAGCGATTAACTGCGAGATGAGGGGTCTTTTATACAAGAACTTGACTGGCACTCGAGATCGACTCGATAAACCCCCGTGATCAAATCTAATCGCGATCGAGTAACTTTTTCAGCTTCCTAAAACAGAGCAGATTCACTCGATTAGGGTGGTCAGCTTCTTTTCTCAAGGGTTCCTTCAGCAAAAATAGTTCTCCAACTACCGTAACCTCATGGCTCTAATTGTGTACCTTGTTGTTCATTCCAGTACCCGCTGGCACCTCCATTCATCTGTCCTCTTCCACCTCCCATTCCCCCTTGCATCATCGGAGGAGGCGGTGTACTCATCATTCCCATCGATTGCGGATTCCATTGGGCATTCTGCTGAGGCTGAAATCGGCAAAATCACTGGATGTCTTAATCATATCTAATCAGTGAAAGGCACAAAGCACCCACACTGCATCGTAATCAGCCTGCATTCATCCCTAGGCGCCAATCATTGTTGATCCTCTTTTTCTGACGCAAATGCGTAAGTAGTGGTATTGTGTCTATTCATAGAAGAGTCGTCATGACACCGTCTCGACAATGTTCGTTATGCCTTCCTTCCTCTCGAAGGAAGGGAAAGAGCATTCACTTAGTTGGGCAAACAAAGAGACTCGTCTGTCTCTCTCACACAGACAGGCCTCGTTCTCCCCTCTCTCGATCAATAATCCCCCTCTCGAGTCTCAAAGGTAGCAAGGTGTTTCTCGGTCTCTTGAAAGGTGATTCCATATCAGCAAAATTTCAGCCTACATTTAATTATCACTCTAGGTTAGGCCTACTTCAAGAAGCTTCACTTCCACCTGCCCAATCCAGTCTCGCCTTCTTACCTGCCACTGCTGTTGCTGCATTTGCTGCTGTTCCCATCCTCCATACGGTTGCTGTCTCCCTCCATATCCACTCGTCTGTCTCTGCATAGTCATCTGAGGGGGAGGATGAGGAGGGGCGGAGATCATCTGAGATGGATCTCCCCAGTATCCGCCCATCTGTGGAGGTGGAGCCGACGTTTGGGGAGAGGAAATCTGAAGGAAAGGGATTGATAAGAATGATAGAATGAGAAGCAATCAGCACTGCATCCGAAGTATATGAATAGCTTGCTGAATTCGTTTACTTGAAGTGATTGAAACGGCCTTTGTTCTATCCGTGGAACAATTAGCTAAGTGAATTCGTAGATATCTCACTCCATAATTCGGCGTAGACCCACTCACAAGTGGTGTGGCTCCAGCTGGAAGTGAGCCTCGATTCATGTAGGCTGCATGCATCTGCGGCTGAAATTCGAAGTATTAGAATGAACGTAGGCAGCCAACCACTTCGAGGCTTAACTTCTAAGCTTCACGAGAGAGGCTATATTAATTCAAATTGAGCGGAGGAAGCCCCACGTGAATAGTGAATGTTCTACATTAGACTAATTTCCCAATGATGTATTCGAAAGGTAAAAAGTGCTTACTGGAGCAGGTGGATAGCCGTTGGTGGGTGGATATTGGTGGCCTCCACCCATGAGTGGAGGCTGGCCATCTTCGTTCCACATTGAAGAGGAGGCAGAACCTGCTTTATTGACAATATATTTCGGAACGAGGGGAGCGAAAAGCGATATGAAGTACACGAGATTGATCCACGTATACGATCTCGGGGAAGAATGGGAAGGGAAAGGGAAGAAGGGACGGGACGAAGCCTCCTTCCCCATGGTTACTGTCATCTTGAGCGGACGACTCAGAGTGATCCGTAGGGGAAAAGAAGAGATTCAGATGAGAAGAAGGAGAAGAAGAAGAAAGAGAAGCGGAAGAAGGGAAGGAAAGTGGAGCCAATCGGAGGGGGAAAGAGTACAGCGAATAACGAGAAAAGGGGAAGAATAGGGGGCGAAGGAGAAAGAGGAACGAAAAAAGGGGAAAGAGGAGGAGGATTCTCTCCTTTCCAACAGCTAATCTCGGCCTGAGGAACGAGGATTGGCCGGAAATGTTGAAAAATGGGGGTGAGAAACGTTGCGGAAACAGAAAGGGAAATGGGGCGAAAACATAGCTAGCGTTGTGATTTCAGTGAAGGAATTCTAGCCGATTCGGTTGGGTGATTGCAATCAGCTGAACTGAATGGGTAGAGAAGGATGAGAATGGTTCCTTTCATGCAAGACGGCCACGAAACGGCAAAAGGAAGGGAACAAAAACTTGAAATGGTTGCGATCGAGAGCGAGTCGGCCCAATCCTACCGTACTCTAGAGAGGAGAGACGAGAGAAAGGGACTCTCGCGCGGAAGTTCCTCTCGGCGCAAGAGAGAAGGCTGGCAGGGGGTAGAGAACGAGGGGGTGGGAACCTGCCAACACACAAAACCTTGCCTCTATTCACTCCTTCCTACTTATTATTACTAGTTTCCCTCTCGATCAATCATTCTTTGCACTCTCAGTTGCATTCAGCCTCTTCCCTCTCTTGATCAATGCTTTCTCCTCTTCCCTCGTCATTTTGATCACTTCGATCACTATTGATTGATCGATTTCAGCCATGTCCGAGCTCTTGAGCGGCATCGGCAACCTAACGAAGTCCCTCACTTCCAATATCAGCACTTATGAGATCCGGAAGCTGAGTGAGAAAGTGTGAGTCACACTGATTTCCTGTTTATTACTTTCAATCAACCAAATTCAGGCAAGGAATGGTGATGAACTACACGGAGGCTGAGCAAATGGTTCGAGATGCGACGAACGAAGATCCGTGGGGTCCCACCGGTCCTCAAATGAAGGAAATCGCCCATCTCACCTACCAGTAAGCCTCATTTATCATTTTGCCAAGCATATTTAATTGTTGAGGTATGACAACTTCCATCAAGTCATGAATCTTCTGTGGAAACGGATGTTTGAGGATAACAAGTATGCTTGGAGACGAGTGTATAAGGTGAGAAGGGAGAAGCTACCGTAGTCTCGTTATCCTAATTGGCCTCCTTTCAGAGTCTGATGCTGCTCAATCACCTTCTCGCCCACGGATCTGAGAGAGTTATCGCCGCCGCCAGAGATCACCAGTTCCAGGTAAAGCACAAGCATGAAACAGCAACTAAATTTTTGAAGTTTACTCGTTTAGTTCTCAATCTTTCTGAATTTGGATTGGATACAATTTTAAAAATCAGGATCTCAAATTGTACTCATTTCATTATCATCCCTTACGCCTTTGAGAATCCGAGTTGGATACAATTCAGCAGACTCGAGCTTTCCCTTCAAGGGATTCTAGTCTAAGTCGGATTCTAGGGAAATGTGCATTCCCTATCCATTCAATTTCCTTCTCGTTCAATTGAATTGGCTTCTCGGCGGTGTGAAAACGTTCGAGAGACAAACAAGTCGAACATGCGAATATCGACCTTTAATGTGAATGGCATATAGCCGTGTTTTCGATGAATCTGTGTTCGATGATAATGGGATGGAATACGGTAGATGGCTATTCTCATCGATGACGACGATCTGATCTATGGCTTCAGATGCGGTCGCTCGAACACTACAAGTGCACTGACGAGAAGGGAAAGGATCAGGGAATCAATAGTGAGTTCCTCTTCCTCATTCTATCCTCTTTTCACTCCCTCTTTCCATTGCCTGTCAGAATGCTCTTTCTCTTTCCCTCCCTCTCTTTCCATTCCGAATGGAGTAGTGAGAAGTATCCCCCGTGCGATTGAGTTAGTGGGAAAGGGAGGAGAAAAGGTCGAAGATCCCACGAAGAAGAGGGATTCCATTCCAGAAATGAAAGTAGATTACGAGTACCCAACTAGCTATCTCTACTTCTTCCTTTTCAGGTGGATGAAGGAAAGAGAAAAAGGGTGTAATTGTGAATGCATGACTGAAACTGTCCCCCAGCCCACTCATTTCTGAGTTTCACTAACGAGTTTTTCTCCTTTTCATCTGTATCGCGTGAAATCATGTGAGAGAGTTAGGGGAAATCGAAGGGGTGTAATCGAGTTGCATTTTATCATCGATGTTTATTCGCCTCTCTCTGATCTCGAAACACATGACGATAGAATGGAGGGAGAAGGGAAGAGGAAGGGAAGATGGAATTGGTTCCCAGTCTTCTTATCACTGGAGAAGCATAGGAGATAAGAGGACGCGTGACGAGAATCGAGAATGATTGCACTGCAAAAAGAGTGGATTGCCATAAATCGATATTTTGTAGTTCGTCATCGTGTGAAGTTGATCCTCGAGATTGTTGGAGATGAAGAGAAATTGAGAGCAGAGAGAAAGAAGGCGAAGAACGATGATAAGAGCAAATTCCAGGTAATGTTGATCTTTGATCTTTTCATTTTTCACTTTTTCACCCCCTTTCGATCCCCTCCTACTGTAGTCTTTCCCCGTGGGTGAATTCGGCGTGAAAGGGGAGAGAACGAGAGGATGAAACGTCGATGATTACAGGGATTCTCAGCGGAGGACATGAAGATGGGACGAGGAGGCGGATCGTATAACAGTAGTGAGTGAGACATGGGTGTCCATTGATGAGAATGATCTATCCAGGAGATCGAGATGATTCGTATGACACTCGAAAGCCTTCCTTCGAGGAGGAGGAACCAGCCAGGTAAGAGAGAGAGAGAGAGAATGGGATGGGAGAGATGGGAGATGGGAGGAAGAGAGATTCCCATGGATGACCTTCGGATTGGAGACTGGAGAGTAATTAGTACTCACTAGAGGGGCAAGGTCATGCAACATATAAGGCCCGTTGCATGGGAATCCGTTCGGTTTAGGTTCACTCATTTAGTATTGACTCTTGAATAAGTGAACTTTCCATCACAGCATCTATACTGAAAATACGAACGTATGATCAGCTGAACTTTTCTAAAGCCGTTCGGTTGATATCAATACCCAGTACATCCACTAGTCATCCTCCGACGTCAAACGAGCCATTCCAATAGCTGTTTACAACGATAGTACATTACTGACAGCCATCTGACGTGTGAACTTTTATTGGAATTGCAGAGATGTCGCTCGCGAGGTTAATTCGTTCTCGTTCCCCGCTGGAAAGAGGGAATCGAACTCACCTGAACTCGGATTCAGAGATGAGGTACCATTTATGAAAACTCCATTAGTTGAGACTGTAAGTGGCTAATCATCACAGAGGTCTTAACAGAGGTCTTCGCATAAACACGCCGATGACGACGACTTCGGAGACTTCGCTTCTGCTCGAACGACTAAGAATGGAACTCCCACCATCCAGACTACCAACGTTCCGAGAATCTCCGGTCCTGGATCCATCCCGAGTCAACAGAAGGTACCAGATCTATTAGTCACCTGTTCAATTACATATCACCTGCCAGATATACAGACCATACTGTATGTTCCTTTTTTGTGCGAGAGATTATGTCGAATAACAATATTCTTACAGATCGTGACCGTCCAAGCACCAGCCCCTCAGAAGGATGCATTCGATCTTCTCGGATTGGACATGTCATCTCCCACTCCTTCCTTCCCCTCTCCATCCTTCCCTGCGGCTGCTGTCTCCCTCCCTCGGCCACCCTCTGGTCCTTCTTCCCCCAATGGAAATGGAGCTCTGGTCGATGATCTATTCGGAGCGCCCCCTCCATCGATAAACAACCACCACGCACCCGCTAATGATCTCTTCGCGTCAGTATCACTATTTATATACTTTTTCCTACAGAATTATCACGAATATAACATCTCCATTTGAGAATGAGTCGAAATGATGGGTTTGAACGTCTGAATAATTTATTATCTTCAGTGACTGGTCTGCCGCCCCCGCAGCACCAGTGGCAGCCTCTTCGGGTGGATTCGCGGACTTTGCTGCCTTCACCTCAGCAGCCCCCGCAGCAGCTGCTCCCCTCTCCTTCCAGCCGTCTCCCACTCCCGTCGCTCCCATGGTAACTCCCTTCTCTCATTAGTCTGCGATTGAGGAGAGATAACTCGAAGAGACATGCAGACTACCGTAATCTGTCTCTTTTCTTAGACTCCCATGATTGGTTTCCCCGCACAGATTGAATAATAATGGCAATATTAATATGTAATTGGAAGAACTAAATGAAATAAATGATAATTAGAAAAGAATTTTAAAAAATGGCAGGGCGGCGCAGACGATCTCTTCGGTCTCAACGTCTCTTCCCCTATGAGTGCAGCTCCCATCCAAGCGACGACTCTCACTCCATCGATGGGATTCGACTTCGGTCTCACTTCTTCTCCAATGACTGCAACTCCTGCTGCGAAACCAACTGCTGCAGCTGGAACCCCGTCCAAGGTAAACATATTAAATTTGCATTAAATCTTTTAATTGTGAAAAATAATTTCGAAAATATATCTTTTTGCAGGTTGGAAGCACGTGGTCTGACCTCGGTCTAATCAATCTGGACAATCTCGGAGCGAAGGGAACTCCCACCAAGAGCAACGTTCCCATGAACATGATGGCTGCCAAGAACAATAATCAGAGTCAGTGCTGTCATTCATTTTATCTTTATAATTTTAGGCATATGAAAGGTCAGAGTAAGATTAGTAATGAATTATAGATGTATTTGAACTTCAGAATACGGTAGAATGGCTGCTCTAGTGAGCATGTGTAGTATTCGAGCTATGAATAGACGCTGTTTGAGTCTAGGAAATTGTACTTATTAAAAGGGAGTCACGAGACTCGTTTCGATGACTAAAGATAGCCGAATTCGATTTCAGATACAAATCTCCCTTGGTAATCGACAAACGGAAAGCGCCCCTTCACTGTGATTCTGCTCATTCCTCGACCATATTCTCCCACTGTTACGAATCAAATTTCATAGGCCTCTTACCCTCTAACCACAGCTCACCCTCAAAGATATATCTAAGAGTATCATAAGTTATCAAAAGCGTAAGACGGATTTAGTAGTAGTTCACAGATATTCTCCCAATTGTAAATTAAATCGCTGTCTATTGTTGTGCGCATGTGTCTTCTTCCATTTTTTTTGAGATATTTATCGACCAACCCGATTCTTCCTTTCCTCATTACATTTCACACATAGCAAATAGTAATCCATCGCTTCTTTCTCTCCTATCCGTTCCAACCATCGAACTGTATGCACTGAAATGCTTGCTTGCGTAGTCTATTCCGGCATTGATCAAAATATAGAATAGTGATAAGTCTCCCTTTATATCATTAGAAACCTCATTCTTTTTGTATATCACTCCTGATCCGTGCCTTCGTACTTTACATTTTTTATGCACTTTTCAATAGTGATTCCCAAGATAAACTATTCCCCGCTCAGTCGAATGGCGATCGATCCACCAATGCTTGATGAGCTCATCAGTTTACATTCGTGGCGAACGAGAAGGCATTTACTCCTCTTCCTTTCATACATCTATCACTCAATTCACTCCCTCTTTTTGTGACCTATCTTCCCTCCTTCTCCTCTCCCATGAGTCTCTTCCCTCCCATCTTACTCCCCTTCAATGCTGTCTCGTCTTCTCTCTCACTCTCTTCTTCTCCATTCGATTCATTTCTTTCCTGGTACGCTCCTCAATTCAGCTTTTCAGCCCATGCATCCAGCCTATCTTCTCCTATTATTCTTCGTACCTGTATATTCGGATACTGAAAAGAGGCTTCGCCTTATCAATTGGTTCACGAATGCTACGGAGTGAGTCTCTCCCTCTCTATATCTCCCTCACTCCTTCCTTCCAGACTGGCATCCGCCAACGAAGATTTCCCCGACGTCGTTTATAAAGGATCGGAATCCCTCGGCTTCCTCTGCAAGTCGACGTACGCAGCGGCGATCCATTTGGTGAGAAGAGTTCACAGTGACGAGAGAGGGTCAAACACGAGTAACAACAAACGCTCTTTTCTCGTTCTCACACCCTCCTTCTCTCTAACTTCTTCTTTCGACCTTTTGCAGCGTTCTTTTTCTCACACATCTGAGGTAAATAATTGTAGGGTGTATTGTAGGTTCGTCACGATCATATCGGCAAGTGCGTTAACGAGAACAAAGCCATCGCCAAGTGTCCCAATCCCTTCTACATCGACATTCTCAACTTGGAAGGATACGAGGCAGGATCATATTTTGTAACGTGTAAGCATTTCATCGTTGAAGTCCATGACTGGGCTATTACCTTTCAACACCTCTCTCTCTTCTGTTTGCCTACTCTAATAATGCATGACTACGTCGCAGCGTACTCCACGGAGAAGGACGATGGGAAGGACGAGAGAGAGGGAGGATTCTGCAAGCAGGGACTGACCTTCCCCGTCAATATCGTCGACGGAGTCCATCCCCATCCACACAAGCTTCCAGGCAAACAGGAATCTAAGGAGGTAGTATAAAGCTAAAAACCAATTCTAAATGCGTAATTAAGGAGGTCGCGGCACACTTCGCTGAGACGAAGAAGAAACTCGATCTTCAGAAGGTCAACGATATCAGTCATCAGTATGCGATAGACCATCACTTGAACGGTGGGTTTCTTCAAGTCGTACTTTCTTGTAGGGATGTCATGCAGAACTCAAGCCCCCTTTCCATAGGAAAGAAGCGATGAGAATCGCTTAGATTTTTATCAGCACTCTTTCATGTGACGGAGTGATCGAGATATCATCGAGGTCATTCTTTCTTGCATCAAAGATTGAAATAACGATGAGTGTAAGACACATCTCGTACAGTACGCTGCGAGTAGCCACGCTTCTGTTTATGTTGAAGGATTGCCTCCTGCCAATCAATTGTCTGACTCACTCATTCTTCGGCAGTTTATATCTCTGATGGTCGAGATAGTGTGTAGATTGGAGAGAGTGAGACGATCTTTCTTTCAGTTGACGGCTACATTGTGGACGCAGGACCGGGCGAAGTCTACGAGGAGGAGGTCGACGACTCATCCTTCATCGAATCATCCACTCAATCATCCACAATCTCCGAACCATCCCATTCCTCCCTCAAAACCATTGTGTATGGACTTATTCTTTTTGTCATATTCATTGTTGTCGTTGCGGGCCTTGCTCTCTTCATCTTCCGCAGGAAAATTCCCTCTAATCCGACCACCCCTGGTTATACAAATCTCCCGAATGAGGAGAGTAATCCGGAGAGTACTGAGATGCAGCCTGTGAGTCATGCTTGATCATACCGATTGTAACGAGCATTGTTGTTGTTTTTAAGAGCGAAATTCTTGTTTCAGTTGATAAATTATTGTTCATATCCCTCACGAATCAATCGATTGATAAGGAGGGTATCTCATAGTTCGACCCCACTTCCCTATGGAGAAAAGCTTTAGCTCTAAGGGACGGCGATATGAGGAGGGAAGCGATCAGTGATAACTATATCACACTCCAATTCCACTCCATCATCTAATCGATTCTATCATGGTCTACTTGACAATAATTCTTCTTCCTTGGATTAGATGGATCCTTGAGCCTCCCGAAAATTTCGGATTCGGATTGGGATGTCAACTGTGAGTTCTTATCACACCTACGAATCTATAAATAAACATTTGTAGTGGCTTTCTCATTTCGCTGTATTCGGCCATCGGTTTCCTTCGAATCTTCTACGTTTACTACCTCGTCTTCACGGGACAATTTGTATGGCCTGTTCGGCAAATTGGTTATGTTAGGGACTAAATATCAAATGATAGATGTTGATTCGCAAATGTAGAGTGATAGATTCAGATTTATAAATGTCGTATGATTCATTATATCAGTATTCGCACACTCACACACGGTTATTCGAGAACGAAATAGAAGTTGATTTACGATGGAAGCAACTGACTCCTCTTCCTCTCTGCCACCTCTTTTCGAGAGGAGAAGGAAAAGAGGTAGCGAGTAGAGAGATGAACACATCTGATAAGATCACATTTCGTGTCCTTCCGCCCTCACTTAGATGTTCGAAGAGGAGAGTGCGAATCGATCTCCCCTTCCCTCCCTCCTTCCTTCCGTTCAAAAGAGTACCATTTGACACCTCACAAAGGGATAGAACGTGATCTTTTCCCTCCTTCACGAAGGACAGATGACTCTTCTCTAACAAAGAGAATGCCCCCTTGTAAAAACCATAGAATCTTTCTTTGCCCCTCTTCCTCTCTTCTCACTCACTCGTTGGAATTTCGCCTCAGATCCGTTCTAATCTTCCAAATTGACCCATAATCCGTGCCACATTCGTTTTCTTAATAGTATGAGAGAAAGGGGGTGATCTTCACTCCCCCTTTTCTTCATTTTCTTCCCCTCCTCATCTCAATTCTCTCTTCGCTTCTCTTTCCACTGCACTGATAACGACGCCCTTACAGTTCGTCACTTTTCGTTTCAAACGCTTGACCTGTCTCTCATTCTCTCTCGATGCAGGATGCGACTCATCTCTCTCTTCCTCCTTCTCCCTGCCCTTTCCTTCTCGCGACGACTCAGAGATGTTCACTTGAAAGAGATCGCGAGGAATGATCAATGGGAGGAAAGCGAGCTAGTCGTACAGCCAAAGAGACCGGATGAGAAGAAATACAGAACTTATAAGATCAAGTTGTTCTATTGGACTACGAATGCAACTCGGTGAGCGAGTAAGTGTCATTCACTGTGCAATCCCCTTTGCAGGATGGCCGAGATGAACAAGGAAAATATCACCTTCAACATGAACACGTATGATCTCGGAATCGTGTGCAAGTTCGATAGAACCAAAGTCGTTCTCAGATTGGTTAGTTATATAATTTTCTCAACTTTACTTCAGTATTACCAAGTAAGTAGAAAACAGCCAGCTCACGAGCGATAATATCATCGATTGTGCCTCCCCCCAATCCCCCACCTATCCCCCCTTTGATCTCCCTCCCATCACAGATCCCGGAGGCGGCTGCTGACTCATGTGAATACGAGGGAGGTGTCATCGCCCATTGTCCCGATCTCAACATCATTCCTCTCCTTTACGCCGAACACTTCGGTCCGGGCAGATACGTACTTACCAGTGAGTGGAAGATGGTTGTCCCTTCCCGTACTTGTTAGTTAGTTCTCCCTTCGAGGTCATTCGTCACTGTTTTTGCAAGGTGTGACCTAGCAAGGAGCGGAATTCATTAAGGAACGAGATCAGAAATGATTCTTTTTCAGCTTTCTCCGACGGAACTCCGGAGGGAAGACACGCGACTAGTGGAGGATTCTGTAGAGAAGGAGTGAAAGTGCCGATCACCATCTTCTCCGAGAGGAGAAATTGGGCGGATTTTAATGAAGATGAGGTAGAGCGTCCAACTACTGAGAAGACATCGATGTGGATCCATAAGGACGATGAACATAGACTTCATTCCATTGACTCTTCCTCATCCATCTCAGTCACCATTTCTATGGCGATCCTCCTTCCCCTCTTCGTTCGCCTATAAACAAATACTGAAGGGGACGCATCTTCATGGCCTTTGAAGGGAAGAAGCCCTCACTCTCATATTTCCCCCTCCCTCCTTCCCCCGTCTCTTCTCCCCTTCTCTCCTCCCGATTCTCGACATTTCCCCCTTTCATCTACACAATCTGGCGCCTCCTCCCTTCCACTAATTTCATTGTGAACATACCTCTTTTGTGCTCTTCCCCACTACTCTTTTTGTGGATTGTATCATACATTGCTCTTCCCTATTCTCGTCAACCATTCCATACCAAGTGTCGTCTCCACAGCTCGTTATCTCACTATCAACCCCTCTCTCATCACTGATAAATCGTGTGCGCGTGTGTGTCACTGTTCTCTACTTCGCATGCTTTGCAAGCTTCGACTCATCTCAGAATGGACATGGATCGTATCCAGTCAGAGAGGGAGGAATTGGAGAGAACGAAGGCAGAACTACTTCGAATGCCGGATGGAATGCAAGAGGAGGTAATGGATGAGCGCCCATTCTCCTTCCATTTCCTCCTTCCCATCCATTCCCTTCCATCAGATTGCCCATCTCATTACTACTATCGACCTGGCACTGGATGCTCTCGGAAGGGGTTGGTATAGACTCGTTCACTCTCATCGTCACACGATCGCCGTTGGAATGGACCTTATCTTCGATCGTCTCGCTTCTTCTTCGTGAAAGAGTCGCATGATGATTACAATAAATTGGCTTCATTGTTGTACGAGAGGTAGATTGCACAGAAATGATGACAAGTGAAAGAAAGATCATGAGATGTTGAGATTTGTCATGGAAACGGCCGTTTTCTTATCTCGTCGCATCTTTCGATACTTCTTGAAGAATCCTTGACGAGAAGTCGGCTGAGCAGAATTGACGGAGAGATTGTCAGAAGTGGTCGACATCTCGCTCTGAAATGAATCTCAATGAATTGATACTGAATGCGAATACAGATCAATGACCTTTTACTTGACAGTGTAGAACTACCATATTCCCCCATCAATAATCACCAAAATAAAAATATATCCACGTGGCTCATTGAAACGCCACGTATCCTTCTGTCAATAATTCATGCCCATCAAGCAGTGAATGGAAGGAAACGGAGGAAAGGAGGGTCGTTCCTTTGAATTGGATCCGAATGTGGGAACGAATAATTCGAATGTAGGAACACACTCACTGCAGAGATTTTGCGTGGATTGAAAGTGGTTGATTTGGATAGCTCCCGATTGAGTCCGGATTGATTCGCCTGGAAAGTAGACCGATCGACTTTCTCCCTTACAAGTTCAGCAGAGACAATCCCGTATTTCAATTACTCTCTCCAATTCACACTGTCCCTCTCCATCCCCGCATGATTAGAAACTACTTCTTTCCGTTTCGTCCATCTCGTGGGGATCCCCATGGCCGTATATAAGTCCCCCATCTTCTCTCCATCACCATCCCATCTTCTTCTTCTCCTTCGATGGCTCGACTCATCCCGGTGTTCTTCTCTCTTCTCCCTCTCGTTCTCTCCATTCCCGTTGACAACGAAGTCGTCGGAGAGCCGGAGATTGAGTGCGGACCGACGTCCATCACAATCAACGCCAACGTCCGCAATGAGTTCACCGGGCACGTCTTCGTAAAGGTACAGTATCTTGTTCTACAGTAGTCTCAGTATTACGGTAGCCTCACAACTACAGTACTATTACCAATTCCCTTCCCTTCCAGGGACTCTACAACGACGCGACTTGCCGCAACGACAACACTGGCTCTCAAATCGCCACGATCTCTCTTCCCTTTGACACTTGCAACGTCCAACGCACTCGCTCTCTCAATCCTCGAGGAATCTTCGTCTCGACCACCGTTGTCATCTCATTCCACCCTCAATTCGTCACCAAGGTTCGCCCTCTTTCTCTCTTTGTTTGCCCTTCCAAGTTCGGGCCTGCCTGTCCCTCCATGCCTCTTCTAAGACCACACCAAGACTGCTTCTTTGTAGGTCGATCGTGCCTACCGCATTCAGTGCTTCTACATGGAGTCCGACAAGACCGTCTCCCAGGACATTGCTGTCAGTTATCCTTCTTTCAGTCATTTCTCATTCTATCTCAAGTTTCACCTCTCAATGTTGAGAGATACAGAACACTTTTCTGCCCCCACCTCATCCGATCTCTCCCTTCAGGTATCCGACCTCACGACTGGATTCGCCACAGTCGCAGTGCCGATGCCCGTCTGCCGCTACGATATTCTGGAGGGAGGACCCAATGGAGAACCCATCAACTTCGCCCTCGTTGGACAGCAGGTCCGAGTTCTTTCTATTCATTTCTATTTCTGGAACCCTCCGGCGTTTCTCAATCCAATAGAATAATCTAACTAAAAGCCTGGTGCATTGTTGCTGAGTTCCCACTCTTTTCATTAGTGATTTCATTAGAGAGAAACTTAATGGAATGAGTGCAGATGTACCCAGTCTCAAATTATCTTGACCGTTAACCTTCCCAGGTGTACCACAAGTGGACTTGCGAGTCTGAGACCATCGACACTTTCTGCATGGTTGTCCACTCTTGCACTGTCGACGATGGAAACGGTGATACCATCCAGATCCTCGACGATAAGGGATGCGCCCTCGACAAGTTAGTACTCTTCAGTATACCCTCATTGTGCTACAGTACCTTACCAGATGATGGATTACGGTAACCCCTTTCAGATTCGTCCTTAACAACCTCGAGTATCCCGCTGATCTGGTCGCCGGTCAGGAGGCTCACGTGTATAAGTACGCAGACAGAGAACAACTCTTCTACCAGTGCCAGATCTCCATCACCATCAAGGTTAATACTTCCCCTTCCACAGTTCATTCTACTGCATTCACACTCAATGAGCCTACAGTAACCGTGCAGTACAGTTCATCCATCATCGATCCAAACCAATCCTCTTCAGGAACCCAATGGTGAGTGTGCCCGTCCCGAGTGCTCCGAGCCTACTGGATTCAACGCCGTCTCTCTCAATGGAGCCACCGGCCTCACCGAGCTGAACTCCGAACCCGAAGCCGAGCCCGAACCCACTACCACCACTACCACTCCTGCTCCTCCTTCGCCCTTCGTGAGTTGGCTACCGAACCCCACTACCGTACTCTGTTGATCTACCGAACTAAATCAATGATCTCCCTTCAGGCTCGTGGTGGTCGACGACCTGCCGGAAGAGGAAAGAGAGAGGTGATGAAGAGAGAAGCACAGGCTGGAGAGGCCATTCTCGATGTTCGAGCTGAACTCGCAGCTCTTGAAGTGAACGCCGATGTGAGTCATGCAATCCAGTTTCTGCCTTTCTCCATTTCACCCACTCTATCACTATCTCTGATCGACTAGTGATCACATCAGTTAAGCAATTTATCATCGCATTAGGCAACCCATTGTCTCCCCCATTCCGATCGTTCATCCGTCTCACCATAGAGAACACTCTCCATAGCTCAGACAGAGTGATAGATAAGGCTGATTAGATAGATCTAGACAGTCCATCCCCATTTCCCTCCCATTTCCGGTCCACTTGTCACTCCGATTACCCCATTCCTCTTCAGACTAATCTTCGTGCTCTCCTCCATCTCGCTGAGGACGGTTCTTCACCCAAAGGATTCGTTGTTAGAGAGAAGTTGGCTGCTCCGTCCATCGATTACTGTGTCTCTCCCTTCTCATTCGTCGCTCTTCTAGCTGTAGCCTTCTTCGTTACTCTCTCCCTTCTCACTCTTCTCATCGTCAACGTTAGAGCCGGAGCCGCCCCCAAGAAGTGCACCAACTAGAACCCGCTTCTCCCTTCCGTTTCACATTATTTATAGGTAGTTTATTGCATCTAATAATTACTTCGTTCTTCTATCACATTGTAGTGTAGCTCGCTTTCCATGGGTCGTTGCAATAATAATAAACCAGTTTGTACTCTCATTCACCTGATCAACACCGATCATTCGCCCTTTCAATCGATCGTTCGTTTCACCCATTCGTGTCAACTCACATTCTTGATTGCGAGTGTTCCGCCTGCATCGATGACCATATAGGATACGTCGTCGTCTGCCAATTGATGGGCACTTCCGGCTCTTCGCGTTGTCTGGTAGATCTCACAGTAGTCGAAGGTCTTCTGACCAATCGGTGATCCTGCAACGTCTAAATATCGTTCTCGTGATGTTCAGTTGAATATCGATTCGATTTCATCATTCAATTGTACTATTTTCGAATGTCATTTATTCATTGTTTATTCACCATGAGAACTGCCCGATGGAGTCTCCTTCTTCTTGTACGTTCTCTGTGGAAGAGGAGGAGGGGAAGGATCACGAGTCGGAGTCTTCTCTGATGCGACACTCTCTTGAGATGGAGTACGGTTCTAGAACGGATCGATTAGGAGTTAGAAGATCAAGGTCAAGTCAATTATCGCGAGAAGTATATAAGAGTAGACAAAGTCACTCACCACGAGAGTTGATGTGCTTCCATGTCTCGGCAAGATAGGCGCATGTTCCAATGGAGGACTCACTGATCTCTCCCGATCTTCCCGTTTCACCACTGTGATTTGTGTGACCTGAGACAAAGAACATCAATATCGTTTATTCATTTCTTTCTCGAGAATCTTCTGATTACTTTGGACTTGGTGTCAGAGGAGAGGGAATCGTTCGAAGAGCGAGTCGATTCGGAGAAGGAAGTGGAGTTGCGAGAGGAGAAGAGATCTCTGAGGAAGCTGCTCTTGCTCTTCTTCTCCTTCTCCTCTTCCTTCTTCGTGGGCAGAAGAACGGTCGCGTTCGGGTGGGGATTCTCGCAGTAGAGCTGATTGGGATCGACCGGGATCTACAAAAGGATCCTCATGATTGATCGATAATTATGAATCTTACCCTCTTGGCCTCCTCTTCTTGTCTCTTCAACTCTCTCATCTTCATCTCTCGCATTCGAGCCATCACTGGATCCATCGGCTCCTCCTCCTCCTCCTGCAAATCAACGGCTAATCTACTTGTCATCTCATCAAATCACTTACTTTGACCGGATTGACATGATAGCTGTGGGTAGTCTTGTCCCCGTCGTATTTCTGCAATGAGATAGAGCTAGTCAGTTTACGAGGGGCGATGGTGCGTACCGAGAAGGATCCTTTGACTGAACTGGCTAATCTCTTCGCTAGGAGAGCTCCTACTCCACTCCGAGCATTCAGCACATAATCACCGTGAGGTCGAACGAGACCCGCGATGCGAGGTTTGTCGTCGCCCTGAAGGAGAATCCGGAAGTGATCAAATGATGAAATTGAACGGAAAGGCTTACATTGAGCGGTCGATCATCGACAATCTTCGCATTGACTGTTTCATTGAGGAAAGGAGCTGCTATCTCACTAGATGAAGTCACATCGTCCATGGTTGGATGCCAGTTTGGATGCAAACTCTGGAACGAAACATTGAACGTTCAGTATAGAACTTCATCTCAAATCATTAAGCTCGAACAGTGAACAGCGAAATGAAGCACGTCTCTCTACAGTACCCGGGTTTTATAAGGGGGACTCCACCCTTTTAAACGACCTACTCTTAATTGCTATTGGATCTTAATGAGAAGGCAGAGATCAGTGATGTATTGCTACAGTACTATCTCCAAGAGAACAAGAACAAAAAAGGAAAAGACGGAAGTGACCTGTTCGCTCCTCTTGTGGAGTGCTCGCTCAGTGATGGCGAGGGCACCAGTGCTCGACGATTTCGCGAGATCTGACTGGAAGGAGAAGAGGAAAGAGGAGGAGAAGTGATGCTAATGAGTAGTGAGAGGAGGAGGGAGGCAGTACTCTATCACTCCCCCATTTCCGTCTCTATCTCCTCTCCCTCCTTCCCTCATCTATCACAACAACCGCCCTTGACGAATACAAAAAAGGAGAGAGCGAGAGAGATGAACTGTATCATCGTTATCGAGATGGCAGAACTTACTTGAGATACGGTAATGCGTGGTCGGAAGATGAAGTTCTTGGCCTTCCTCCAACTCTCGTATCTCTCCACCAAATGGTCCCCTTTGTCAGTGAATTCCATCATCGAACGCTGTTTACTGTAATGTCGACAGGTGAAAAACAGGAAGAAGAACTATTTTCGGCCAATCGATGCCACGAATGAAAAGGATGCGCATTTTTTCCTTATTTTAATTAGCACCTCACGACTCGAAAAGGTGAAGTGTGACCGATCGGGGAAAGATCACGTGAATAGGATAAACAAAGAAAAAGTACTAAGATGTAAAATGTTATGGGATCTTGCCTTAGATTGTTCCTCCTCTTGATAAAGGATGAATGAGTATTACTCGTGACTGAGTTATCACTCCTTCTTCTTCCTTCTCCTCTCACTGGTTCACTCGGACCCGTTCGATCACTGTCCAGTGACGCTTTCGATCGTGATCTTATTATTGCCGGCACTTCCGGACCTGCAAAAACAGCTTATTAATCACCCAATCGGTACAGCAGGACAATGGCTATTCATGGCGTTCGCTCTCTCACTCACTTTTGCTGACTTCATATCGAGAGAGATTGGCGTAATTACGATTCGACGTTAAACTCGATGCTTCTCAAAGATATCGATTGATTATGAAAGAGAACGAAAGAGAGCCGAACCGTCCATGCTCTCCCATCGTTCGGGACTGTCTTTTCGATAACTTCCTTCTTCGTTTTCCTCTCCCATATTTGAATTAGATCGAAAACTCGAATCTCTACTAATTGCTTGGTTCAGAACGATAAAACGAGGTGCGTCTTGAAAAGCCTTGTAACTGGCTACTGAAATATTACTTTTTAGTGAAATAGATTTTCAAGTCATTGGTATTAAAATGAAAGAATATAAAGGAATTATTCAAACTTGCATGACATTGTGCGACAAATTTTCTCTACTCCAGGTAACTCGGAAGTGTAGAACATACTTCAATTTATTCAGTTAAATCCCTTTCTGACTAACACAACTCACCCGGACTTCGACTTTTCCTTATCAAAGAAGAGTGAATTCATATTCCCGTTTGGTTTGGCATTGAATACCGCATTAAAGCTTTCGGAGTGAGTTCGACTGGCTATGTTCTGAGTGGGGAAGAGGTTATTCAAACTCCAATTACAGTTTGAACTATCACAGCAAACAGTCTTGATAGTGAAAGGAAAACAAATGAATCTGATTGTGAACCTTTTTGATGGGTGGTTCATCATTGACTCTCTTTCCAATCCATTCCCCCTCAGATCCAGCTGTTCGATTGAGATACAGCTGCAGTCCACTCTGTAATCAACCACTCTTCCCCTCACAGACGAACTTCCTTTCACTTTCCCTTCCTCGCAGTTTTTCTTCCCTTCCTTTTCTCTCCTATCGCAACACTCCGTAATTACCCACGGCTCATCCATTCCTTATCTCTTATTGAATTCTCTCACTCCATTTCCATTTCTCTCGACGCAAGCCCAATAGTGATTTATGCATTCTCTCTCACTCTCGCAATTCGGTTGACTTGATAACGAGTGATCCCATTCCTTCCGTCCCACGTATTACTCCCCCTCCCCTAGTCCCTCCATTCTTCCCACTTACTCGACTCATTGCTTTCTCGAGTAACTTGTAGAAGATATCGAGGCGCGCACACTTGAGTGAATAACAGTTCGTATTGGACTCTTGGACAGAGGAAGCAAATGAGAATTTGACTGGAGTTCGAGAGAATATTCGAATATCGTAGAGAGAGACAACGAGAGCAATCTCTTGAGGACGACCGTGCACAATAGATAAGTGCGAATTCTGAAACAGCGGAAATGAGAACGAGGAGTCAAAGATCGCGGTCGCAAAAGTGCAGCAATAAAAAAGCAATCACAGATAGGACAAGATATGCGCATCGTGTAGGATATGAGAGGAGAAGAAGAGAACAGAGAATGAAATGGAGTTGAACTCACGTGGAGATGCAATCGAACTTCCTTGCAACTGGCTGCTCTCGATCCCTTCGGTGCACTCAGTAATTGCATGAAGAAACACTGACCTGCGAGATGATCATTGATTAGGGAACAGCATGCAAGCTATTCGTTCAGGTAATGCAAGGTCACATGGTGAACGTAACACAAAATGATAAAGTGACCCACTCTGTCCACATGCATTCCTGATCCACGATTCCCAGATAATGACGTTCTTGACTTCAGAAAACGCCAGAATGAGAACCTGTTCCTTCGTTAGCACAGCCAGAGTATGAGATTGCTTGTTCAGCTCGAAACCTGCAATACGTTTGCAACATAAAGTCAACTTGTACAGCTCAGCTAAATCGTTTTCTACTGCGGATATCGTACACAGATTGAGACCATAAAATGATGTTTATAAGAATGCTTACAAACGTCTGCTTAGATTTCATCCCCGATATATCTTCATCCGTTCCCCCATTCTATAGGGCGATAAACTTTGATTGAGAGTGCCTCTCTAAAGATAACTCACTGCTCTCCAGGCCAAGGTAAGATTGGAGCGACACTTGGTATTTGTAGTGGGACGTTCTCCTTCTTGAGGCGTTCTTGTAGATAATGAAGATTGGAGAAGAGAGATCCGACTGTTTCTTGCACACAAAGTAGCGACTCGCCCACTGGAAGTGTGGGGATTTCGAGATGAAAAAGACTGGTGAGAGATGGCTATCGAATGAGGCTTTCCGTCCAACATCTGGACTCCAGACGCATAAAAACGATGGAAAAACGAACGATCGCAATGTGATTTACTACGATCTGATCTGAGTATCGCCTTACCGCTTTTCCTCGCAATAACTTCCCCGGAGATTCGATGGAGAGGCCGTTCGCGTTGAGGTCCACGACCTCTCGCATATCACAAACCGCCCGTATCGCGTCCGTATTTTGTTCGTTGGAGTTGAAATCGACAAATCTGCAACGGTCGCAGTCAATTATGAAGTAGTGATGATGGGATATAGATAAATAGGGAAGTAAAGTGACGAAAGGAGTGAAAGGATGCAGCAAGTAGGGAAGAGAGGAAAAGATGAGAGAAGAGAGATGAGGGGAAGTTAAGAGAGTAGCCGCCGATTTGGGGTGATCGGGATAGTAGGGAGAGTGAGGAGATAGAGAGAGTGAGTGAATACACTCCTTGTCTAATCAATGCAAAGGGCTATTCTCATCGCTACGTTGAACAGATGAGAGAAAGGTAGCTCAATTGATCTATCTCACCTGAGTATTTCCACCATCTCCGAGTGTGATCGCGAACTATCACTGAGTGATCCTTCCACCCCACTGGGGGTGGAGAGTGTGATCTCCACCCCCAGTCAAGCAATTTTATCTCCCGAATAGGCCACAAATCTCGCCTGATTATCCCGACCCCTCGCTTTCCGTTCCCTTCTCGATTTATCTTCGACTTTTTATTGCTTTTCTCTCAACTCTTCTCAATTTCACGCTACTCCCCTTCTATAAACGACATTTAGGCGACTCTCATCGATTATGGGGCCATTCCAATGGAAAGAGAAAGAAGAGCTCTAAATCCGTTTCAGAATCTTCTTTTCTCGTCTTAGAGGACACGTTCACTCGAGGATTCATGGAATACACTGCTATTCTCTTTCATTCTTTAAAAATAACATGCACATTATAATTAATTATATGCAAATGCTATTCAGTTGAATTGGAGAAGGGGCAGACGAAGTTTTTGGATGACTTGTGGGGTTGGGTAATCTTTTCCGCTGCAGTTTGTTTCTCTATCGGACGAGTCTTCGTAGGGAGAAGGGGTGGAGAAGGGGGAGAAGAGAAGGGGAGAGGAGGAGGGAGAGGGAGAGGAGACTCAAAAGGGGAGGCGGCGTCTTCTTCTCTCTTGTCGTCTTCGGGAGAAGCAGAAGGAGAAGAAGAAGATTCCTCTTCCTCCTCTCGGAAGGATGCAACCGCCACCCAATGCGAATGCATTCAACCCTCAACTGCCCAAGACTTTCGACCACTCGGTACGCTTTTATCTCTCTCCTTCACTCCGTTTGCTTAGCGAACTTTTTAAAGTGTGACTGATAAGAGTAGAGTTGTTGGGAACTGGATAAGAATTGAAGTACGCAGAGTAGAATGACAATTCCCTGTTACAGCTCGTCCTCAAAGGAGGGTTCTTCGCCCATTTCGTTCTCACTTCTCTCGTCTTCCTCTCCAAATGGACTCCCAATGTCTACGCATTCTACAATGGATTTCTCGTTGCGGGATTCTGGATTGCGTGTACTACTCTCCATCTCGATCTGACGCTTCTCAAGCTCATGTGAGATATCTCCTTCTTCCCATCTCCTCCCTAATTATCCATTCTCTCAGGGCAATGGAAGGAGCGGCAGCCGTACTGGATATCTTCGTCGTTGCGATTTACTACAACGAGAATCCCAGATCGGGTTAGTGTAACGGACATTCTTCTCCATTTTTCCTTTTCTTCCCACATGAAAACAAATTCAAGCAAAAGATCAAAGAAACGCTGTTATTTCGATGCTTCGAGGGGTATTTTGTAATGGAATCCTCCACTCAACATCGTCGACCACTTCAGGAGCCGACGTATATCTCTTCTGGGTTTTCGTCGTTCATCTCCTTGCTCGATTCGGCCTTCTCTTCGCAATCTCTCGCATCAGAAAGGTTGGGAAGAAGAGCACTCAAGAGAGGAAGGGAGAATCCATTCTTCCCTCTTTCTACTCACAATCCCCGGGGAGGAGTAAAAGACTCAATTGTTTCAGGAGAGAAAGAACGCGATGGAGGGAGGAGATCCGATGAGAGCTGACTACCAACAGGTCCAGTCTTCCATGGGACAGGTCCCTCAGCAGCAGCATGTCGGATACGACTACGGTCAGCGGACCAAGATGGAGCCCCTTCCCGACCTCAGTAGATTCGCCCCGACTAATCCCTACCACCACCAGTGAGAGAATGTAGAGAACCATGGAAGAGCTGTACATAGCTACAATATTTATTTGTGGGATGGTCAATACGATAAACTATTTGGTTAGCGAGATGGCTCTTGTGATCAACATCCATCGAAAGACATTGGATAGCACTCTTCTATCGGTCGACTTCTCCTTCGGATGCATCCCTCCCGTGTCTTGTCCATATGAGATCTCGTACGAATTCTTCCCTAGCTTCGATACTTGCATCTGAACACCAGTTTCAATACTCTTTCTCGGTTTCGTACTAACCGTTTTCGAGGGGAGATTCACCATTACTACTTTCACTGCTAGTGAGCTATTCATTCTACTCGAATGGGCTTCGAGTCTGTGTAAGCAAATGTGTCTGGCTACATATATCTCCAAGTCTTCACTCTGAATAGGAAGAAGTCGAATGAATAGAAGACGTTTCTCCCTTCTCAGATTACCTTAACTTGCCCCTTATGCTTCCTTAGAATAGACTCATTAGGGAAGATGTATACTCCATGTCTATTCATCTGAATCGCCATCTCCTGAAGGGATGAAGGGGTCAATGGAGGAAGTGAGAGTCTGTTGTTAGATTTGTCCATTTGACATGCTCGATTTTTTTCTCTCAATGGCAAGATAATATTCGAAATGGAGAGAGTGAGAACAGAAAAGAACCTGCAGCGAGAGCTTCTTCCCATGGAGAGAACGAAGTTTACTGAACTCGTCGCCAGTTTGCGTCTCCAACATTATTGTGTGATTCTGAATGAGATTAGGAAGAAGAAAGAGAGGAAAGGAGGAAGGAAGGAAGAACGGAGAGCTCAACCTCGAACTGAAAACTGAGAGCGACCGTAGATGTATGAAGATGAAAGATAACGGCGTCCTTGTGAAATTGGGTGCTCCATTTCCTGATGCATCTCCTATCATCAACAAACAGTACAAATATGATTACCTGTAAGGGAAATGAAAGTCGTTGATCTGAAACAACGCAATCTTTCCGAATTTCGAAAGTCTTGTGCTCATCACGAATGTATCTGAAAAATATGGTGTCTGTCAATTTCCTAAAATAAAGTAATACTCTGGTCAAACTGCGTGTGAGTAGTAAATACTCCCTTCTTCCATGTTCCTCCTTCTTCTTCTTGAAATGCCATCGTCGGTTCAACTGGACCCATGAATACCTGAGTATACACGCAATCTCTTCCTCATTCTAGAATCTTTTTCTAAATTCCAGACATGAAACTGGCCTCTTCGACGGGAACTTTAAGAGAGACGAAGAGGAGTTCACCAGTGAGCTCGAATGAGTCCATCTCCTTTTCTGAACTAATTCCATTTTGGAGAACTCCCTTTTCCTACTGACCTTTGTGCACCAACCACGAACCACTCTGCTTCTTCCTTGAGAATGTATTGTACGACTTAATGTGGTACACGAGTCCTATCAAGCTTTCGTTCTTCAAGTCGATGATATGAGTTGCGGCCATGATTGACTCTGCCGTTTCCTCGACGTGGGAAACAGTGTGAGGATGAGAATGAGTGACTGCTGTTTCGGCTAGTAGAGCTGCCTGGAAAGGAATCGTCTCATAATTTTTTTAAATTGTTTTTAGCTTCCCACTCGAATGCTTTCACCCTTCACCCCCCCCCAAGGAAAAGTATGGACATGGATCATTTTTTTCAATGAAAAACTTGTTGTTTTCACTTTGACTTCCTCATCGGTCTTGGCTGTTTTAATGGTAGCTTTCTTCTTCGGTTTCTTCTTCACAGGACTCTTCTTCTTAGTGACCGGAATGTGTTTCGTCTCCACGTTCAAACGACGCAGTTTCGCACTGTTGATGAATAGCTTTGTTTGTCAGAGGAAGAAATAACTAACACAAGAGAAGAATTCGTACTCCCAGACATCTTACTGATTCTCCTCACGACTGAACTTCCCTTCCTTGGAGTGATCAGATTCAGGGACTTCTTCGATCGAAGAGAGGCCGTTTCCTCGTCCTTCTCCTCCTTCTTGGGGTCCATGTAGTCGAAATTGTAGAGATAATCTACGAAAAGTAATAAGAATGGTCATTTCGAATAGAGTTTGAACCTGCATCTGCAATTGAGAAGAAGTGTTCGAGTTCTTCCGTGAACACTTCATGAGTGCTGATTACTCTAATACTTTGGAGGAAGGTCGTTACTTCAATCTGAATTCCGGGAAAGAAAAGCATCTTGTTCCTGGAAGGATGAACGATCTCCATTGACGTCACATCTTCTCACGCAACTTTCTCTCACTGCACAACTGCCAGAATGAGAGATTTATGAATTCACTCGTCGACGTAAGCTCGTTTTTCTTCTCGGAAGTGGAGGTCAATTTCATCGTTGAGAGAGTCCATGTCTTGATTAGACTCTCAGTGCAGAGAACAAGGATTGATTTCACCTAAACCGTGGATGTTCCTCAACAAAATGTGGGCCCTTACCTGCACCAAATGATCATACAACGTAGCATCAATCTTATCACATTTCCTCTCTTCAATAAGCAAACTCCACTGAAATGTCTGCTTTTCCTGCTGATACACAACAACAAATTACTCGTTGAATATCAGCCAACCAGTGTTGTATCTTCTCTCTCGTTAGTTGGGGCTTTTCTTCCTCCAACCAAGTCTTGATTGTATTGGCCACACGCACATCCGAAATCTCATAGAGAATCTCTCCGTTCACGTATCTCTCCCACTAGAATAGGCAGTGATAGCAAGAAGAGGGTGTGAATCTCTCCCGAGAACGTTCAATTCGCAACCAGAAATTGAAATAGCAATAAAGCCTGGAAGCAACCCATAAGAATTGGCCGACTCACCTGAGTTTCCTCCCAGTAGTCTCCCTCTCCATCTCTCGACCTCTCAGAGACACTCATGGACTAGCGAGTGCATTCAACCATGCAGTCATCGGTGCTTACTCAATCTTGAGATACCGGATATAATCGAATCCGAGTTGTACATGACATGAATTTATATTTGTTTTATTAAATATTTTAATTTGTATCATTGTGTCGTTGTGTCAACGTTTACGTTGCTTTGAGGGTGTGGTTGGTCATGGAGAGAGTTTAAAAAGGAAGGCGGTCACTGGACAAACTTCTGATAACTCTCAGATTGACAGAGTTGGTGATTCTCCACCTCCACTCGTCATTTGTCCAAGTGAGTAAGGATGCACGGGGGAGGGGGAGAAGATCATGGTCAAAACATGTGACACCGAAGAGAAATAATACTAGACAAAATATCGAATATCTTTGACGATGGATGGCCCCATTGCCACGTGTATTGATAGATTTGTTTCATTTCACATTGCGAATCGATAATTTTCTTCATGCTAATACGCTTCTAACGGAACACTTGCAAACAACTGTTTCATAAGATCAAATCGATTTCTGCAAAAAGCATTATTCAATACCATGGGAACAAATCGGCCATGAGTCAGCGAAAAAGCAGTATAAAGACACTGGTTTCTTCTTGAAATGCAGCATTCACAATGTGGCTTCTTCTACTGTGGCTTCCTCTTCTATCGGGAGGTTCGTTCCCCATTAGTGCTGCTGTTACAGTAATCAATCTTTTGCAGCTTCTGACGTCGACGAATTACTTCAAAACGGAGGAAGATTTATGATCAAGTCATGGAATTACAAATATCTGTGCGGAGACGACTACTTCTGTGGAGACTGCTATGAGAACAGCTACGTCTACCATACGGAAATCCCTCCCCCCAACAACATCCATCATTGGACTTTCGAGAAGAGGACCGCTAAAACGGTGCATTTTGGCGTTTATTTTTTGGGCTTGTTGCCACAGCGCTACGTATAAGTGATACGCAATTTTATAGAGACACTGTTCTCTCAGAAACAAAACGTACCCAACATTCACACTTTTGTCAGGTTGCAATCCGCAACTACAGAGGGAAGTATTTGCGATACACGGGATTGTGGATGGACCTCCAGGATACGGTGAGGGCAATAATGAAGGATTAGTTGAAAATTGATTGACTCTGACAAGTATCAACTTTTAGTCCGACTATTAGACTTTTCAAAATTCTAGACCGATTCCACAAAGATTTATTTTATTTCAGGTCGACCGTTTCGATGAATGGACTCCGAAGAAGGACAAAAAAGGAAAGTGGACGTTCGAAAGTAGATTCGAATTCATCAGTGCCTATCGTGACGATGATAGAATCGAAATGGTGGATGAGGGTCTGAGTTGCGAGAAGTGGACTCTCGAACCGTGGAATTAATCGATGAGTGTCGATCATAAACGAATGTTTTGCAAAGATAAACGATTGAGAAATCGATGATTCACTATTGCAAGATGCAAAATGATGTTCCTACGTGTACAACAATTTCATAAGTGACTTGTTTTGCTTCGGTCATCATAATTATTCCAAAACTTACCACCTTGGGTGGATAAATGGTATGTTGTGAGGTGCTTAGATTAAGGATACATTGATCTTGCTTTGCTGGTTGACATCATCCATTGCACAAAGATTGGAAAAAGTTGCGATGCATCTAAAAGTGCCTTTGCTTAGTTTGTGGTAGTTAACACATAATTTCAACTCCGTCATTACCATCTTAATTCCCTTTGAATAACCCATATCGTGGATAAAGAAATGAAGTTCGTAATCTCATTGAAATGATTTTAATGCTGAAAATGCTATCTTTTACAAATATACAAATCTTTTTTTTCAATCGTGAACGATGGAATCGATTCAACAATGTGTTTGTGAATAACGACTAATATTATTGACGGCAGGGATATTTGCAAGCTCAATGATGATCTGATACACGATGAGACGTGTAATGCTTTTTTTATGAATCAGGGAAATCATTTGCGATTTTGTACGTAATTGCTTTGAGAAATGTCATTACAGGATAGGAGTGGAAGAAAGCTTCTGTGGCAATGAATGAGGAGTCGACCATAATCAAGATTATGTTGAGCAGCGTGTAGAATGAGTACCAGACGGCAGAATAGAGAGCGACAATCGAGTATGCAGGGATATCCTGGAAAATTCAAAATTTCGACATCGAAAGTGTAACTCACCTTAGTAGCTTTACAATTGTAGATGTACTCGAGCAGGCCACAATAAGAGCCCACGCCGATTAGTGTAACAAGAATCGTAACAACTCCGTAAATGATGTCAATACACGGACTGTATCCCGCTAAAAAACATTGCATAATGTCGATTTGAGTGGTGTACAATACTGATTTCAAGAGCGGCTTGAGTTAGAGTCCTGAAGTGACCACAAATCATTGAATCTGTGCTAATTATCATCAGTGAAATGAGGATGTTCTGCAATCGCATGATTAATTTTGTTTATTTTATTTTGATCGATTTTCATCTCTCTTTTTGCTCACCTAAAGGCTATAATTTTTATTTCAAGGCTAATGTTAATGCTGCAGAATCTATTATGCAACGTGGCAGTTGAAAGCGTTTCACATCCTACGTGTCTTCTGCATTTCACACATCTTCTTGAGGTGAATCATGAACATTTATGACAACGAAAGAGCTTTTGAGTGGTAAAGGCTATAGATTATATTTTAAACACCTTTACAAATCGAGACAAGACATTCTCACCTTGATTCCAAACCTTATCCTTTGAGAACAGAACATGATGAGAACGATGATAAAGCCAGTGGAAAAGTACGAATAGTATGAGAGCATACGCTTCCGGAGTAGCACAGACGTATAAGACTTATATTCCGGTCTCATACTGTGATAAACAACCATCCTGCTGAAGTGGACTTTCTGTAAATGATGATTTCAACATATTTAGAGAAGCAATAGGAGAGAGCTCATGCAGACAGCAGGCATTGACATGCCCATCCTACTATTGACAGAGGATCTTTTCCTTCTCTTCACCTCGACAACTTCCCTCCTTCTTTGACTAGTAACCAGAGACATTTGCGTAAAAAATACTCACTGATGCTTAAAAGAATTACCTTATTCATCTGATAAGTTTTGGAAAAAAATGAGATTAATACCGACCCATTATTTGATTTACACAATACATAAAACAATATTTTCAAGATAAGGTATCTTATTAGAATTGTCTTTATCGATAGAATGAAACAATGGTGTGAAATGACTCTCATTGGCAATCAGTGATACGTGCTCTGAATGGAGCACTGGCAAAGGATAGTAGAGAAGAATGGAAATGAATTAGTCTTCTCTGTGTAGACATGAACTGAGTAGACTGAGAGAGGAGGGAAACCTCTTAGATGGTCGAAGACCTTCTTCCTTCTTCTTCTCTTCGCCGTCTGGTGATATCGATCTCTTGAGTGTTGAAGGCCTGGACAAAGAAAGAGAGAGAGAGAAGGAAGAGATAGAAGCACACGGTGAATACAATACTCTAAGCTAATCTGAGCAAAGCAAGGGAATACTGTGATTGAGCAATGAATAGTTAGGTGAGATGGAAAGGAAGGGATGAAGTGCATGGCATGGTTAGACTCCGCCGTAGGAAATGAATTCATGCGGGGCTGCATGGGTGAAGAACTCATTCCAGTCGACGTCTTTCGAACTGCAAAGAGACGTGAAGGGATAGGAGAAGAAGTGATAGAGGGAAGGACCGTGCCCGTTTAAGCATAGGGAAAGAGATCAAGAGGGAAGGGCATTATTCAATCTGGGCTGGATGATGGCCGAGGGTTCCACGTGCGAATAGATCAAAGGAGGGCACTGACATGTGTAGACGCGAGACCGTTGACTCGGTGCAGAAAGTATCCGTCTTGTAGTGACACGACTTGTGACACACCATCTTGCAGTCTGCAATTGGATTGGAGTTGGTCAGAGATTAAGAAGGAACTGCTATGAAGCAATCCAATTTGCATGAGTCTGTCTTGAATCAGTTCATCATTTGTTGCTGACTACGTTAGTGAAGTGGGGACATGTAATGCATAGGAAAGGGCGAACCTCTACACTGGTAGGCCTGCTTGGAGAAGCTGCGGCCGATTCGGCCTTGGCACACGTTGCACAGAGCGCCGCTGAATACATCCATTTTAAAACTTTCTTTATTTTAATTCAAACTTCATAAATTCAAAGATGAAGAATTGAGCTACAAGCAGCTAGATTCAACGCTCTAGATTCAACTATCCTTACCCCTTGATCTTGACGGCGACGAAAGTGTGCTCGTTGTAGATGTGCAGCTTCTTGCCCTTCTTCAACAATCGAACCGCCTCGGGCTCATTGAGAATATTTGGGGGGATAAGGAAGTATCTGGAACCAAGTTTTGGCCAATGGTTCAGTGAATATTCTTACTTTTTCTCCGATCCATCGACAATCTCCAGAAGGAGAGTGCTGTGCTGGTAGAGGGACTTCGTTGACTCGCCGGATCGTCCGCCGACTGAGGTCGTCTCGAAGTAGCGACGGTTCTTGCCGTCGGCTCCTGATACGAATTTTAGATCTCATGGGCTTTATTGATCGTGCGAAAATATTCGTTACTGAATGACCTATACTGAATGACTGTAGGAAGGATAGAATAACGTACCAGCCCATCTGGTCTGTGAGTGATCTCTGCTGGGAGGGAGACTCACAGCCTCCTCCAGATCATCTCCAGCCACATCGACACTCCTCGCTCTGTCTGCCTTCTTGCCTCTTCCACTCAATCTCTCACGGAGATCGGAGAAGAAGGAACGATCACGGCCATTAGGCTTGCCATTGGCCTTCTCTCTTCCTGCAACGATTCCTTTTCTTTCCACGATTAGATTTTTTTTTTCCAAGTACATCATATGTATACTCTGACGTAGAACAGGAAAGATTAGCTCACCTCTTCCTCTCTCCTCAGCCGTCTCTCCAACTCTGAGATGGGAAGGCTCGGGTTCGCTGGCAGCACTCATTCTATTGTTGACGATCTCCTGGACTGGGACGGTTCTCTTCACGTCGAGACTCGCTTGCTTCTCGAAGGTGTAAGGATTCTCCTTGTGTCTCGGCGATTCGGGCACTTTCTCGTTTGAGTTTCGCATCGTGGAGATGGGTCCCTTGTTGAAGGAATCCTCCTTCCTGGCAGGCTGAAATGGATTTGATATGGTCTAGGCTACATCATGAACTTCTCTCAGTTTCTTTCATCTCTCGGATTCAAAAATGGTGATCTATTTGATCCATGCGAACAGGTTTCCCATCAGACGGATCGAGAGAGATCCCACACACCATCAGACATCTCTCATCTGGGAGTGGACTGTAAGATGATACCTGTCTCTCCACGGCCTTCACTGAGATCGTCGTCGTCTTTGTGGGAATGATCGGCTCGTTGTCGAAGTTGTCTGAATTCACGTATTTAGAGATCCATTTTCGTCCACGATCTACGATGTTGCCTAAAGATCCTAAACGCTTGTTCACCAACAGATCAGCGTCACGTTTTGTGTATTTTTCGAATGAGTAGCCAGAACAAACATATCTAGAGGTAATATCAAATGAAATAAACAAAATTCGCACCGAGTGGATCGTAGATCTGTCTCCTCTGAGTGCTGACTGTCTCTCTGAACTCGCTTCCGTCGTTTCTCTTGATTATCACTTGATCAACTCTCTTTCCAGGTGCGACAAGGTTGGGATCGTAGTAGAAGTCGAACTGGAATAAACAAACCACATTATCTTCAATGGATTTTCAATTTATTTAAGATTTTAATGGAAGTATTCATTGTTTTGTATTCCTAAGGCAACGATAGGTACAAGGCATAGTTTAAAACTTACCTTGCAAGTGAGCATTCCATCGACGGCATCGCTCTTGTAGGGTCTTCCCTGGAGCTGGAACATGTGGACAGCCTCTCCACTTCTTCTGATCTCCTCGAAGTTGACGATGGCCAATCCGAGGAAGGTCTTGTCTCCATCGTGGCCCTTCGCATCGTAAACTTCGAAGAGAATCTCCTCGCTCGCGGGAGTGAGATCACTGAAACAGAATAGCATCAGACGCGTTGATACTTCTTCAAAGTGTCGAATTCGATGAATTAAAATTAGCCTAAATAGAAAATTGAATGATGTGAGGACTCACAAATCGAAAGTCTCCTCCCAGAATGGATTCTGCTTGAGGGAACGAGTCGTCTGGTGCTTCTGAGCGGGTTCGTCCATCTCGATGATCACGTACGGTTCGACGACTGAAATTAAACTGCTGCTTATAATGGAATACTTCAACTATTATCATCGACCTGGGAAAATCCAATAAAAATGAACGAATAACTAAAATAATACCATCAACACGTCCTCCTCCGAGTCTCTGCGCCTTAGTCACACAGACGCGCAGCTTGTTCGGAACGACAGAGGCGTTGTGGGTGGCCATAAGCTGCATATTTTAAGATATTCGTAGTCGAAAAATGATAATCTTGAGCAAAATAATCTAATTTTAACGTCGTCTCAGTCTAAATTATTTTGAATTCGCACCTTGGAAGTCGGTTCACTCATCTTCTTGAAGATCTCCGACATGGGTTCATTCATGTTGACGTGTCCATTCGTATTCATCTTGGAGTAGTCATTCGTAGCCATCGTTGGAGTGAACAGATCCTTGGTGATGTCACGATCGTACGAGTTGGTGGAGGGAGTGAAGTTCTGAATTACTTTTTTATTAATTTCTCACTAAAAACGTGAAATCAAATAATAACTATCAACGTACGTTTCCGAAGCTGGGGCTCATGCGAGGCATTGATGATTTGTTTGCAAATGGGAGGGAAGTCTCGGAGAGATTGACGTTGGTCACTGCAGATAGAAGACAACGACGAACGGCGTCCTCGACGAGGGAACGATCCACTTCCGATTTCTGAATATGATCTTCATCGTGAGACTGTCATTTTAAAAAGCGCGTTGAAGTTCTAAACCGAATGTGGACCTATTTAATAATAGAGTTCTCGTCATTTAATATTCATTTATTTATTTAATATTAAATTATTGGAGTCGTCTAATAATAGAGTGCTCGAACATCATCATTGATCATTAATCAACCATCCATGAGAACAAATAGGACGAGAGAACGAAAGTAAGCAGTTGTGGAAAGAGATAGTGGGATAAGTTACAGCGTAAGCTCAAGAGTTGAGCACACAATCATGTGATAGTAGGATGGAGAACTCACGTAGTTGGGATCGGTGTTAGTCAATTCGATCTCCATCTCGGGTCTGCCATTGAAGCATCCCATTACGTAGAGTTGATTGGCGATGCACGCTAGACGGGCCTCCACCTGAATTTGCAAGACCTAATTAGAATTAGCACATTTTCCACAATTAACTAACAATCAATATCAAATCTAGATCAATCGTAAATAGTTTAAAAATGAGGAAAATGAGTACCTCTCCTCTGAGATCAACAATGCTCGCATCGAAGTTGGATACAATCATTCTCTCGGGTGTTCGTTGAGAGGAGACCAGCTTCAGTTTGGTGTGAGGGAGGTGAATGTGACTGCGAACCGTCTGAAAATAGCGCTGTGAATTTTCTCAACAGGAGGATCCAGAGAATTCTTAAAACGAGTGAACATCATTTCCAAAAGTCGCATAGTGTCACATATCAAATTGTCTTCTTAGTATATATCACTCAGTGATTATATCATTACCAGATGATCTCTCGGTCCGTGCTCCACTCTGATATTACTTAGTTTGGGTGGGAGAGAAACATTTGAGTGATCGCCGAATCCCTCGAAGAGAATCTCGCATTTCGTCTGAAGTTGAGCATTGTTTGACCATGTTTTTTGTCAGAGACAACAGTGATGAGTGAAGATCAGAACCAGAATTCAGTGGTTGGAAGTGACTCATTGCTTCTCAGAAGCGGCCAACTACCGATGAAGATGGCTCAGTTGTTCACTAACTACTAAGAATGAGGCTCACCGGTGAGGTAACTTTCTTGGCAGCTTCATTGAGAGATTTCACCCATGATTCAAGCGGGTCGGGGATTTTGTGCAGATTATTGAAAAGCCATTGAATAACTTCGTTCGTCCATTCGTCTCTGCAAGTAGTTTCATCTCTCTTCCAGCTCACAGATCTCTTTCTTTTCGTCTTCCGGAGCGATCGATCTTCGTGAAAAATGGGATGCTCTCATTGTAGAGAGAGAGGGAGGGAGAGGAACAAACGCGCCTAGTCGTTGGTAAGCACAAAAAGTGAGAGTGGAGAGTGGATAGAGGTGGCAGTTGGCTTCGTTCCTAGTTGAAGTTGATCCCCCTTGTAGTCCCCCCATCTATGAAGAATGGAGTGATGTGTTACACAATTGGGAGGGGGCATCGTATGAACTTCGGGCAGTCATTTCAAGGGAGAGAGAGGGACGAGAGTGACACTTCGTAATACGTGAAGGCAGTTGGATGAGAGAGTGGGTGAATCGGAGAGAGAGACAAAGAGGCAACGATTCGAGTGCTTTGCAAACGAAGATTCACATGGAAACAGGAAAGGATTTCGTCTGATGAAAGCCGACATGCGATAGGAACAATGGAAAGTTAGAGAATTGATAGTAAATCGCAAAAGGTTGTTTCAGAAATAGTGGCAAATGAGCCCTAAAAGCTACGGGAACATCAGTGATGATACCTTTGCGGCACTACTCTACGAATGTTTTCTGTCACACGAAATATATGTGATTTCAGTCAATAATTTGCAAAATTGACAGATTTTGGAAAGTTTCAGCATCACTCACGATTTGGTCGGGGTCGTTGAGAGGGAGGAGGATGATCTTTGCTCTCCTGCACGAGATCCCGTTGGATTTCCCAGTCGAGTGAGGGCCAGATAGCACAGACCACCTACGAAGGCCCATGATAGAAGGAGCCATGTGAGGCCATCCATCCCAAGAAGGCCGATGACCACTGCAAAGAGTGAAGAGATTGTAGTGGATACAGATGGGGATGGAGGGAGAGAAAGGTCGAGACGGTTTGTGGATCGAGATGTACGGAGAGAGAGCGAGGGAGTAGACAACTCACACTGGGAGAGGGCACTTAGTGTCGTGGATAGAAAAGCTGAGAGGAAAGAGAAGAAGACTAGAAGGATGAGGAATCCAGTGATAACTAGTAGAGAGAAAGAGATGATCGGAGTTATGAGATCGTCTTCCTCTGAGTGAAGTCTTTCGTTGAATTCTTGGAAGACTAAGGAGATCCGAGAGAGGAAGATAGTGAATCGCCCCCTTCGGAGAGGATGAGAGGACATGGACTAAGGTAAGGGGAGATACTCCCCTCCCTTTCCTCCTCCCGCCAGAGTCAGATAAACAGAAGCTGCCCCTTGTAGATGAGTGAACAAAGAAGAGTGAAGTGATCACTCGAGTACAGTCTCTTTGAAGTCTAGTGTCATCGAGTCCAATTATAGACAATGCCAACAGGTAAAAGAAAGAGGTGGAATGGAGAGGAGAAGAGAGGGAATGGGGAGTTGGAATGGAGGTAGAAGGGATATGTAGCTGCTTGTTGGAAGAGCAAATAGAGGATTTGATCTGAATGTGACCGGAGTCGAGAGTGATATGAGTACTTTAGAGAGGGGAGATTAATCACGGAAGTGTGCTCGATTCTGATTAGATTCTCTCTCTTACTCTTCCCCTCTTGCTCCCCTCCTATCGACTGATTGTTGATTCGTCTCACTTCTTTCTGCAGTCTCAAGAATCATCGAAATGCTAGAATCAACGAGAGAGAGGACAACTGTCTCGGTAAAAAGATACGGCGAGGAAGAGAGAGAGAGAGAGAAAGCGGAGAATGAACGGAATTGAAGAGAGAAGAAGAAGAAGATGAAGGAGGTTGAAGAGGACAGAAGGAAGGATCCGAGTAGAGAGAGAGAGGAAGGGAAGAGAGGGAGAGACACACTGGCAAGTCATTGAGGAGTCAAGTGTAATATCCATCCCGCACTACTGATATCCAGAGAATGAATGACGCCCCCCTGATGGCATGAAGGAAGGAAGGAGAAAGGGATTATACGAGGTGATCGAGTGAACAAAATCGGTAATAGTACTGTATGACTGTATTCTGCCAGCATATCGATTGATCATTCCAATGTCCTTAGATGTCCTCAGTTTGAGAGATCACTTTCGGTACAAGCTAGCCTTTCTCGAGTCGGAAGCCCTTCCCTTTCTTCTTCTTCCCCAATCTCTAAGCAACTCTCCAAGCGACCATGAGGCACAATGGGTAAGAACCTGAAATGGAGTCAGTTTCTCTTTCGTCGAAGATGAGAAGAGGCTACGTCCTCCATCTTCTCATCTTCTCCCTACTGTATCCGGATGGAGTTGGAGTGGTTGGACAAGTCACCACAACCACAGCTAAACCTACGACGACATCGACGGTTGTCACTACAACGACTTCGAATATCCCCGATTCGGAGTTCTATCGAACTGGAAATTGCACGTGCTGCAATGGAGTCTACGGACCGTACTGCTTCTTCAACTACACTGAATATCAAGCTGTGAGCAGTCATCGATGGTTCTTCGATCATATCTCTTTCAGAATGGCGGCAACGGCGGATTCCACACTGCTTGCGTGTGCCAGACTCCGAGTTGCATCAGCTATAATCTGACCGGAGAACCCGACGTGAATTGGCTGTCGAACCCTCCGATGCTCACTGCTGCGAAGTTCAATCTCACTTGTGGTCAGTTATTAGAGAATTCAACGATATTGAGCAAACACTTAGATCTTCACTCTAAATATAGGAAAAAGAAAGTAAATGACTTTAGAAATGGGTTAATTGAAGTAATGGCATCCACGACGACAGCAGTCACGACAACGACAGCAGCTTCAACGACGACGTCTGGTCAGATTCAGAAGCACTGGACTAAGATAACGACGAATCGCAGGTTGTGCGGACGTGAACAGCAACGGAATCTGTGATATCTACGAGCTTCTTCGATGCGAGACGAAGTATCTGACGAAGACGAATCTGTTGATCGCCAAGGTTTGAATTCGATTCACTTAAATATACTTACTTAAACACTTAAATAAGAAATTATTAAAGATTCTCTGTTACATCGCAACAGTATGGGTCGTACTGTGGTGCATCATTACTATCATCATTAACATCATGCACAAGTGAGCGAGTTATCTTCTCTATTTTAGATAAATCAGTCCATCCTCAACAGGAACTCCGGTCATCATCGTGGAATTCATCTGATCGAGGAACTGGGCATCATCGTTCTCTGGATCTTCATGGGAGCTCTGAATCTCACGTTCAGGAATAGCTCAGTAGGATTGCCATCTTAGACATCAGAGAAGAGAATGTTCCAGGGATTCTGCAAAGTGATCTCGGTCGTCATTCACTACTTCATCGTATTCATTGCTGCTTGCTTCGTCTTTGAAGCATTCTTTGCGTATGCGTAAGTGATTTAACTTCGAATATCAGTGAACGTTTGCAAATCCAGGATGGTCCGCAGCAAGAAGATCAAGAATGGAGTGATTCCTGCCTTCATCAACTACATTCTTCCCATTCTCATCGCATTAATCCCGTGTCTTGTCACCTACTTCATGAAGAAGTCCATGTACGGAGCCAGTGGCATTCAGTAAGTATCTTACTTCACTTCCGTAACTCAACACATCATAAACCCTCCTTCTAAAATGGGTGTTGTCAGGGGTGATGAGGAGAATTTGCCCACTCTTTGTAGTCCAATTCCAAGAATGTTGTGTGACGTCTGAGGGTTGACACGTAGGCGTCAAGAATGTAGTAGAATATCGAAAGTACCGTAACCTGGTTTGGTGGTTACTGTAAGTACTGTACTTTCAGTTGTTTCGTCTTCGTCTCTCAAGAGTACATGTATGGATTCGTCATTCCTGTCTGGATTCTGCTCTCGATCGCAACATTCCGATCGTCCCTTGGAAATCTCGCTTGCGACCAGACAATTCATACGCAGGATCAGAAGCAGTGCTACTGGGGAAAGTAAGTGACTTCGTCGATGAAGAGCATTATCCATGAAACACATGAAATCGGTTCTCCGCAGCAAATATGAGCAAGGCAAAAGTTAATTCAGGAAATCGTGCAAGATGCTGTCCTTCCTCGCATACTGGATCTTCATCGCTTATCTTACGTGCATGTTCGGTAGCAGCAACCAATTGCTCTGGGTAAGGAAGACGACGTCGTAATCGACGGTGACATCATTCTTCCAGGTTCTGATCATCTTCTTCCTTCAATCGCTTGTTCTTGGCCCTCTCATCTTCGTCGTTCACACCTACGGACATCTGAATGTACGCTGCCTTTTTGTATTCAGCGCTGTTCTGATCAGTTAATGAAATCATCGTTACTGTAATGTTCATTTATTTCAGACTGTGAAGAAGTGGTACAAACCCTCTTGCTTCGGAAAGTTCTACACTCCGTGCCCGGAGAAAGTTGAGACTCCCCGTCTATTCTACGATCCTCCTCCTCCCCCGCCTCCTCCACCTCCCGATTCACCCCCTCCGCCTAAGGAGTCGCCTAAGAAGAAGAAGAAGGTTAGTCAGAGATCAAAGATCATTGGTCAAGTTGAGATCAAAGATCAATATCGATCGAATACTTCAGGATCCTCCTCCCCGTGATCAGACCCCTCCGCCTCCTCGAGCACAACCTCCTCCTCCTCCACCAGCCAACGTCCCTCCTCCTCCATCACCTCCGGCAGATGTCAGTGATCTCTTGATTATGTCCCATTTTCCTTACTTGAATTGAGGGAAAACAAACAACGATAACTTTGGAATAACTAAGGTATTCATTCCAGACTGGTCACTTCCGGGCGCAAGACCTCTGGGGATGGGCGACAACTGATGGAAAGAACGATGTTCCATTCAGACCCAGAGCTGTGTGAATTATTGATTGTATTCACATTTATGCATTTATTGGGAATATATGGGTTTGTTAATAAAAATGTCATTTGATAGTGATACAGTAGCCACACTTTGAACAGACAATCGAAATACATTTTTAAAATACGAATTTAATGTTTGCAAGCAGATGAAGCAATAACCAACATTAAGCTAATATAATGAAACTATTTAAATACACTCAACGCTTTCAAGGGCTGAAACTACAGTTGTATCTTAGGATATATACTTGACTCGACCGGCATTCGATAGAGATTTTAATGAAGAACAATTTAAAACAAACAAATATTTTCAAACTCAAAGAATTAACATAGAAAAAAATCAAAAACTGAGGAGGGGGAGGGTGGCCGAGTGGTACAAGGCGCTGTCTCTCATTGCAAAAGTCCCCAGTTCGGTCCCCCGCGGAAGAAATTAGCCGAATTTTCCGTTCCGATGATTCCTCTCGGGTACGCCTATGAGATATTTTTACCGAGGTCTGCTGTTTCAAGTTTTCAAACATTTGAATATATCATTAATGTATATATATTTTTCACATTGAATTCAATTCTAAATCACTCTACCCAGAATGGAGGAGGGCGAGACGGCTGAATCGATACTTAGAGCGTCCTCCTCACTAAATCCCGGCTCATACGAAGATTTGAGTCGTCAATGTAGAGGTTGGTATTCATTTCTTGTTGTTAAGCTTTATAAGTGTTTAATGATTAAATATTTGAATACAGATGTATTCCCATTGTGTTTCGAAGGGGCGAAACTGGCAGTTCGAAAGGAGCTGACTTCGCACTTCCAGGTTTGCTCCAAACATTCATTTTTTCAGTTGAATTCACAAGTTAAGGTCCAACACACGCTTTCTTTATCTCCAGCGAGTACGGGCTACAGATTCGGTGCAACTTACGTCGGATCGGACAAAATTGGACCCGGCGAAGTGAGTATTCCATTGGTTTTGACTGTTTTTCCTTAATAGCATGGTGGCCGTGGTTTCATTTATAGTTGAATTTTCAATATTTTGACTTTGTATTACATTGAGTAAAACTGAGTAAACATCTGTGCATTTCAGTCATATCCTGTAGTTCTTGGCGACACCGATCCATCGGGAAATACTGTGGCAACCATCATACATCGTCTCCCGAACAACTTGCGATTGAAAGTCATGGGTCAGGTGACTTAATTAATTTTATTGCTTTATATTTATTGAGGAAACTGATCGAAAGCTGTACGATATATATATTATTCCAGATTCAACAAGGTCAGTTAGCCGGAGTGCAAGGTACTCTTGAACATCGAGGAAGGCTTTCTACTTCGTCGATTTCATTGGTCAATACCGATATTGTAAATGAGAGCGGAGGAATCGTTGCACACTACTTGAGAAGGCTTACAGGTACGCATAGAAACTGCACTTAGTGACACAAATATAAATGATAAGTAAATGTAAAATATTTAGAGCGATTCGACGTGGGAGCCGAATATAGTTATCACTACGGCAAACAATATCCTAAGCAGCATGTATCGGTGATGTCATTTGCAGCCAGATATACTCGTGAGTGTACCTTATGGTTTGGCGGCTAACGCAATACATCTCGTAATCCATCATCTTACTTCCTTGTATTTCGGAACTATATTCAAGTTCTTGCAAAATGCTTGTAGTAGCTAATTGTTTCGATTATAAAATGCATGATCAGATCCACACTTCGTCGGAACAATGAGTTTCGGATACTCGGGAGTCAATCTATCCTACTTTCACAAGCAACATCCGAATCTCTCTTTCGGAGTCGAGCATGATACTCACTTCCGCTTCCAGGTTGGTGAATGTTACAAGTACGACTTCTCTGATATCTATCGCAGTATCAACCAATAAATGGTGAAACCTTACAGGAAAGCGTAACCACTCTGGCATATCAAGCCGAAATTCCCGAAGAAGGAGTAGTCATGAGAGGTTAGTCATCTATTTTCATCATCGTCAAATTTTTTTTACAATAATTGCAGATTGGTTTCAATTCTAAACGTATTTGTTTTTTACATGAGGATATTAACATAGAAGGATCTTTAATTTGATTTTTTTTCATCCAGCGTCGATCAACACAAACTGGACAGTGATGGGAGTTATGGAGAAGCGTCTATCTCAATCTCTTCCCTTCATTCTCGCAATATCCGGAGTGATAGATCACGTAAAGAATGCTGGCAAGTTCGGAATTGGACTCATCATCGGCTGATCAATTTCTTATGTATTTAAATCACCAATTTAAGGATTGAATTCATAGTTCCGGTTGTTAGCGTAGAGTAGAAGATGCGTAGTGAATAGTATTTAGAAATAGAAGGGTTATTGGTTTTTCCAGAAGTCAACGTCGTATTTATAGTTCTGGTTGATATTTTAGTCGTAAATATAGAAATCGATCTAGTATTCGATCCCTTGGCGTCATTATTGCGAGTAGTTCCCGTAATTCCAAATGCCCGTCTTTTCTCCCGTGTGTAATCTCTCTTCTCCTCTTCTCTACGTTGGAAGGGAGAGAGCAGAGAAAAGTCTTCTCGAGATCCTCGACGGGGGCAACTGTTCATGTTTTGTTATTTCCCCTCCCCCTCCTTCCCATCACACACCCCCCTCCTGTGAATAAGGCAATCATCATCTCTTTATCCATTAATCAGTGCAGTACTCGAATAGGCACAGAGAAGAAGAAAAGACGAGAAGGGCAAAATTACACAGGCAACACACACACCGAATGAACTAGAGAGAAGAAGAGATTATATGACAGGAGAGAAGTTACAGATGTCATGAGTAGAATAAGGGGATACGAATAGGAAAAGGGAATAAAAGGGAAGAACTAGCGACGAAGAGAGGGAAGTTGAGAGCAGAGTGCTCGACGCTCAAGAGAAGCACGAGTCTCAATACTCTTTTTATAGTAATCAAGCAATTCAGAAGTTGGTCGTTCGTCCCTTTGTTGAGTTTTGGAGTAGAGCCCGCCGTAGCAGTGATTGCCAATCCTCCACCTGAAATAGACGAATTATTGAATTATTATTAATCGATAAATTTCAGAGAGTACGGAGACAGCAACTAGGGTACAGTACATTTGGTTCGACCTACTAATCGATCTCCTAGGTTACAGTACTACAATATCACCCACCTATCAGTAGGCAGAAGACCAGACGCTGGTGCGGTTATTGTATAGGCGAGAGAGGGTCGAATAGCTAGGTGCTCTCTTGGTGACGTAGACTCCGTTGGAGGAGAGGACTGGACCGGAGGAGTTTGAACTCTGCAACAGGAGATTACGGTAGACTGAGAAGGGAGAAGGGAGGTTACGGTAGAAGAAGAGAGAGGTGTATTACATGGAAGTGTGTGAGTACAGATGGAAAGTGAGTACGATATTGTTCACTCCACTCTTTATCATTATCATCATCGATAGTTGAACAGTGAATGGACTGCGCTTCTCTCTACACACCAGCGACCATTTCATTGAAATGGTGCACGGTGATTGGATCATTCTAGACGGTTCTAGTGATCGGGAGTGGCCGACTCGACTATCGATTATGCATTTCCCTCCCGATTTGAGAGACTCCTAGAAGCGAATAGAGTACATAGAGACGTTCGCGTTGAGTTATACAGAAAGATGGGAGGAGAAGGGATAGGGAGGAGGAGGAATATGGATACAGATAGAATAGGTACGGGGTTATACGTGTATTACATAGAAAGAGATAGGAGATGGGTAAAAGATAGGAGTACATTCACGGGGATTGGAGGATAGGGAAGGAGAGTGGCAAGACTCAGTAGTACGGGTAGAAGTGTCCGAAGACGGAAGTTCTCGGAGCATGAGAAGCTCTGAGAGACGAATAGGAAGAGGATCGAAGCAACTCCATCTGTCTCATCGCCTGATTCAGCTTGTTCGAGAGATCAGAGTACTCCTGACGCATCTGAAGAGAGATACGAGGTCATCTAGACCCCAGGGAAAGGACTTTTGCCTTTAGGACGGCTAAGGCTAAGACTCACTCTGTCCTTGTGCATTCGCTCACGAGAGAGACTCCTCTCCAGCTGACCGATACGATCCTGGAAGGAAGGGGAAGGATAGAGAGAGGGGAAGGGGAAGGGGAAGGGAAGACTAGACTATTCCGGAAGGGACTCTAGACTAGGAAAGGACACTCTACTGTGTGAGAAAGGACGACGACAGGGAAACGGACAGACTGAATCGAGACTATTCCACTCTCTAGGGTTAGTCTTCACCTCGTAGGTTCCTCTCACTGCGGGGCTAACTCCGTATCTTCTCTTCTCCGTTGCAGTAGGAGTCTCATCGTACAGTGATTGAGTCATTCCATTCTGAAGGATTCGCTAGCTGTCTACTCTTCCTATGAGTAGTATAAGCGTGTGATTAGAGCGGAACATAGATGGGTTGGTGTGGGGCTGGGGAAGTGTATCATTCAGATCTGATCAGTTCTAGTTTCAGCATATGGTGATGCAAGCTCTACTGACCAGTTCCGGAATGATACACCTTTGGGGGAAGTCAACATACCGAGTAGAGGGGAGACTCGCGAACGCGAGAGTGCGAACGGTAGCGATCGTAGCTAGCGGGCATCTGAAGGAGAGAAGAGAGGTCAATCTCGTGTCTCGACTATGCAAGAAGTGATCTCTCCATTGTGTGTGGTCACTCGTTTCTCTGTACGATGAGAGCGACTAGACGAGATGACCACTCTAGTGGAGTGATAAGAGAAGAAGCGGGAATCCTCACCTCATACTCGTAGTTTCTGTTCAGATCGTTGACGTAGGAATCGACACGAGAGAGACGACCAGCCCCCATGTAGAGGTCGACGTTCGAGCGAGAGCTGAGAGAGAGATTATCCATCTCTTTTGATCTACTTGAGGCAATGTGCTCTACGTTCGATGCGTTTTTGAATAATGGAAGTAGTGCGTACCCGTATGTGAAATCTCGAATGGGCACGAGAGGGTACCTGGAGCGAGAGAGGTTCTGGGTGGAATCGTAGAGAGAGGTTCGGCTGCTCTGACGAGACAGCTCGTTGTTCTTGGAGGCAGAGTAGTCCATGAAGGACGAGAAGGAGCCGGCACGGCTGGGAGGACGAGACACCTGATAGCAACATTGTTTTATGTATATCTATTGATTCTCTACGTAATCGGTGATTCTACAGTGCAAAAGAACCATCCTTGATGAGATCGATAGCTTTTAGCCAATCCATAAGTTTACCGTGTAGGTGGGAGGAGTGGAGTAGTCTCTGGTTCTCAGAGGAGCAGGGCACTGCTGAGAGTAGCTGAAATCAAATATTATTGATTTATGCAGTAGTCATGTTAGTCATTCCTGGAAAATTAAAAGACATCGAACGTTTCTTAAAATAAATTGCTCACCGCCAGTAGTTGGAAGCCGATCTCTGGCTTCTCATGGCGTTCTTGCGTTCACGAGCACGAGAGCGAGATCTCTCCACGATGCGAGTAGTCGCGTAGAGAGCATTCGAGAACGGTCCTAAACCATGGATTGTTTAGCATCTCGGGTTGATCTTTGATTTATTGATTTTCATACAGAAGGTCACAGAAGACAGATGATCGTATGTGACCGAGATGATCGTATGATAACTTAGAGCTCGGTTTGATTTTTTCTGATTTTATTGCTAGCTTCCCTGCCTAACCCCGATATTTCCTCGTGGATTGGCGTGGGGGAAGGCGAAGTTCTCTAGCCGGGAAGAAGTGTAACAAGATGCAATGGAGTGTTTTCGCTCGTTCTCTTTCTCAGAGTCTTCACCCGCCTCTTCACATGCTGTTGCCTCTCTCTTTCTTGCCCCCTCAACCCCATTCCCACCACTGGCAAAAAGAGTTCCATCCTTGCATCTTCGTTCTTTCCCCATCCCTCAACACAAACGTCTCGCTCTTTCCGAGCTCGACTGATTCGCACCCACTCGAGAACAAATGGATTGAGCAAATACTGTGAAATTAGAGGCAGGCGATACACCGAGGAACCAAAAGATGGATAGGTAAAGAAACTAACCAGAGTGAACCATATCATCGAAGAAGCTGGTGTAGAGATTGGCGGGCTTGTAAGAAGAAGTGTCCGTGGAGTACTTATGGTTGGAGACGAAAGGAGTGATAGGAGTGTACGAATCCTTCTCAGGAGGTGCCCATGACGAGAACGAGCGGTTGGAGGGCATGCGAGGTGGAGGCACCTGAGAGATCAAAGATCAGGGATTAAATATCAAGAACAGAGTTCAAGCATAGATCTAAGGTGCAATGAATAGAGGTCACTAAAGAACTACGACGCGCTAGAGAACGATCCAACAATGAACAGTGAGCTCTTCTCCGCTTGGATCGATACTCTGGGAGAAGAGATCGTTCAAGATAAAGGGCGACAAAAAGTCGAGGGGATCAACGGGAGGAGAGAGAAAGTTGCCATAGTGCACGGAGAAGCATCTTTCTGCCTATCCTCCCACTCGTTGGATGGCGGTGGTTGAACATGTTTGCGCCCCCTCCACAACGGATCTCTTCTTCTTCTCACCACTCACTTCTCTATTATGATATCAGTATCGATTGATAACGTAGGGTTTGTGGGGATCCCTTCCATAGTTTTCCTTCTCACCGTTCTGTAGCTGTCCTCATCATAGCATACATGATCACGGGGAGCGGGTTCTCCTCTCGCCTCTCTCGCCTCTCTACGGGGAGGAGAGGGCGATGCCTGACGACGAGCACGAGGAGGAGGAGAAGCAGAAGGTTCACGACGAGAGACCGGAGTCTGAAGGAGCCGACGTCATCGACGAAGAAGAAGAAGTCAATGTACCTTGGGTGCCTCGTCCTCCTGGACCTCTTCCTTGGCCTCCTCCTGAGGCTCCTCGGCAACGGGCTCCTCTACCTGGGGTTCCTCTTCAGGGACCTCCTCGGTGAGAGGAGCGACTTCCACCTTCTCAATCACCTGAAATCACACTTTCTCTTATTTCGCCATCTAAAACAAAGGAAAATGAGAAATCAGATGAAACAAGAAGGCTGACCTCCTCAACATCATCAGCAACGGGCTCCTCCTCAGCCACAGGTTCGGGTTCAGGAGCGGCCTCCTCCTCAACGACCTCCTCTGCCTTAGGAGTCTTAGGTGTCTTAGGCGTCTTGGGAGTCTTGGGAGTGCGAGGAGTCTTCGCGGACTTGGGAGTCGCCGGAGCGGGCTGAATATCGATTGATAACTGTAGTTCAATTTGGATACGGTTGTTTATCGATCGATACTGTAGCTACCGTACCTCATCCTCGAAGGAGATGGTCTTGGCCGACTTTGGAGTGGCAGGGATCTCCTCGAAGTTGAACTCGTTGGCGCCCTTTGGAGTGGCGGTGGTAACTCCGGGGCTGAAGCATTGATTGAATATCGATTGATTGATCTCATTGATTAGTTTCAATCATAAAAAAATCCTATATTTTTATTTAATGTATTGATTTATAAGTTTAAGAGATCTTACGTGGCAACAGCAGCACTCTTGGGAGTGCCGGGGATGGATCCGTTCATGTGCACAGCCGACTTCGGGGTGGGAGGCACGGACGCCACGGGGGTCGCCGTCTTGGCAGGAGTCGCCGGAGCGGGCGTTGCCGGGGCCGGAGTAGAGGCTGCGGGGGTTGCAGGGGCAGGGGTGCTGGCTGCCGCGGGAGTGGTGGGTGCCGGAGTGAGAGGAGCCGGGGTCGAGGGAGCGTCTTGGAACTGGAAATCGATCGATAAATACACAAATTCATGAAAACTGAGTAAAATTGACCTCCTCATCAGCGGGTTCAGCATCGAGCTCATTGGGAGTGCGGGGACGCTTTCCCTCAGGAGGAGCTTGCAGCTCGAACTCCTTGTTCTCGGCCGGAGTCTGAGCGGGCGTCTGATACTGAGCGTCAATTTTCTATCGCGATATACTCTACTCACTACTTATCGATTTATCGATTGTTCAATCCTTCCATGGACTTATCAATTTTTTTTGCTTTTTATCGATTGATCTCACCTGCTCAGTCTCCTCAGCGGGAGCCTCCTCAGCTACGGGCTCCTCAGCAGGGGCCTGCGATTATCGATTGATCGAGATCGTAATGATTGACCTACCTCCTCCTGAGGCTCCTCTGCAGGGGCTTCCTCCTGGGATTCGACGGCGACCTCGGTCATCTGAGAATATAGATATTTTAGCTAGCCAAAATTCGGACTTCTATTGCATACGAAATGAATTCCATTGAATCGATTTTTTGATAGAGTTGTTTAGATTATAGTGATCTAGCTGATTATTTCTAGTCTCACCATGGTCTGCTCGATGGCGATCTCAGCCACCTCATCAGCTGCCGGTTCCTCTGCAGCAGGCTCATCAGCAGGGGCCTGAATGACGTCATCTTCGAGATTATTCAGAATCCTCATCTCACCTCCTCAGGGGTCTCCTCAACGGGGGCCTCCTCAGCCACGGGCTCTTCCGCGGCAGGCTCCTCTTCAGGGGCGGCCTGGAGTGATCTATGATCTTTGTCTAAAGAAAGGACGAACCTCTTCCTGGGGCGCCTCTTCGACAGGCGCCTCTTCAGGAGCGGCTTCCTCGGGGGCCTCCTCCGCGGGAGGCTCCTCCTCGGCTACCGGCTCTTCCTGAATCACTTCTTTTTGTTTCACTTCCAATCATTTTTTCTCAATATTTCATTCTTTATGAGCGAACTTGAATATGGGATTGTGTGAGCCTGATAATCGACCATGCCTAGTATTGGTTACGTTGCGAAAGAGATATGCAAGGCTTTGAGAGCGAGTAGAAGTGAGAAAGGACGAAAGACAAGGAAGGGACCTCAGCCACAGGCTCCTCGACGGGAGCGGGAGTCTCCTCCTCGACGGGAACGTCTTCGGGGTTTTCCATCTGATCGGGAACCTCCGCTGCCTCCTGAGGTACTTCTCCCTCCTCCTCAATCGTCTCGTGGATCTGTGAGAGAGGAGAAGGACATAGAGAAGAAGATGGTTAGATGCCGAAAGTTAGCGATCAGTGTCATGCGAATCCTACGCTCAATTAATCCCCGTTTGAACAATTAGTAATCTCGTTCCTAGAAAGCGTGAATCACTGTTCCCAAGAAATCTTCAAGTGTTGACTACAGTATACCCAGATGACCGGAAGAAGGGAAAGGGGACCTACGTGAGTCTCCTCTGCAGCGGGAAGGTCCTCGATTCCGTCCATGGAAGTCGTCATGGGGTCAATCACTTCCGTTCCCGTGATATCCGGCACCTGCAGAGGAGAAGAGACGATAGGAGAAGCAAACAGTGACGGAACGGAGAAACACAAGTGGACACGCAAAAAGAGGCAAGCGCGGGGGCAGAAGAAGACTGGAGGGGAAGGAAGAAGGAAGAGAGGAGAGAGGCAAGGCGTCTAATGATTGAACCGATCGCTGACTACTTTACTACACGCAGTTCTCTTATTTTGCTGTGCGTGGCAACTGTGGAGGAGAGAGAGGATGTGAGAGGAGAAGGGGAGGAGGTGTAATAGAAGCTGTGAGGATATATTCAAGGCATGGAAGGAGGAAGAGGATGAGTTATGAGGAGGTGATTATGGGACTGATAGTGAGGAATGGAAGGAAGGATGAGAGATGAGAGAGGGGAGGGAGGTGGAAGGTCAGAATGCGGAGGAGGAGAGAAGAGAAGAGAAGAGATGGCAGTCCCGACTGGGAGAAGGCAGCTGTTGAAGAGAAGAGAAGAGGAGAAGAAGAGGAGAAGAAAGGAATGAGGAGGAATCAATCATGAGTGATCCACATACAAAACATCCACGTAACACTATCACTGGCACATCTCGCATCCTCGAATATATCTGTTGATCGGTTGTGCACACGTTCCCGCGTAAACTATGATCCGACATCAATCAGGGAGTCTTGTAGGATTGAATTGGATGTGGAACACAGGATCTTTCTCTGATTCTCTGTTTTCTGATCAATCTCTAGCATTCTCTCACTGCTAAGAGAGTGAATTAATTGGAAGGGATAGGTTCCAGTTTGATCATTGTCCGAACACATAAACACAGATAGATGGGATGGTCTCACCTGATCCTCCGTTCTATCGTCATCACCAGCGGGGGCGGCCGACTCCTCAGCTGCTTCCGGCTCGGCCTGCTCCTCCTCGCCTGGAAGGAAAAATGAAATAATGGGAATGAAATGGAGATTATCAACTATGTTTTCAAAAAATAATCTAACCTTGTCAAAAGTATTTTTCTTAATTTAATGAATGCCGTATATTCAGGAACTAATTTGAAAGGTGTCTTTGAATGTTCTACCAGGATGTTCATTTTATAAGGTATTTTTTATCTGTAGGTATGCGTACATTCTTGTAAATACATATGCGATTTGAAATCAATTGATAATCAAAAGTTTCAAAGCGAGTATGCACCCACAATGCACCTGAAATATTTTAAGCATTGCTTCATTTGTGTGTTCTACATAGCTTTGAGAATTCAATTCATAGCCAGGGGAAACTGCCATAATCGTGAAAGCCACGCTTAACTGATTATCGATTTGTACGAAATGATCTACCAACATGTAGTTTGCATGTAGAAAATTGCATACTTCATAATTTTCGGGCAATAATAATTGAAATCGAAACCCTTGATCCGATCAATATCGACTTCTCAATAATTATTCACACCTTTATCATAAATCTATGAACTTGATCATGATCTCTGATCTTGCATACGTGCAACCCACTCTGTCAGATCAAATCATTTGTCACGTGTTCACATCCATCACCTGTATTCTTAGCCCATTCTGAAAGCGATCCCTCACTTTTTGCTGTCTACTTTTTGCGTATTTTGTCCTCGTCTTCTCTCCTGAGTGAGTAGGCGGAGAGAAGGAGAAAGAGATCAGAGGAGAGGCGAAAGACGAAGAAACGAAGGGAGAAATCAGCAGTTGTCCTCCTCTATCTCTCTCTTTCTCAAGGACTCTCACACAGCATCCGATCAATGGCAAAAGAATGAGAGAGAGAGACTGACAAGATGGATCGGATTCGAGTTGAGTGTGTAACTAGGTCGACGTCGTGCTTTTTTGCACTTCGATTGTATCGGAAAAATTAGATATCTGTACAATTTTAGGAGACTTAAAGCGATTATGCAGTCATGTTATTTCGAAATAAGGAAATTTATTATTTCGAAAAAAACCAATAATATTATAAAAGGGAGAATCGAAGCATTGTCGATTTTCGTTAATTCAATTCGAAAAAAGCTAAGAAATCAGATCAAATGCTATTTCGCGTTATCGAAGCAGTGATGCGAAGAACTACATCAACTTTTCGAAATAACCCATTACTAAGAAGGACAGCGCAAGAAAGTAATCTCTTCATTTTCTACTTTCCGTAGGTTCTGTTACTGGTAAGATAGCGCTAGGATTTGCGAGCTTCATTCGAGTTTCAAGGTGTCTACCCATTTTAGTGCGAAAATTGGCTAATTCGTTCGAAGTGGTGCTAGAAATGTGCTACTGAAACACTAACCGGTTTCCTCAACGACATCCTCTAGCTTCTGCTCCTGAATCTCCTCTACCTCCTCGATCTCAGACATCTGAAGGAAGATTCTGATTCCATCAACGACAACGACGTCTAATCCGAACGGAAATGCGGAGGCGAACGACAATTTACACGGAAATGTGAAGCGAACACATCTCCAGAGGTTGTTTGCATCCGAGAGTAAGAGAGAAGGGATCATGGATCGGAGAGAAGTACACAAGAGTGAAATGAGTGGGATGCCGATCCGAGATCCCGTAGCATCCAGAGGATTTATGACTATCTCCCCGTTTTTAACTCATTTCTCTGACGACTTCGGAGGAAGGGAAGGGAATAAAGAAAGAAACGGGCGATGTAATGCTTCCGATCGGAGAGGTGAATGGGAATGCGATGAGATCATTGCAAGTTAAAGAATACTGTAGAAGATAGAAATTGATAGAGAGAAAGAAGCTACTGTAGATGTAAGATAGGAGGGAAGAGATAGCGATCGGATGGGGGAAATGGAGACTCGAAGTCGTCGCAACATCACAGCCGTGTCTCATTGAGAGAGAGAGAATAGTGTGAAGTGCGAAGACTGAGAGAGGGAGGGAGAAGAGGAGAGGAGGAATGATTCCAGTGTGGTCGTCGACTGTGCCCCATATCAGCTAATTCAATAGATTCCTTTCGACTCTCAGATTGGATCAATGGTATGCGAGAGTGAGTGTAAAGAGGGATGAGATGACATCAATTCGATCTCGTTCTTCTCACTCTTCTCATTCCCGGATCTGACACCCGATTCGTCCCCTCGATGAGATTGCATACTCAGTCAAGAAGAGAGGGAATTGAAGATCGGCTTGATGGATAGTTGGTACGAATAGGGAATGAGTCAATAGATGAGATGGAATAGAGATCAGTCATCTACAGTAAGACCAGAGAAAGGAAGGAGATTGGATGGACCTAGGGTTGGCTGGAACGATGACTAATGACGTGGACTTGATCAAGAAGGTATTCATATTGGAGGACAAGTGGATAGGACACGGCTGCTTCATCCATCCATCCCACTCCCACCTACTCTTCCCTCTCTTCCACCCCCCCCCCCCTTGTCTCTCTTCCCTTCCCTTGTCTCTTCTCTTCCCACTCCTTCCGAGACAACTCCTCGGGCATGTATTATTTTCGCATTGGTGTGTAACTGATGACGATAGCTTCGTTGACGTTCTCCCATGCATCCAGTGGGGACTAACTGCCGATGACTTTATTCACAGAATTGGTTGGAATGGGGGATGAAAGTACCTGCCTGCCAGAAGGGTCAGAGTTGATAGTGGGAAAGTAGGGGCCAGGAATGGGGAATTCATTATGCTAGGAATAGATGGAAGGAAGAGGAAGGGGAATCGATTGATCTAGTGGAGGAGGAAGAGACGGCTTCCGCTCGGCAATCGAACCGCTTCCTCGCCTCTGAGAATTAATGATGGAGATAAAGGAGTTACGACGGAGAGTCACTCCCCGATTCTGATTTATCCTATTGTGTTGGGGTCGAAAGACGAACAAAAGATTCAGTGAACTGATTATTAGGGCGAAAGCAAGTCTGGCGTCAAAAGTAGTGAATAAGGTCAGAAGAAGTATAGAATGAGGGTCAAAAGAAATTCATCAAACTTTTACGACGAAATTCATCAAAATATAGTGACTAACCCTCGTCCGACCATGATGTATCGAGCGTATCGGCCAGTGGGCTGGTCTAAATAAAGAAATATGAGACGGAAAAGCGGGGATAATCTCAAGGATGTCACAGCAGTCTCACCATCTTCCATCATCGGAACGCTTCTCTTCCCGAATCCCATCGGAATCTGAGCACGCTGTAAAGATCAAAGATCACTTGGACAGTTCCTGGTCACTACGAAGTCTATGAGAAAGTATACAAAGCTTTCGCCCATTTTATTGCCTATTCTGGCTATTGCAGGATTTGATTGAGAGTAACATATGCAGGAAATGAATTGAGGTGGACTGTATAAGCACCGACTACTGTTCCCTGAATGTGGTTTCGAATCTGTGGTCTCCACAGTAGTTCAATCACCGTATTAGGAAATTTTAATTTGAAATACTCAGAATTCGAAATCTCGTACCGAGAAAGTGTCGTCGACGTTTCTCTTGCCGAATCCAACGGCGAATTGGGCCTTCTGAATAATGGAAGGAATTGGTTTTGACCGAACAGAGAAGGGAAGTGAATAGGAGATGAACTCACATTGAGCATATCTCCATCGAATTGGGAGAGGACGGAAGAGAAGAGAAGAGAGCAGACAAGGGCAGAAAGGAGGAACGAAGTCATATTGATTACCTGAATGAGTCAGGAGGAGATAGGGGATACGAGAGATGTGACAGTAATCGAGAGAGGAAAGGGGAGGGATTGGAGAGGGAAGCCCGAGGCTCCCCGAGTATGGAATGGAATGGAGGAGGCCCGTAGGAGGGAACGAGGACTAAGACTCCGCCCTGATTCGTCTCCAACCGATTCATCAATTTATGCCCTGACAGTCCGAACAAACGAAATTGGAAGGTATGAAATGACGAATGAATGGAGAGATTGGGCAAGTGGAATGAAGTGGATGGGAAGGAAGAAGGAAGGAATCGCAGATTGGAATGGGAATGGAGAGATTAATGGAGAGAAGAGGAGTCAGAGAGTGGGATGGTCCATCTAGAGCTGAACAACAACCTGTAGTCGGAAGGAGGATGGTAAGGACAATCTGGAGGAGAGAAAGGAGGGAGGAGGAGGGGAGGAAGAGGGTGGAAGAAAGGAGACGAACGTCGTCTATGATGACGTCCTACTACGACTCTTGCCTGGATGAACACACATGGTTGATAAGATAATAATGATGGGAGGAATTTGAATATCCATTGCAATAATAAAGAGTTACGTAGCATTCCTTGTGTTCATTAAAAATATTGACGTAATCTCATACAAAGCGTCCCTTCTACTTTGAGTAAGCAGCTAATCGATTATTGTAGTCGATATGGACATGACGATTCTCGACGGAAGACACGACTGTTTTAGTGAAGAGAAGCGTGCGGAATAGATTGAGTCCGAGTCCGAGAACGAGAGCCGAGAGAAGAATGAGAAGAACGATTCGAGGTATCTGAAGAAGCGAAATGAGGAGGAGAAGAAGGAGGCACACAAGTTATGAATACGGAAGCAAACGTCACAATGAGTCTCGCCCCAAGTAGAAGCAGTCAAGGGGAACGAAGGAAGACCTATGGTGTATGCAACCAAGTTGGCGTCTAGTTTGAAGGTAACAGAGTATGCATACTATCGAGTCCTAGTCCTTTCGAATATCGTAAACAAAACTCTAAAATAAAAAAAATCATTTTCTTCAAAATATTCAGAAAACATTCTTTAAAAAAACTCACGAAGATAGGATCGAACGGATATTTGATAAGTTCTCGAAGTTTCAGTCCCTCTCGAGGCCAGAAGATGAGGGCGGCTGTGATGGCTGATGCTAGGATGGTCACGCCGAAGGCTGCAGGACTGGAATATTATTTTTACTTGATGAAATGATTGGAAGTTCATTATTTGTTTCATTGAACGCTATCAGAGTGATCGCTTGATGAGTGCACTGCTGAAACCGGGTTTAGCTACACCGTGTAGTCAGATCATAAACCGTAAAGACAACTATCACAGAAGAAAAATTTTGCAGCCTTAGATAGAACCAACAAATCAACTTTTACTCGGTCATTGAATTCTTTGAATAAAGTTCGAAGAGTAATGAAAATTAGTTTTTCTCTTTCACAAATAGAAAATGTGGTGCTAGATCACTCCACATTTGCGCATTAGTGTACGGACTAAGTGGCTCCTGAAAAAACCCTCCTGAAAAAAATGGAAGGAGGTAAAGAAAACAAGTTGTTTGGAGATGTGCATGAGTGTCGAAATCGTGATTTCTCTCTTCCGGATCCCGGAGGAGGTCACCCCTCAAAACAAAATCTATTCTTGCAAGATTCAAGTCGCAGGGCTAAAGATAGTGCAACGGTTTCGTTTCGGGCGCGGTTCGAAGATTCGATTAGAGCAGAAAAAACTTTGCAGCTCGACCTTTTTCGTTAGACGAACTCGTTTTGGTCTTTGCCGACAATTTTTCTTGTTGTTGAACTCGCACTCTAGTACTTTTTCAATAACAATCAGGTTTGGAAGTTCTCTATGTTCAATATATTAATAGCCGGAACTTGTCCGCCCTCGGTCTGAGACAAATCAAACCCGTAAAAGAGGAGAAGCTTGAAATTGGGGACGGTGCTTCTCCTTTTCATGTGCATTTCACGATCGACAAAGAATGATGCAATTCGAACTACAAGAGAGAGAGATGATTCAGAGAGTCTTCCCCGTCCCTTCCTCGTGGTCTTTTTCTCCTGTCCGCCGGTAACCCCAACGTGTTTACTACGTTCGCTGACCGTGCAATTTCTCTTATCTTTACGTCTTTTTCCTCGCTCTCGACGGCGTTTAATGACCACGAGAAAGAATTGACCCGATACTAGCTACAATCAAGAGTCAATCAATCAATGGAGTCGGAATGGGTTCGCGACGGCGCCACGATTGAGGTCATATTCGGAGAATCCACCCAATGGACACGAGAAAATGCTGCAGAAGCGTTTTTAGAAGGCTGCTGCTATTTTTCAAGTATTTTGGTCTCGCAAAGTCGAGAAAAGGGGATTCAAGGTGTATTATCGCCTTCTGGCCAAAGAAAGATGTACTTACGGTCCTTTAGTCCTCGAGACGAATAGACAGACAATGAAGGCGATGCACCACAGAATCGTGAGAAGCAAAGAGCCGATTCCGAATCCGAAAACGAGTCCCATATCGAAGGAGGAGAAGGGAGTTGTCCTGTCCACTATCCGTCAAGGGGTCAGGTCTGCTCTCTGGGAGCTCCCTTCGTAGCCATGGCGACCCCTGGCTTGTCCCCTTTCCCGGCTCTCCTCTCTGGTCTTGAGTGGGGATGGTTAATTGAGAAGAATGGGTGTTCCCATTATGAATGCTCTCTAGATAGTCAGAGTTCAAGCATGTGGGAGTGTGTGTCTATTTTCATTTTTGATCTCTTGGGTCGAATTGCTTCCCCTCATTAAAGGGCATTCACGAGGGGAGAGAAGGGGAGGGAGTGTGTAAAAGGCAACGTGCGAGATGGGAAAAGCCCCTTATCATTAGAGAGAGAGGGGAGGGAATCCACTTCCTTCTTGCTGGTCTTTGGAGTTCTTTTGCCTCTGCAATCACTTCTTTCTGATCACTCCTCTCTCTCTCTCTGCAGATGGGATAAGAAACGGTAGAATGGTTGTTCCCTATCTCCTCTCTGTTTGACTCCTTCCTTTCCTCCCCATACTGACGCCTCTCCTACTTGTTATTTCTCCCTTTCATCCTACTCAACTTCTCCCTTTCAACTCTCTCTCTGATCCAATCCGTTTCGTATCCCATGCCTCAAATACTCCCATTGAGAGAACATGCGCCACTACATTTGGCACGTTCTCTCTAGTCGATAGAAGTGAAAGAGAGGGGGAAGCTTCTCTCCCTTCTTCCCATCTCTTCCTAACTCTCCCTCCTCATCCCGAGAGAAAGAGAGGGAGAAACGAGAGCGGTTACAAAACGACGACAACACACAATGGAGCGAGTATTCCCAACTGTGTTCCTTTCTCTCTCTTACTCATCTGAATTTCACTCAAGTTCCCACCATCTCTTCTATTATTTATCCCCCTCCGTCTGCTTTCTCTCTTCCCTCTTCTCCTCTCTCCGTTCCTTCTCATCACTACACACAACTCGCCATGGGCGAATGAATGGTGTGATTCCCTCCTCCTTTCTCTCTCTTCTAATCACTGTGTCTGACCCGATTTTTGCATCAACTTTCACGTGTAGTGCACGTGTGAGATGGGCTGATAGCTCCACCTCCAGAGAGTATCTTCCCCTCCCTCTCCCTCCCCTCGTACCTCCATACCCCTTCCCTCCTCCCCTCTGAGTGCACTGTATCTTCCCAGCTGTGGCATCCCCTCTCATCTCTCAATCCCATCTCCTCCTCGCCTAATCCTTTCCCCTTCTCGTCTTATCACTCCTACTCAGTTTCACTCCTCCTTCCCTTATCTTGCAAATCAGCTCACACACTCGTCGCCCCCTCTCTTTTCGTCCCATTCTGAGTGCTATTCCCCCTCTCCTTCAATGGATTTCTTCACTTGCAAAACCCTCCTCATCCCTCTCCTCTCCAGCATGTTTTCCTTCCTCATTTCATCTATTGGTCAAAGACTCATTCTATCACTTCCTCCTCTCTCTCTCCTTCAATCGGGCGTCCCCAACAGGCCTTCTTTCCTCCTCCTCTCCCATCCAGACATGACCCCTACCTCTCTCCCCTCCTCTTTCTCCCTCTCTTACACCACGCGTCCCTCGAGTCTCTCATACGTGCCTATTTGAATGTTGTTACTCGATTCACTCATAATTACTTAATTTTTAATCAGATTCGGCTGTAAATGGAGTGTCTGGGTCACGATGAGTGGGCCCACGACGGCTTGGCCCATTCCGCACCTGCGGCCTTCCTTTATCCCGGCTGCAGACGAGCTGCTTCATTTCCATTCGTTGGAGAGAAGGATCTAGCAATGCCTTCCGTTCTCAAGGTGCGACTCAATCATTCTGGGAGTAGGTCAAGTTACAAGATCGTTCCTACAAATCAAAGATTATTCCCGGCCCGTTAATAATCCGTTTCTTGTTGCAATCAACGGATAGTTTACCCATTCGATTACTAGTTCCCCCTCCATTTGTTTGTCGCATCTTGGGCCGTTTTTAAACTGCTCCTCCTCTCCTTTCGTTGTTGATTGGAGAGAGAAGAGCAGAGAGATCAACACACGAATAGCTTCTCCTTCTCTCTCTCTCTCTCTCTCTCTCTCTCTCTCTCTCTCTCTCTCTCTCTCTCTCTCTCTCTCTCTCTCTCTCTCTCTCTCTCTCTCTC
>LS489518.1:400781-424881 GCA_900490845.1 Pristionchus japonicus | reverse complement strand
ATGTGCAAGTGCACTCTCTCAAGAACATTCCCAGTTGAAGGAGAAAGAGGGTTGAGAAGGGCCAACTGTCTTCGAGAATCGAGGAGAAAGACGACAAGACTGAGACATTTTCCAGGTTCGATCACAGAGCGAAAGTGAGGGACTCAATAGAAGGAGGAATGTGATGACTCTCGAGGAACTGAAGATCAAAATGAGTGAATATCCGGAGACTCGAGGTTCGTGAGGAGAAGAGAAGCATAAATGGAATAATAAAAATTGTAGAAGAAGAGAGTGGCTGCGAGTCCGAATCGGTCTCGTCAACCCTCTCTCAATCTGGTTCCTCTACTGATCTCGCTGATATTGCAACCGACGAGGTTACGGTATATTCCACCTTCTCTTTCTTTCCCCTTATCACTTTACAGTAAACACACATGGCGATTCAGCCTTGACTCTTCCTCTCCGTCTTTCACGAGAGTATTTCGAGCACCTCACAGTAAACGATAATAACAATTGCAGTTGAGCACGTTACTCGATGAGAAGAAGAGGGTTCGATTCGCGGATGACTGTGGAAAGGAGCTCTTCTCGATTAAAGTGATGACTGAAGCATCGGATGTTCCTCCCCTCATCTCTCCTGCTGTCTTACGTAGATTCAGAGGTATGTTTCATTCGACGAATCAACGAGGAAATGGGAATTCCCCCGCTGTTTGGTCACTGGCAATTAAACCAGGAGAGGTATCGAACCTTTCTTTTACTGCCCAGTAGAGTTAATTACCCATGCTACTGCAACTCTTTGCAATCAAGGTCATCTCTCCAGACTAGAGAGGAGAAGAGTGGCACAACATCAGACGAATAGAGACAGTAGGGGCAATCAGTGTGTTTTGATCGAGTTGATTAAGTGATTGAATTAAAAATAGGGTTGATTCAGGTGCGGATTGGGACGAGGACGAAACAGTGCAACACTCTTCGTGGATTCTCTCCTTCCCTCAACCCGCTTCAGAGTACATCCGATTCAGACATAACATCGATAAGAATAAGGTGAGATACTCATCGAGCTGCAAGTGAATAACAAGAGACAATGCTCATCGTGGCCTCTCTTTGTTCGCGAAACGGAGTGGTGATAAGAAGAAGATGAAAGATGAAAACATCGATCTTCCCGCTCTCAGCGTGCAAACCATGTGGAATTAATCATGGACTCTTCCTCCTAATCAATTCTGCACACGATCAACAACAATTTTCTCCGTTGCAGGTTTCCCTCGAGAATATCTTGCTGAAGAACGACACTCTCCACATGACAGGCACCATTAAGGCGAGTGCGGATTGGGGAAGAATCGAGTTGAAGGGAAACAACCTCAACCCGGAGGGACAGGGGTACTCCCGATGTTGATGAATCGGCTACACTACAGACTAGAGGAACAAATACCGTAGTCATTGATGGGGCATTGATGGGGCACTAGCACAAAAAATTGAAAAAAAACATAAAATTGAACAAAATTATCAATACTTGAAACAATAAAAAAAGTTATACCGTAATCATTAACTGTCGAGAAATTAAAACTCTGAAACAGAGCTACCGTAATCTAGAACTACTCTCAATAATGCGACGCTAAACACTAAAAACTACAGTAATCCTGAATATTTCATTTGAAGTTAAAACTGAGCTACCGTAACCCTCTCTCTTTCTTCAGGTAGCCAACATCGCATTCGAGAAGCGAGTCTTCATCAGATTGACCACTAACTGCTGGCAATCGTATCTCGATCGTCCTGCTCTCTTCCAACAATCGAGCAACAAAGTGCACGACACCTTCACTTTCGATATTGAGATTCCGCGTGACTCGAGTGCGGTGAGTGTCGCCCCCACTCAATTGAGATCGGATTACAATTCATCAAATAGAACATCATCTTGTTTCAGGATTCCCGCATCGAGTTCTGCGTTTGCTTCGTTGCCGGAGGTCAGGAGTACTGGGATTCGAACGATGGAAAGAACTACGTCCTCCTCTCCTCCATGAAGTCCTCCCACTCCAACGTACTCTCTCCTCACACTCCTCTCTTCGGAAGGTATGCACTTAATTCAGCTTCAAAACACACCACTCAATCATTCGAAGAGTTCGTGCGAAACGTTGAGATGATGGTGATGTCTCTCGAAAGCAACATGTGTCGATACTCTCGATGGGAGAGGTTGCGTGCGAATCAGTGATTGTTGACTTGAGAAGGGAGAAGATGGGGAAGATATGGATGTGTCTGGGTCATAACAACATCGTCGGAACACGATTATCATTATGGTGCGATGCGATCGAATAGATGATCTCTGATTGGTGGGGAATCCTATCAATGTTTAATCGATGCACTACTGGTATCACTATCAATCATGTGCAAAGGGGAAGATCGGGTTGGATTGATCTCATTGATCTCTAAAGCTTGTTTGTGACAACCTTCTTGCTGAACATCTATCATAGGGTTGGAGGAAAGAATTTGTTTGTCAGAAGAGAAAGACGACAGGACTCCTCTCTCTCTCTCTCTTGCTACTTTCCTGCTGGAATATGTGGAGGTGTAAAGAGTAGAGAGAGGGAAAGAGACTGGGAGAGGATCGGAGGGAGTTAAGAGGAGATGAGGCAATGACGAGTCTTCATCTCTCTCTTTAAACGAAAGAGAAGATGTGCTCACTTCTAGGCTGCAACACAAGGCGAAAAGAAGATCCGAGAGAGGGAATCGGGCGTGTAGTGTATCTCTCTAGGTTGATCACTTCTCTCACGGAGATTCCCTTTACTGCTAGCTAATTGGGATTGTCTCGATGAGAGTAAAGGGCAGGGATTGAAATGATGAAATGATGACAAATAGCCAAAAAAATGGAGAAAAAATTGATTTAAAAGATATCCATCGAAATGTACGCAGTTTGGAAAAAAATAGAAATTTAATGACGATGTTGGATTGATTGAACCTGATCAAAATGCATACCGCAGACAGTTGCTCTGCTACACTGTTGTGTCTAAGATCTTGAACATTTTCTCCAAGTGATGACTAAATGATATCATTTCAGTTTCAAGGACAAGAACGACGCATACAATCAGAGATACGACAACTGGAGTTCATTCGCATCGTGGAAGAATCTGAGTGTGGACGGCCCCTACTGGTGATCGATCTGCATTAGGCAATCTAGTTACTTTCTTGTTATGTATTCTTAGCCCTTTTCACTCTCCGTCGTATTCCATACCGATTCAATCGAGTTCAATCAATCAACAAACGACGGATTCGTCTCTCTCGCCATAGTTGCGCCTCCCCCAAGCGAGTTCAACCATCTTATTTTGCCCCGTAGCCATCACATCATAATCAAAGTATGCCATCTTCACAAGAGACAAATCGAGTGTCTCCTCATCACCCAATACTCACATTTCGACCCGATTTTGAGATTGACTCAGCCATGATTTACACGTTGTACACGGTTGCTCCATTCTCTCCTCCCACAACCTACAAGTAGTTCACCCGACTCTGATCCTATATCTGAACCCAAGCAATCAAATGGCTACCTGACTACATTTTGAAATTTGCTTCGCTCTCAGGGGCCAGTTTTGATCATTGATGTTATGATACTCGATCAGAGTCGATCCAATCACAATCTTGCACACAATAGTAGTTCAATCCCCTACTCAATTCGACGCGGGTTTTCACCTTCTGGAGATGAGTCTTCTCTCTCTCTCTCTCTCTCTCTCTCTCTCTCTCTCTCTCTCTCTCTCTCGTTTACGTTGTACGTGCCTTCTGATGAATAAAGAATGTGTCGATGAGTCAACTATTCTTCCTAGATGGAAGACACAAGAAGAAGGAAGAAGGAGTGGAAAAGGCCACTCGTGGGTATAGTCAAGTCCATTTGAGGAATGGGATGGACTCCTTTTCTCTTCTTCTTCTAGAAGAGACCTCTTCTTCCCTTTCCTCACCTCTTCACTCTCTCTCTACACAACTCAACTCAATTTTTCGTCCGTCTCAACATAGTCATTACGAAATGGATCTACCTCTCCTTCTTCTCCTTGGGGGGAAATGCGGTCGAAATGGAAGAAGGAGAGTGTCTGCATCTAACCTATTCAGAGTAGTCTCCTCAAATGGTCAATTCGATACCTCCTTCCTTGCATTTCTTCCCGAAAGACTAGGTTGAACGTCTCGAATATCCTGCGACCCAATTAATTGTATGCTGCCGATCTTTCGACTTTCCTGCAAGTCCCTAATTTGTTCATGTCTGCTGTAGATCAGAACGTGTTCATTCTCTCTTTCTGGCGCGCGATTCAATTATTCGGATGTCCTTCTCAACAATCTCTTCTCCTAATAGATGATGACACTGAGTACGATAGCAGAAGAGATTCCTTCTCGGAATCAGAAGTCGCCTGTCAAGATGAAACTCTCCGAAAAAGTGTCGAAGGTGCGTCTATTTTTATACTTCTGACTTGATTATGCAAAGGAAATTTGTGGTTTTCTCGAATATTCTCAGTAGAAAGATGAAAAGGTAGAGTAAGACACAACAAAACTAGTATTCCCTCGTTCTGCTTGTTGCGATGAGCTGTTTCGAAATGAATAGTAAGGTAAGCCTATTTCAAATTATTCACCGACCTGCAATCGTGTTTCTGTAAGGTGGTAGGATAAAGTTTTATTGAAAACAAATTATTGTTACCAGTTTTGGGTTTTATTCACGTGGTGACCTTTGAACTTTCGTTTTGAAAATGAAGAAATGTGTTTCTAAAAACTTTCTTCTCCAGTGATATAAGCTAATATTATTCCTCGTGTATTGATGCATTGCTTGCATGTAGTGCTGTAACCACCACATTAGCAAACAGGCTGAATTCTCTTAGGGAATTGCATTTCCGATTATCTATATTTTCTCATTTCGTGGAGTTCGTTTTACTCCCGTTTAAACTTCAATCATTTTGAGTGGGGGGTCGAATGATTTCACGCAGTTCCTTTCAGGACGTGAGAGAGAGTGAGAGGAAGAGTAAAGCTAAACGAAATTCGGGGAGATGTTTGTTGTGCTGTCTGAAAAAGACAACGGTCACGGTCTTTGAACGTTTGTGGTCGACAGGCAAAAACAGATTGAAGTTCTCGATTTGACGAAGTGTGCCCACGTCACAATCCCTCGTTTCAATCGTTTCAAACTCTCCTCGAGCCAATTCTCTTCCTCATCTCCAGATGGTTTCACTCTCCCACTCTTTTACGTTAACAAACAATCGGTCGTGTTTATGCAAAAAGTGTCGAAAATATGCGGAAACGGCCCCGAACTGGGAGTGAACTTGAGTGGGGCACTTCTCCCTCTTTTCTCGTCTTCGAAACGTCGTTTCTCTCCTCTCCCAAACACGACTAAAACGAGATGAACGCCCTTGTTGAATATGTTGAGAGAGTCACGAAGTGGGAGAAGAAAAGATTGAGGATTCGGGAAAAATCAGAGAACTAGAATCCTAAAGTCAATTCACACATCCTCACCACTATCTACCGAATCAATCTAATGATGTTACTACATCTGGATAAATAGTGTGACAGTTATTCATTGCAGTAATTCGCTGCATGGGAAAAAATCGAGTAGACACGTCTAGCACAAAAGTGGACTGAACTGGTGCATAATTGGTCTGGCCTAAGGAAGTCCCCGAAAACAGAGAGTCTAAGACCATCCGACCATTCTTTGACAGGCCTTCGTGGAAGCCCGATGCACAGACAACATTCTCTTCTCCGTCGCAGTTTCCATCGGTTCCATCGTTCTTCTCCTCCAAACTTGCCCTGTCCTCATGAACAATTGGGTGCATCTAACGGAGCCTCGTCCCATCAACAAAACGAACGAGAACGGAGAGCAGCTGGTTAGTGTAGACGACGTCCTCTCACTCTCTCCATTCTGTGTACCCTCTCTCCAGTCAGTCAGAAGGAGGGAGTACCATAAATAGGGAGAGTCAGAGACTATTCATGTCCTATGATATCATTCCCTTCCTCTTGCCACTTGCAGGAGGCTGTTTTCGATTACAACGCCGGTTATTTCGAGGTCTGCAGGGAATTCGTCAAGAGGGAGAGCAATGATTCACACGGAATGATCAATCTGGAGGATATCGCTAGTGCGTTTGTTGATACTTCCTAACCCTTATACTGTGCCTGATCCCCCTTGTACTTTGTCTATCCCTTTTGATGGTTACAGTAATCTCTCGACCCCTCTCAACCGTCGTCCGTTTCCATTCTAGACAAGGGCTCGAAATACTCGTTGATGCAGAATAACTGCCCTTTCCACCCTGTTTATCTATCCCCTCTTCAATTCAGAGAACGAAGCCGACTACCGTTGTCATCTGAATCCTCTCTTCTCTCGAATGGACCTCTCTGACTTCTCAGTCGCTTCACTCGCCGTCATCTGTGAGAATCTGATTCGATTCCTCGTCTCAGAAAGTGCAAACGATTGTCTGAATCTCTCGAAGTTGAATGCTCCATTGACGATCAGAAGATGAGAGAGACTACATGAAATGAATCGAGAGTGATTGCAGTGCGATTGGGTCTTCCTGCCCTTCTTCACATGTGTGGGGCCTTCATCTGCTCTCTTGCCTTCATGCTGGGAATGGCGGGCCATGTGAGGAAGACTTTCTACACTCTACTCTCCTCCATCTCCTACATTTGTGGAAGTGAGTTGCAGAAGATGACTAAGAGTAGAGAGACTCTCTCCATATCACATGCACTCTGGGTAGGGAGACAGTCGTAGAGGATATGTAATGGAAGAAGTGGGGTCTCCAGAGGGTGGGGGAAGGTCCAGATGTTTCTTTCGAAGAGGAAGAGAGAGACAGATGCTGATCGGAGTGTGCAGGAATGGAAGGAATGATGAATGACGAGCAGAGCCAATCTCGATTCCCCATCATTGCAAACATGTTTATTCCGACACTCAGATTGCTTTCCACATAATCACGGCAGCTGAAACATAAATCATGCATTCATAATTGAACGGGGGTTACGGTAGCTGAAATGAGGATGTGGAAAAGGACATGCCGCTGAAGATGGATCTGTCTCCAGTGGAGATTGTGGAGGCGGAAATTGGTCTTTTGCCGATGTCGAAAAGGTTGAATTGCTGCTTGAAACATGATGAATGTAGCATCAAAAGATCCTATGATTGTCTGGGGTGTTTTCGATTTCGAAAGGTCAAACCGATGAAATATGGTGTCTGCAGCTTCAGAAGGTATTTTTGGATTCTTTTTATCTAAAATGGGCCATTTCTCGCCAATAAGAGTACTGTAGACGTAGAAAAGGTACGGTAGCTCTGTAATCACTTCAGGTATCGTCCTCTCAACGGCCGTTCTCATGTTCGTATGTGTGGTTGACGACGAGCTAGCCCCCAGAATGAAGCCTAACGCAGCGGGAGAACCGAGCAAATTCTCCTTCAAATACGGTATCTCACCTTTCGCTTCTTGTTATTCCAATTACTCCGTTGACATTCACGGTTACTCAGATGCCTAATAATGTCGATGTGTGGTAGTGAGCATGTGATCTATCTCTTGATCTATGAATGGTTATCCAACAGTAATTGATCACAGGTGCTCCCTTCTACTCCTCTTCTCTCTCCTTCGTTCCTGTCCAAATATGCGCCTGTCTTCATGCTTTCCTCTACTTTCGTCGGTATCCGACAGTCGTGGAAAAGTTGAAATTCGTGCCCGGACTCGAGGCGAAATGTGAGGGAATCCAACAGCAGAAAACAGAGAGCTATAAGTGGATTTTCAGTACGGAATGCACAATTGGACAAGGAACTGGGGATTCCTCCTCTTGAACAGTGGAGAAGAGGTTCACTTGCATCGTATCTACCACTTCCCTCTTTCATCTCCACTCGTCCCTCTCCGTGTCATTCTTCTGCTACTTCACTCGTTATCGTTCAAGAAGTGTGACTCCATCAATCGAATAAACATGCTTCCTTCCTCCTTCTCCTCTCCGATCACATATGGTTGTAGTCACTCTTCCATTGTATCAATCTTCCCCTCCATTCTTCTTCTTCTTCTTCCACTTCTTTCTCTTCTCGTTGCTGGGAGAGATCCTCAGTCCTTTTTCATCTGAACAGGCAAAAGGGGAACAGTTTCCGGTTGGCATCTCTCCTCCCTCTTCTTTCCTCCTTTTCCACTAGACCGGACTCCGCAGTTCTCTCCTTCCTTCTCCTCCTCCGTCTATTCTCAATTGTTCTAAGCATCGGATGAGAGGAATGCGAGGACAGTAATTGAAGTCAGTCATATGCTTCCCTATTCTAGATGAGCATCCAATTGTGTCTTCCTCCTCCTCGTCCTCTTCCTTCTCTCCGCCTCTCTTTAATATGAGGCCATTCCACCCTCGATCTGCCCCTTCTCCTCCTCTTTGTCTCCGAGTATCCATGAAGTCATCTCCGACCTGAATCTTCCTCTTCTTCTTCTTCTTCTGATCCTTAGCGTTGCCTTTCCACATTCAATTGTAGACTGAGCGACAATCCGAGAGAGAGAAACGAGGTCTTTCAATTCATGTTCCTTCTGCTGCAGAAATCCCTCCTCCCCTATCACTCCTCCTCCTCCTCCTTCTCCTCCTCCCTCTCCTCCTCATCCTCATCCTTCTCTTTCCTCTTTGCCCTCACTTGTCACTGCTCATTCCACTTCATAATATCATGCAGCATCCTTCTCTATTCCTTGTGTTGGATTGATTCTTCCTCTCTCCTTCTTATTCGTCTTCTTTCTTCTCATATCGAATGGCCACTTCTCGATCTTCCTTCCTCCCCTCTCGACCCCTCCCTAGTATCATCCCTTCTCTCCCTTCACCCCTTCAACCATCCCTTCCTCCTCTCTTCTCCTCCCCCATCTTCTCCTCATCTACCGTTTCTTCCCATTCCCATCCTCTCTTTCTCACTCTCATCTGCTTTCATTCAAACCTTCTGCTCAGGTATGGAGTACCGCGTATTCACATATTCTCCTATCACCTCTTCTCCTCCACAGCTGTCTCTCTTTCGCCACCTATTCTCTCTTCCTTTTCCTCTCTTCTCGATCTGACCATATTGCTCTTTTTGGCACTAGTCGCATGGTTGAGATTGCGAGTCTTCTCGACTCTTTCTTTCTCCCACTTCAACATCTTCCCTTCTCTCCATTCCCCACAGTCTCCATTCCCTTCTTTCTTCATCCTTTGATAATGTCGCCTTCCCTCAATCCTTTCTCACTCTTCATCACCTCCCTCAATCTCATTACTCCTCTCTTCATTCTTCCTCGTACCTTCCCTCTAATGCCAATAACTTCTGTCCACCCACCACTAATGATGCTCATTTTTATCCTTCTCGCTAAGAGTTTCTCGGGACCCTCTTTCTTAGTAGGAGTTAGTACGGTAGCTTCTGGATACTCAGGAAGAATTGTCCTATCCTATTCTCGATTTCTGAGCGAACTAGTCTTATTTCATGCCACAATTATCCTTACCGGATATTTTTGATATTCGTTCGGGAATGAACTATCCTCCTCCGCTCAAGAAAAGGATAGAGCGAGGGAACTTGAAGGATCTTCTCGACTCTTAGATCCTTCACGTTCTCTCCCTCTATTTCATCCAATTCTCCTCCAGTTAGATCCGATGCAAAATTACCCGCTGTTATTTTCTCAGGGTCGCAATCCTTCCCACTTCTCACAATGTCAATCTGATCAGAGAGAGAGAGAGGGGAGGAGGCACACAACAATGGACGTCTTCGATGGAATCGCTTCCAATTTCGTCATCGGTCTTTCCTACATGACTCTGGGTGTGTTGGGTGAGTCATTCCTTGTGTGCGTCATTCTACTGAGTGGTCGGTTGCAGGAATCGTAGTCAACATGGGAACGGTAGTGATGATCGTGACCAATCGAGTCTACCGTCTCTCCGCCTACACTCTCATGGCGAATATTGCACTCGCTGATAGTGTCATTCTATTCATTACTGGTGATTATCTTCTCTTCCCCAGCATTACTTCCTTTCAGGAGCATAAGAGACAGTTGATTTTGGAGTAGCCACTAGTTTTCCAATACTTGGTAGATTCCAGAGTAATGAGTCAGAACAAATGAATTCGCATCATTCACCTCTCCCCAGCTGTAGAATGAGGGCGGAAGCGAGATTGCATGTAGCCACTCTCTCCGGAAGTGTGGGAGGAGAGGGGTTCACGAATCACCAAATCATTCATCCATTATTCACTACTCCCGATGGGAGGGAAATAGAGATGAAGATGTGTCTGTACATCACTTGCGCATTTCATCGCGTAAAGAGGGAACAAGGGGATGACGTTCGAGAGGGGAATAATTGAACGAACGAGTTGGGTGCAGGCTCTCCTCTTCGTAGGACTACTTTGTCATGCAGATAGAACTGGATAGTAAATGTGCTGATGAAAGCCAGATAATTCTCATATTGATTCGATACACGTACAGAGATGTACTCTACAGGACAACTTGAGCTTGGTGAAGGTGTTAGCCCCATATTCCATTCTCTTTGTAGGTGTTGCGTGTGGATGGTCGTTCGTGGAGAGGGACGACCACGAGAAGATTGCTGCCAATTCGACGTTGCTATATCCGTTAGTTAATGTGTTACTCTCTTGATTTCACATGATCTCTCGCTTCTCTGACTTCTAAGATTCCATGAAGAACGAAGAGGCTTTTGCTTACTTCTTTCGATTTCTGAGTGACTAATGGTAGCTGGGGAGAGGGACACGCAAGGCAGACTTCGTGATGACTCTTGACGCGTTCTATCTGCAGACTGGAGGATCACGAGGGACCTCGATACGTCCTCTCGGCCCTCCACGTATCTGCATGGATGGCCGGAGTGCTTTCATACGCACTGCTAGGGTTGAATCGATGCATCGCCATTCGATACTATGGCACCAAAGCGAAATCATTGAATCGGTAAGAAGTGATACTCGAGGGATTGAAGAGAAAGCATCTTGCAGAATGCCTGTTGCTATCAGTGGATCTTTGGCTACGTGGGCGATCGGGATGGTTATAGGTGAGTGACGTCTTCCAATCTGAATAACAATTGCCGGAATCTCTTAATACTGCGAGCTATTTTGTCTACATACAATGCCATAAATCATGCAGAAGGGAGAGATTCGAGCTAAATCGGTAATGAGGCGTAGCCTAATTGCAGCTCTAACGGGAACGTTCCCTGAGGCATTGATGGGTATTCGACAAGACATGTATACATGGAGTTTTCACGAGTTCTCTCAACGTCGATCACGTTAGTGTCTAGACCCATTCCATCCGTCCAATTGATGCCTGTCAGTGTATTTCTTCATCGCCCTACTGGCTCTCAATCTGATCGCCATTTCTGGCCAATGGATCTGTTCTATTCTGGTCCTACTCAAGATTCGCTACGTCAAGAAGAAAATCTCCCGAAATAAGCTGAATCAGAACTCTGCGAATAGATTCAGGAAGCAGGTGCAGTCTGCTGTTCACTACATTGAAGGGAAAGACGCAGATTAAGAGGAGTCTAGAACCCCAAATAGGGCCAGCTGCTTCGACACTTCCTCAGTCGAGATGAAAATGTTTCCTTCGCAACTGATAATTATGAATTCGCAACTGATTGTAGCCTTGTGATTCCAGGCGAAGCTAACCTTCCAATTCTTCTATCCATCTCTCCTCTGCACTCTCTCGTCCGTCGTTCTATTCTCGAAGCCTCTCTTATTCGATCACGGCCTTCTCAATCGGACAATACTCATTATTCTGCACGTCGTGAGTTTTCCTTTCTTCTCCTTCTTCTCCTTCTTCTCCACTCAAGTATCAACCATCATCGACTTTTCGTCGTCTTCTCAAAGGAGAAAAGGGGACGAAGAGAGTGAGGAGAGAGAGGAGGAGGCAATGCTCAGTGTTGTTCCTCATCTTGTTATCTCTCTTCGCGACTTCATCAATTCCTAGAACAAACGAATTTGGGGGGAGGGGAGTGAGGAATCGGGCACGCGTACAAATGTCTTTTTACGCTAGAGCGAAAGGGAAGCGACTGATGCGAGATAATCACGGAATCTCATTCGATACGCGGCCGTGGGAGAAATTGAAAGAGATTTGCAATAAGCGCACTAGAGTTCTCGAAAGAGGAAGTGTTGCCTACTTCTCTTCCCACAACGTGAAGTTCTGATCTCATTGTACTCTCCATAAAAGGGTTGAATGAGATTCGATTCTGATTCATTCCGTGGGCGTGGAAAAGTTCAAAACAGCAAGGAGAACGTCGTTACACACGCGTGGGACTTTCTCTTAAATTTATTTAAGATAATCAAGAACATGGAAAAATCATTTTCAATTGTCGATTGGGAAATAAATCAGTGACAATGATCAATGTCAGATCTGGCTGGTGAATCACACGTGCAATCCATTCATCTACGCATACTTCAATGATCGAATGCGATTGACTTATGGACAATTGATGACTTGCTCACAAATTAGATATGAGATCTCGAAGAGAAGAGTCTCTCACACTTTCACGCAAGGAAGACACACTTCGAGGTACTTTTTTGCACTATTCCTGCTCATTATAAGGAGCACTCAATAATGAGAGTTTCCGAATGACGAAGTATAACGAGAAGGACTCCGTTTATGGAGGGCGCCCAATTAAGGGGCAAGAGTTCATTAGAGCGAGATGGGAGATGAGGGAATTCTCTTTCTCTATTTGCAGGCGTTCGAATGGTCAGAAGACGAATAGAATGAGTACTCGATCTGCTAGGGGAACGAGGGATGGAAACTTCGTGAGGAATTCACTCCAGATGCAGAGTAGAGACTTCGAACAATTATGCGAGTTTATGATGAGAGTCAATCCATTCTACGATTCGAGTGAAGGATGGAGAGAATCGTCCGATGAAGAAGAAGAACAACGACCGGTTTGTACGAAGAGTAGACCATGGATGAGCCCACCTTATTCAGATGTCTCGAGAGCTTTCAGTTCGAGCTGCTCGATATACTCGATAGACGGAGATTGAATTGTGTCATTTACCTGACCAAACGCAAGAACGAGTGTTTCCCTTCAGATAACTTGTCCCCCATATCTGGTTATCCTCACCCCATTTCCTTCCTTTCTTCTGACCATACTTCTTCTTCTTCTCCTACCGCTTTCTTCTCTACGGCTAATCCCGTTCTTGTATGCACCTGCTGACTTAGTGAACAGTAACACTCCATCGCTGATTATTCCATTCATCAGTTACTAACCTTTTCACCCATATCCCTTCTCATTCCCATAATTGCCATCCCCTGTTCTTCATCATTAATATTATTCTACCATTTTCTCATCTCTTCGTCTTCTCATTTACGCTCGTGATCACACAGCTAATGGAAAGGAATAAGACTGTGTTTATCATGTAAAAGTTCATTGATGACGAATAAAGGCGATACCCTGAGGCAGAGATAAAAGATCATTCTCGAGATAAGATGAGAAGAAGGGGGCATCGAAGCATTAGGTTATACTGAGTATTATTAACACGGGACGAAGGGAACATCATTAGTGGTTACTCTACAGAATCGAATGGACTCATCTTCGGTTTGACAGGAATCGTTCGAACTTCGGGAATCTGCAGCGTTTCCACTGGTGGATCAAGCTCAGTCTGCTGAGCATTCTCTGTATCACCCTCATCTTTCTTCTCTTCTTCCTCAGCCGTTTTCTCTCCATCGGTGGTAGTAGTGGTGGCACTAGCCGTATGATCAGAAGGAGTGCGTGGTCTATTGAGTGGTGGAACTTGCAGCGTCGAAGCACTTGGCTGAACTGCGATCGACTCTGTGTTGTCCGCTCCTCCCATCACAGAAGTAGGCTCGATCACTGCAACAAGTTGAGTGGGCAATTAGCCAATGCTGCTTCACTCCGCCAGTCTAGTTGCCAGTGGCGATAACTGGATTCCCAGGCCGCACAACTTACTATTGCCTCCCACACGTAAAGAAAATGGCTGATAATTATTCTTGCAAAAGAAAGCACTAACCGTGTATTTTGACATCTGCTTCGTTGAGAAGAAGACGAAGACAGGAAGAACAACCGCCCATCGGGAGTAGAAAGGACTGGAATAGAGAAGAGTTATGAGTAAGGAGAGAAGGGAAGGAGACTAGATGAAACTTCGTGGAAAATGGTCAATCAGTGTGCATTCATCCTGTTCGGAAAAGAGGAGGGTAATGAGAGGGATCTCTACAGGAATAGATGTCGTCATGAAGAGACGGAAGGAGGGGAGGAGCGAAGGGAAAGGGGATCATGGGATTGTAATGAAGAGGAGCGAGATGAAATAGGGGAATCTCACCTCAGAGAAGAAGGGAGAATGTGAGTGAAGAACTCATTTGAGGAGAAGAAGAAGAGCCGCCCCTTTCTTAGATGATGAAGAATACAAGAGAGATATTCAACGGCGAAATATCGTCGGTCGGGGTGATAAGGATAAGAAGAGAGATAGAGCATTACCTCGACTGCCGGTTACCATGGAATTTCTCCCTCCTTTTCTCCCCTAAGGGGCAAGCGGCTACAACACAAAAATGAGATGGATTGAGGAATGAGTAATTGAATGACACTATTTATCGTATGACGGAAGGAAGGCATCAACGGAAAGCCTCTGCTAACAGCTCATTCATTTGCTTTCGGCCATTGTCCCCAGCCATTAATCCGTTTCGAAAAACGACGAGAACGACGTCGTCAATTGGGTCCCAAGACACCGATTGCAGTCCATTGCCCCAGAATGAGATAATGAACCGCTGAAAGGAGATTGTAATCGTATCAAGATGCCACAGACACGCAAAAAACAAGTGGAAATTGCACTTGATATTCTGCACTTAATCTCGAAAAACACTTGCATTCTCTTGAGTAGGATGCCGGAGATATGAGAGACCTCTTCCATAGAACTTCTTCTGAGATAGAACAAAGTCTTCCTCCTCGCCAATAGGAGTCATCAAATCCACTCGTTCTTCATCCGTCAACAAACGAGCCTGAAATTTGTATGCATGCTCGCTTTGTGTGCTACCACTTCTTAGAGTATTTTTTATAGGCACATGTGAAACTCTATCCTTAGAGCAAACATCATTTCTGGAAATAACCACGGCTTTCTCAGACTTCCAATAACTTCTCATTTCTCAGTTCATCTCTTCTCAGATTTGGAGATTCGGTCACGTTCGATATCAGCACATGAATTCTGACGCCCGTGTAGCTATGGGGGAAGTATTTTGATAGACGACGCATTCAGAGTCATGTGACTATGTTTGTCATATCACATTTCTATTTTCGTCCTCGCCTACGAAAATTGCTAGTGAGAAATGCGCAGGTGGACATTCCAAGGGGCAGTTAAGTCACTGGTGACATACTTGAAACCTGAGAAAGTGGAAGAAGGGCGTAAAAATCTATTAAAAAAGAAAAAAAATTTTGGTAATCACAAGTATGTCCTATTTCAACATTACATGACTCATCCTGGTTTCTCGAGTACGTTTACCTTTCCGATCACAGTTCCTAGAAAGAGAAAGGCAATAAAAATACTCACGGCGGCGATCAAAGTGTGTGCCATGGCTCGCGCCGTCCCGATCCCATTAACACTGATAAGGGGAAGGGAACGAACGTCAGGGGAATTGTAGGGGACGACGTCCTACAATGAGAACAATTATCACTCCCACACCAATTATATTTACTCACTGGTCTCATCAGATCGAGGAAGGAAGGATACTTGGCAGAGGACTCGGCCAGCATGTCATTCTTGAAGAAATTGTATAGGATGTTGAGGTAATTGAGTGGATGGGAGAGATGGGCAATGGATGAAGCAAGAAGAGAGGGATTAGTGACTCTGGCCACTCTGTAGTTGTCATCCTCAGGAAGACCAAGGAAGAAGTCTTGATCTGTAATCCGGAGTGATTCCATGGAGTGAAAGTGTACTTTACCCTTTGACTTGGATCTGATCTCTTCATTGAAGTAGTCTGCGGCAGTTCTTCCCTTCTTATCCAGTCTAATGACCAACTGATCAATCACATATCCATAAGCCAGTCCAGAATAACCCATTTTGGTTCCTGGTTGCCATTGAGGAGTAGTCTGAACAGTTTCTCTCTTCTCAAGGATAAGGACATGTCAAGTTTCCCGCGCGATTAGTCAAGCTGTCACTCTCGAGATCTCACTCTCCTTTTCCATTTCAATCAATTTCATCCATTACCTGCTCGATAATTCTGGCCATCAGTGAAGTATTTCTTGATTCTTCCAGAGAGAAATCTCGTGAGAAACGAAGGAGTCCCGCCTGAACATCCCTTACTAATCCGAGTTGTAAAGAAAACGATCACTTTGTGATCGAGAATATCCGATACGGTCGTATCCTCCTTTCCATTGCACGCGAACTCAGGCCATATAGTGGAAACCTGAATAGGAATTCAAAGTGATAAAGAAACGAGCGGGAAAACGACCTTATCACTGTAGGAAAATCGATGATCGCGCTTCAGACGAGTGAATAATATACCAATGAAGACTTTGGTAGTGGAGAATGCGACGGCCAGCGTATCCTTCTTCCAACTCTGATTGGCACTTCTGAAACAGCTGCATTATATCTGCACTGAACGAGCACTCTTACGGATCGGCATATCCAGCCCAAAGATCGGCAACAATCTCTCCTCTCTTCATAAGGACCATCGCAACTCCTCCGCGTTCAGTCTCCGAAATGTTCCTGCAAGTGAGAAGGAAAAGCTCAAACAGGGAGGTTGTGACCTCACTTGAACAAGTCATGTAGTCTCTCATAACCGGGATCTGCATGTCCAGAGACTGGAGTGGGTGGGTATTCGGTAGTGATTGACAGGTAGAGGATGAAGGAGAAGAGACCAATCAAGAGGGGAAATCGGAGTGACTTCATTGGAAGCGTCGTGAACACAAGACTGGCCTAAGAGGGTGGAATGGCCACTATCAGTGATTGCCCCTCTTATCACTGATTCGATGCAATCTTCTAGTCGTCCCTCCAATCCGAAGTGAGCAGTGCAATCGACCCTCACAACTCACTTCTCTTCCCATATCCTTTCCTGTTTCCGCACAATAAAAAAGGTAAATTGTGTACAAACAGTTGCACAACGCGTTCGAATATTTGCACTCTCCGTGTTGAATGGTCGATTGAATCGCCTCCCTGTCCTTCCCTTGATTCATCGACCGGTTGCAATGCCTTTCGCATGCAAATCACACATACGGGCCATTCCCTTGGCTGCCTTAGTTGCCATTCCTTTCCTTTCCATGGGAATCATCTCGACCCTTTGGCAGATCTCGTTCCTAGACCAGTGAAGAGATTGAGAAAAGAGAGGAGAAGGAGAAGCTAGTGAGAATGGGAGGAGGAGGATGGTTAGTGGATGAGGAAGGAGAGAGGAGGGGAAGAGACAGTACGAGTGAAGGGACAAGACAATGGATATTGGGGAGAGGGCAGAGATGGGAGGAGGAGGGATTACTGGATATGCTGGATCGTCCCCTCCCTCCTTAGGGGAGGAGATCTCTTCCTCCTCTCAGGATCAGTCTAATCGAGAGAGAGAACCATGAGGAGTGCCATCCTTTTGCTGTCTCTGGCAGCTTATGCCGCAGCCTCTACAGGTAGGTCATTCTCAGAGGATTAGTGCTGGTTTAGTGTAGGTAGCCGTTGCCTACAGACACTGTTACAGTATTTTGCACTGGTTTTACAATATCCTGTAGAATACGCTGGCTACACTATGCTCTATGAGTGATGATATTGATTGCAGCGTGTCCTGATACCTCGAAGACAGCATACTTCGTGATCGATAACTCGGAGTTGATCACGACCGATTCGATTGAGTTCTCTGAGTTCAGCGAGGAGGAATGCCAGTCTACTTGCAGCAGCAATGTCGTCAGTTTATCTTACTATTCTTATCATCCATCTTAACCATCTACGTCTCTCCAATTCCCACACTCTGTCGCTCTTTCGGACAGAATAAATAATGCGCGAAAAGGAATCTGAGATCAACTCTGCTTATCACTTATTTCGTCCATTCCCGTAGTCAATCAGTGAAATCTGACAATTTTCGTGCCACTCAGAACTTGGTCTCGGCCATGCGTCACTGCATATAGCTGTAGTTAGTGGTGGGAGGCGTAATCTCATGAAGGGATCACGGATCAAGGCTAGCCACATCAACATTCTTGCTTACTGCGCGGTAGACATGATTTATTGTTTGGTGGTGGGACAGGTAACTGCATGAAACTTCCGATTACGTTAGTGATCAGAAATCAAAATTCAAAACATAAATTAAAATAGCCTCACGAAAACCAAAAAAATAATGTACGGTTGTTCAATGATTCACTTTTGATGAGACAGCTAACTACAGAGATCAAAGATCGAAGTTCAGGATACGAAGGGAAAGAGCATCGAGTGCGCTTCGTTTGCGTACGATCATGTATCCTTCACCTGCACAGTCTATGCCACCAAATCCCAGCCAGAGGGCAAGGTGTGTCCCTTTCCATCGTGATCTTAGATTCTCGAATTTCACCCAATCATCTCCTCATTCAGGCAGCAACTAAGCAAGCGGTCGGCAAACGATTCTTCGAAAAGTTCTGCCTTTCGGGTAAGAGGCCATTTCACTTTCAATCGGAACTCTCCCTTTTCATTCCCTCCATCACTGCCTTTTCAATCTGTCTTTAGACGACTCCATTTCCAGTTCATTCCCCCTCTTTCCTTATCCATTTCTCGTTGTTCCTTTGGATAGCTCGAGATCCATCCTCACCCATCCATTCTCCCCTCTTCCTTCCCCTCTCTTCCATTCCCGCTTAGCCATCATCAAATCGATGGATGGTGCTAGCGAGTTTTTGTGGAAGAAACCCGTTTAACTGATCGGCTTGCCTTATCATTGTTTGGCAACAGTCGGGAGATGGGAAAGAGGGAAGGGAAAGGAAGACTAGCTCTGAGGGGGTCATTCAATGGGAGGGAGTAATTAGGACTGGATGCTGAGGATGAGTTAGTTATTACTGCAGTATGTCTGGTCCAGACTGGCGAATACTCGGATCAAGTTGGAGAGACTAGTTGCAATCGTAATAAGTGAGAGTGAGGAGAGATGAATGAATAATGTGTTAGTAATTGTGCCCGAGACTGTGAGGTACAAATAATCACAGACTGGAACGGATCGAAGGAGGGATTGGGTGAGGAAAAGGAGGGAAGAAGGAGTTATAGGAAAGGAGGGAGGATTGAAACACAGCGCGGGAAAAGAGTGATAGCACGGCATGGTACAAAGGTCGGGCAGACAGAGACCGGCTTAGGAAGGAGGCATACGTAGACATCGGCCCATCGTGGTTAGTGATATGACGCATAGTTAAGCAGAGAGAGAAGGTGACCAGTGACGGTATCAATTGATTTCTTGAACAGACCATCGGGGATCCTAAAGGAATTTCGTATCTTAACCATGTAGTCTACGGAAAAAACATTTCAAGGAAAATGAGACTGGGGAAAAGAGTGGATGATTATAGTAAACAAAAATGATTGATTGGGGTATTATATTATTGTTATCATTCAGAGTCTACCGTTCCTACGTGCGCCGAGGCTCAATTCATTCGTGCTGATGATTCCGTTCTCATTGGATTCGCTGCCAATGTCTCACTCGTTGATTCTCTTGAAGAGTGCGTGTCCACTTGTGTGAAGGAGCCTGCTTGCAAGGTGAGAGAAGCAAGGCTATTCAATTATATTCAGCCACCTTCTCGAGATTTCGAGAACATCCCTGTTAGATCCCTGAGAAGATTTAGAATGTAGTCAAGTATTGGAAGGGATCATGGCTCGAATCCCTGCGGTTTCAATCAAGTGGGCAGACTACGGACTGAAGTGTTCCGTACCAGGCACTGGCCTTGTACTTTCGTGGGGAAACACAACTCGTGATTATCAACACCTCTCAAACACACAGGAGTACGAAAACATCGGAATGCACTTGTGATTCGTACTGAAACGATTCGTTGATTACATCAGGCACTGATTTTCTTCAATAACTCCTACGCAATCCAGAAACAAAACAATTTGAGAACAAAAATATTTACAATGCAACTATTTTACAAATACTAATAATATTGATAATTAAAATTATTCATAATTGAAATTTGCAGTCAGCCATGTACTTCTACGAGGAGGGAGAGTGCATCACCAACACGGAATCCGCCCTCTCTCGACCAGCTTCTTTCGCTCGTGAAGACACAGAGAAGGTCATCTACTTCCAGAATGGATGTCTAGCCCGATCTGCCTTCGTCGGTGAGATCTTTGATCTTCCATCTTAGGTGCAAGCCGTAATTTGAGCCATTCCGGTCCGCTGAACTTCGGACATCAAGAGCAGTCTAATGACCACTTCCTGATCGTTTCTAATTTCAGAGTCGTCCTCGTCTCGACCCCTCGAGAACGTTGACTCTGGTGAGTTTCTTCGCCAATGAACTACAATCAGCTCGACCAGTTTCTGAAGCAGACTATTTCTTTACTGCGTTTCAGAATCAGAGAACAAGAAGACTCGTGGAGAATCGGCTTCTGCCTCTGCTGAGCTTCCAGTGAGTGGAGAGGAGGAAGAAGAAGTCACGACGACGACGAAGGCATCGAAGAAGAGAAAGACGAAGACAACGACGTCTGCTCCTTCAACGACGACCTCAACGACGACGGAGACTCCCGAGGATCTGGAGGAGGAGTACGATGAGGAAGAGAAGGAGGTTAACAATCCCATTATCCACCGTTTTCCTTTCCTCTCTTTCCCTTCCTGCCCTATCTTTCCCACATTACTTCTTCAGATGGCTATTTTAGGTAGTAATGTGGGAAAGGGAATGTTTACTGCCTTCTTAGCCTTTTCACCTGCATAGTTTCAAAGATTGAATATGCAAAGAGCGTAGATCGCAAAGAGCGTAGATTGACATGAAAGGATTCAGGAGGAAGAAGCAGCTACCACAACGACTGTTGCCCCCAAGAAGAAGGAGAAGAAGAGCAGAGAAGAGAAGGAGACTCTCAAGAAGTTCAAGAAGCACCCGAAGGGAATCGCTGCCTTCGGATCGAAGACTGTCCACTACAAGACGAAGAAGGGAGCCAAGACTGATGTGCCCAAGGTACGATTGCACTGAATTGCAGGCATATTCAACTGATACTCTTGATTATAGTCTAGTAATCTCAAGTTACAGAGATTTGTTCAGATTTCTCCATCTTCTCACTACATTCCCAGACCTTTTTCGCCCAATTAGATACTGAGAAGTCGTTTTCTCCATGGGAACGACGTCTGGCAATCATAAACACACTTTTTTCCAGGTGGAGAAGTCAACTGAGGAAGAGGTAGATCCCGCTGATTCTTCGATTGAATCTGTCGACGATGAGACCGACTTGACGGATGTTAGTGTGTGGTTGTGTTGAGGGGCTTCCTCCCCGACGGAAGCAAAACAAGATTGTTGACCTCCTAGATAGAGAAGTCCTTCGAAGCACTTTAGACAGAGGGAGGGGGAATACAAACAGGGATGATTCCCTCCCTTTCAGCCCTACACCACTTTCTTCTCTGAATGGAGCGACTGGACTCCTTGCAAGACCTCTGGAGAGAGAAGAATCAGAAGAAGAAAGTGTCTCGATCTGAGAAGATGTCTCGGAGCTCTCATGCAGGTCTGAGAGAGGGGATAAACAAGGAAGGAGGTCTTGTTTACAGGTTGAGAACTGCCCGGCCCTCACTACAAAGGCCCCCGAACTCGTCACTGAAGGTATTTTCCTCTCTCAAAATCGAAAAAAATGAAATACCCCTAGAAGAGATCAAATCGGTCCGTTCGATCGTTGCGGCTCCTCTTGAGGGAGATCCTCTTGGAGGCATCGATACCGTGACTTCTCCTCCTGAACCCGAAGTCGAGATCGCTCAAGTCGGTCAATCTGACGTTGGAGATGGATACATCTGGTCCCCTTGGTTGGGAACTTGCCAGGTATGGATCAACGATCACTCGATTTCTGGCCCATAAACTCCACATACGATCGTCTTGTCCTTGCATGTGTGTATGGGTCAGCAAGGAAAACGTTGTGCAAACAATGAGAGTTCATCGATCACTTCTCGGCAAACTCTTCCCCTTTTCAGAAATTCGCTTCCGGTCAGCCGTGCAATAACGGAGAGATGATTGGTTTCGAGTCTCGTGAATGCGTGGCAAAGGACCCCTCGCAGTGCCAAGGGCCATTCTTCCGATATTGCACCCTCCCATGCTAGAATACTCGATAGTGATCAGTAGGTGTATCATCTTAGTCATCCCTTCAGATCACATATCCACTATCATATCTCCCATCTCTCTCAATCGTTGCAATATTGTGATTTCCCCTCTGGTCTCTTTCGTATGCATAATCGATCCATCACAGTATAATCCGAGTATAACTTCTCTCTTCCCTTCCCGTTGCCCTCTAGCATAATCACCCCGTGATCCCTTTCGCTGTTCTCATTCTAATCCCCGCCTTCGTTGAGTGTTTCTCTCTTCCGGACTTGCGTAATAAGAATGTTATTCGTGTCCCCTGTCAATTTCCTGTCACAAACAGAAGAGAGAAGGACAACACGAACAGTAGTGGAGGGAGGAGGAGACGGAACGGAAGGAAGGAGGGCGGGGAGAGGGGAGGGAGAGGGGAGGGGAGGAGGAAGGGGGAGGAGAAAAGGAAGGAAGGAGGAAGGAGGAGAGATGCCGATGGTGTGTCCGCTCCGCCGTTCGCTCGTTCTAGAGACACAGTCCCATTCCATCCCTCCTTCCTTCTCCCCTTCTCCCCCTTCCTTCCTCTTCTCCTTCCCTATCAATCGACTAATGTATCCATGCATCCATCCTCCTTCGATTCTCCAAGCACCATGAATCGTATGGGAACATTATTCCTTCTCCACTATTATTTTCCTCATTCGTATAGAAGGAATGCGGATTTGTACAGTTATCGATAGAAGGAGAGGAGAAGAAGGGAGAAGATGGAATGGGCCTTAGCCATCAAGTGCCATTTCTCTCCTCCTCTTCTCCTCCCATTCCTTGTCCTCTCATCCATCTATTCTTCATTCCTCTCTACCATAAACCTCCTCCTCCTTCTCCTCCATCCAACATTATTCCTTCTTCTGCCTCCCTCACTCATTTACAATGACACGTCTGTTCATGTTGACCGTTCCTTCCCTCTTCTCCTCCACTCTGGTATCTCTCCTCCCCTCCTCCTCCCTCTCCTCTTCTCCTTCCCCCTTCTCCTTCCTACCGACCTCCCCTCCTCTACCCTATCTTACCTCCCTTCCCTCTGCCATTCACACCAGGACACCCATTGGCTCGCGCACAAAACACCTCTCCCGATCTATCCCGATCCCTGTCTCTCCCCTCTCCCTACCCTCTCTCGATTGACCCGCGTCCCTCTCTCTCTCATCTCTGCATTAGTAACTCCTTCCCAGATCTGACTAGCTGCTTCCGGTAAATAAGAAGCTCGAGCTTTTTCTTATCTCTCCCACCATTATCCATAATTGAGAGTTCTGCTTCTTTTCTCTTCTCGTATTCAGCTTCTGAATACCATCCATCTTCGAATTTTCCACAAAACCTTCTCTTATTTTTCTTTTCTTTTTCTCCTCCTTCCAGTGAATCATTTTCCGATATCTTATGTTACGCTCCTTCTCCCTTTTCCCTGCCAAGCTTCGTTGATCTCATTTGTTTTCGCACTAATCGCGATTCATTTTCGATTTTCGCGGTTGCTTTGCGGCCTCGTTTTCTCGCGATCTCTCACTCAATCACACGAACGAAAAGATCAAATCTGAGATGGAATCGAAATGAATGAGAGGGAATGGTGGTGTTATCTTTTCCCCCGAGAGAGAGATGGGGCAATAATGTATTGAGTCGTGTGATTGGGTAGGAGATCAAGAGGGAAGAGGGAACATCTCTCCCATCATGTGATAATGCATGATTCATTCCAGATGGGTGAGAAGTTGCTGCGTTTGCAACGAAGTGCGGGTCGAAGAAGTGATCCATGGGGTAAGCTTCCCCCTTCCCACTGCCCTTCCTCCTTCTCCTTCCACTCTAGATAGATTAGATGACCCCTAATGAGCTAGTGCTCCACCACTCATAATCGAGTCTCTCTCTACTCTCTTCCCTTCCAGTTCTTACTCCCTCTCTGGACATGGAGCAACTGGGAATGACGGGGCGGAGTCACACCTTCGATGGAGTTATCAGGGTAAGGAGATCTATCAGGATCATTCTCTCTCTCTCTCTCTCTCTCTCTCTCTCTCTCTCTCTCTCTCTCTCTCTCTCTCTCTCTCTCTCTCTCTCTCTCTCT
>LS489518.1:345827-400112 GCA_900490845.1 Pristionchus japonicus | reverse complement strand
TCTCTCTCTCTCTCTCTCTCTCTCTCTCTCTCTCTCTCTCTCTCTCTCTCTCTCTCTCTCTCTCTCCATCCTATCCCTCCTTTCCCTCTCCACTCAATGCATTTGCTAGTGTTGACTCAGAGTATCTCTCTGATGACATTCTTCCATCTTCTTCTTTCCGTTCCTCAATGGTCATTTCTCTCCCCTCATTCCGTACCATTCACCATTGCCCTTTTGGGCTACCCTCTCAACGTTTATCGCCGTATTTCGACATCCTTGCCCTGCCCTTCTACAAGCCATTACTCGACCCATTGAAGCAGCGCCCCATTAATCACAACGCGATCAATTAGTCGTACAAGCAAGAGAAATGACTCCATAGATCTGTTTCTTCGACTCTTTCTTCTCTACCCTTTTGATCCATCTGAACAAACCGTGTATGTTCATCTCATCACAAAATCGACGGGATTATCTTCGCTCACTGAAATCGAGGAATGGGCCCCGCCCCCTCTTTCCTATCCTTTTCTCTCTGTTTTTCTCCCCCGTGATAGAATTGTTTTCTTCTCTTCATCTCATCTTTCTTCGACTGAATCAACATCTCATATCCTCTCCTCCATCTCTGGATGGTCATTTCTCCTCCCTCCTTCTTCTACTCTCCTCCCATTCATTCTCGCCTCCTTCTTCTCCTTCCTTCGTCCTTTTCCCGCCTCTCTTTCTCCTCTCACGGTACTCTCCATAAATTGACACCTCCAGCATACCCCCACCCCTAGTCATCTACTCCCTCCCTCCCTCACTAGTTATGAGTGACGATTCCTCCTCGGATGATTCCACTTCTTCTCCTGAAGATCTCGGCTTCCATTCAGATCCAGAACGAGTGGGAAATTCTATTCTTTCTCTCCATCTCCATTTTTTATTCGCTTATCTCTACTCTTTCAGAAGGAGATTCCGAAACGGCGATCGGATGACTGGCTATCGGAGAGAGCTGCGGATAGAGGGAAGTGTCCAGTGGAGAACAAGACTCCGATGGACTTCCAATTCATCAGACAGATTGGGGAAGGCGCCTTCTCAACCGTGAGCTCTTGCTGTCGCTTGTTTTCCATCTGATATCATTCCCACTCATTGTTTGTCTTCATGATTAAGAGGAGACGAGTCATCGCAGGTATACCTCACTGCTGAAGCGAATCCTCCCTTCGGAAGGTATGCCATGAAGGTCGTCATCAAGGCCCATGTCGCCAGGGCGCAAAAGGTAAGGAGGATCAGTGACTGAATTGGGAATGAAGCAGTCTTTTGACTGGCTCCTTTCTTCCTCCTTCTCACACATATAGTGAGAGAAGACTCGAGTCTTGGGGGAAGGAAGGGGTCAACAAGGGGAAGGGACTGAATGAGACACAGAAAGAGGGCTATTCTAATTGCAGACGAAGATGATAATCAGAGAGAAGAATGTGATGGCTCTTCTCACTTACGTTCACGGATCTCATCCATTCGTCGTCTCTCTCTATTGCACATTCCAAGATATGGATAGGCTATGTGAGATCAACCATCCAAACCATGATGCATGGAACCAATTCAGATTTCGCCCTGTCATACTGTGCACGGGGTGATCTACTCTCGACTCTCAAAAAGGTTTCCTCCTTTGATGTGCCGACAACCAAATTCTACTCAGCTGAGGTGAGAGGGAACACCTTCCTTCCTCCTTCCTCCTCTCCTCTCCCTCTCGGTCTTGCTCGCTTGTCTCATGTGTAATGTGCTCGTTTGAACTAGCAAATGCGCGCGAAGAGAGACAGCGAGAGACGCGAGATTGATTATAGAGAAGAAGTTGTTATCGTGTGATGAGAGGTGATCAAGTAATTAGAAGGCTGTAGAGAGAGAACAGTGGCAGGGAAAGACGAGGGGATGTTTTGGTGTCCTTTGGACTCGAACTCGTACCTGGCACAGAAGAAGCGAGAGTGCATGGGAAGGAGATCGAATACCGAGAGAGAAGGCAACAAGGATTACTGTTATCGTCGTGTCAAGTGAAATAGGAGGAAAACAGGACGAGCTAAATGGGGAAAATACTTTTCGTGTTGTGATATGCCTTTCATGTTTTCTTGTTTCTCTGACCTTCTAGGGATCATGAAAATTCGAAGATGTGACCTCAAAATCGATATTTGCAGATCATAGTCGCAATGAAGTTCATTCATAAGTGCGGAGTAGTCCATCGTGATCTCAAGCCAGAGAATATTCTAATCAGAGACGATGGTCATATCTGTCTAACCGACTTCGGAAGTGCCAAAATCCTCGCTGATGGGGGTAAGAATGAGATATCACATTTCCCACTTTGACTCATCTTTCCTTCCCTTCTTTCCTCTTCTTTTCCAGCAACGACCACTTTTTGCCTGTTCTTTTTCCTCCTCTTTTGAATACTCGCTGTCGAAATTTCCGTTGTTTGCCACTTTGGTCAATGGATTAGAAGAAGGGATTAGATCACAAGAGGATTAGAAGAGTGTAGAAAAAGAGGGATTGCATTGCAGATGATGACTTGAAGGAGCAGATCAAGCTGTTGAACGTGGAACAAGCAGAGGATCGAGGAGAGAGAAGGGCTACTTTCGTCGGAACTGCACAATATGTGTCCCCTGAGATGCTGAACAATGAGCCAGTCGGAATCGAGTAAGGACATCTCCCTTTCCCCTTATCTCTGATCAGTCAGAGAGAGAGAGAGATTAGGGGGATTCAAGTTCAGGCTGGAGAAGAGGGATGAGACCCATTCGTACTTATGGGACGACGTTGCTTTTTGCAGTGGGAATGGGAATGGGGGTATGAAAGTGCGAAGGAGGGAACGCATGCACTATGGGGCCTCGTTATGATTGGACAAGAAGAGCCAAGGACGGGGAACTGAACCGTATTGCAAACACATCCAATTCCCCTCTCTTTTCGCACTCTTTCGAGGTTATTTCTGGGTCGGTCACGCTAAGATAGCGGAACTGTGACGAGAGAGAAGGACATCCCTCACTGGTCAAATGGCTATTCTCGTTGCAGATCAGATTACTGGGCCCTCGGATGCATGGTGTACCAGATGATTAGTGGAGAACCGCCCTTCATCGCCAAGAACGACTACCATCTCCTCAAGAAGATCCAGAAGGGAGATTACTCGTTCCCTCCTGGATTCGATGGAACTGCTGAGAATCTCGTGAAGAAACTACTGGTGAGAGAATGATGGGACACTCTCTCCATTTCGCTCTCTTGTCAACAAGATAGGAGAGAGAGCATGAAAAATGAAGAGAAACAGACCATTTGCGAGTCTATTTGTGAACTGCTCCGCTTCTCTCTCTCTCAAAACATCCGCCGTCTCTCTCTCTCCTGTTTGTCTCTTTTTCGACGCAGAGTTTCGCTCCATGCAACAAACAAGTAGAGAGAAGGAGAAGGAGGAGAAGACGGAGGAGGAGAAGGAGAGAGTGAGAGAGAGAGGAAGGAAGTCGACCTCTCTCGTGACCACGTTGAGAATCGGGGATGAACCCGAGTATGGAAGGGGAGAGTAAACACAATACATCATTGCAGATGATCTGTGCAGATGATAGATTGGGATCACCCAAACAGCCGGACATTGTGGAGCATCCCTTCTATGAGGGAATCGACTTCGATAATATTCACAAGCAGAAACCACCTGAGGTAATATAGTACCCCTCCCTCCTCTCCCGAGGTGTACAAAGAGACGCGAGATCAAGAGTCCAACTCATTAGGCAGATAATCCACGCTCCGAGTCAAAAGAGCATTCCCAGCTGACTTCATTTCGTATAGTGGGATAAACAAGTCACGTAGATACGTTTAGAGACAACGATGCATCGAAAAATTTAATAAACTCAGCAAATCCTTCCATGATACAGCTGAAGGTTGAAATAGGCAGATATTGTAGCGTACGAGATGAAATGCAACGGGATTCTTCATTCAATTCTCATTTCAATTGCATCTTCATTAGATTCTTCCCTTCGTGCCTGCTTCGATGGGAGATCCTGAGTTCTACGGTCACGGAGGAGGACACTGCATCATCCCTGGGATGGATAAGGACACTATTCGTCGTCTCGAGTTGGCTCAGATAGGCGGACGAACTCAGGAGGAAATGTTAGTTTTTTACTGATTTTTAAAAAAATACACGATGTGGTAGTCGAAGAACTTCCTCGTTCGAGATGAAACCCCTCGAGGATTAGTGACAGCAATCCCTAGATGATCGATTAGTGCAACCTCCATGTTCGTTTATTGTATAGCTTTGAATCACTGGGGATTTTATGCTTAAAAAATTGGAACTACTATAATTATAATGTCACTTGCGTTATTTTTTTTTTTTGTGAAGTATTTAGTTTAATTATGCTAATTCTCATGTCAGGTTCCCTGATGAGCTTCCTAAGCCGAATGCACTCGAGTTGCTGTTCGGAAGAGATGCTAAACTGAACGAGATCTCCATTCCCTCCCCTACTTCGGCCCCTCCTGGACATGGACCGAAGGAGACTGTTGAAGAGACGATTGCTCGTGAGAGAGAAGAATTGCTGGAGAAGCAGAAGAAGGAGAACGAATGGCACAGGTGAATAGAGGGAAACGGGAAAAAACTGCTGGGTGAAAACAGAGCACTTCTGACTACGGAAGCCTTAGACGAACAGTGAAGCGAAAACATGTCTGCCCTTCAGGGAATTGAGAAGTGTGTTGATATCACCTAATCCTCTTAAAAACATTCACAGACGAACAGAAAACATGAATGGCAAAATCTTTTCAGATTCACCGAGGACAATCTGATCATCCATAAGGGATTCGTGGATAAGAAGAAGGGTCTATTCGCTCGTCGTCGAATGTTCCTTCTGACTGAGGGACCTCACATCTACTACATCGACCCTGTAAATATGGTGTACAAGGTACGGTAGGCAATGCACTTAGTGTAATGATAATGATAACTGATCTCTGGGGAATCGCTTGAAAAGTAATGAAAGAAAAATATATTCTATAAATACTGTTCTACTTTGAGATGATGATAATGGAAAAGATTGAAGTGACGGACGAATGAATTATATTGAGGGATTCATTTCAGGGTCAGATTCCGATTTGCTTCGAGACGAAGACAGAGATCAAGAACTTCCGTACCTTCTTCGTCCATACGGTAAGTGCATCTCAGGGAGAGGAACTACATCAACTCAGGTGCCCTAAACGTCTTTAGTGCACGGTTTTATAGTCAGTTCCTTCCTTTTATGCACCAACATTCCTTCTATAAATGAACGTTCTGTTTGGTCAACTGTTCTTTTCTGCAGCCCATTGCTTCCTTTCATGCAGTTTCTCAGCTTCTGAATCAGTTCTGACGATCAATTCCCATTTGCAGCCCGATCGTACGTACTATCTCTTCGATCCGATGCGTCGTGCGGATCTGTGGTGCAAGACCATCGAGGAGATCAGAGACCGTTACTTCACTGAACCATCTGCTCCCAATCCCGATGATGACATCATCGAGATAACCAAGGTGAGGAGGATGATCATTGACCTCTTCAACGAATCGCAAATATTTGGAAGGCTATTTGGAGAGAGAAAAACAATATTGAATTGCAGCTCTTCGGCATCATTCCCTTCATCACTTTCAAGACGACGCGAGCTGCGAGACTCGCGAAGGAGAAGAGGAAGAAGGAACAGAAGGAGAGGAAGGAGAGAACGGAGAAGGCGAAGAAGGAGAGATTGGCAAGAGAGAAAGAGGAGAAGAAGGAGAGGAAGAAGCAGGAGAAGATTGAGAAAGCTGAGAAGAAAGCAGAGAAGGAGAAGAAGAGAAGAGAGAAGAAGTTGGGTAGAAAGTAGATGACGTTAGTAAGAGATCAAATAGCCAATTCAAGCCAACCTCATGACCCGATTTTTACTCCTCTAGTTCTTATGATATTTTCCGTTGACCAAATATTGTGTAACGCCAGACTCTCACCAACCTCTCTTATGATGACATCATTTATTCATGAACCATTCTCATTACTCTTACTTCCCTCGTGTCGTCCTTTTATTGTGGCGTTGCCCTGTTTATGCTATCCTCCTCTCTCCCTCATTTCGTATTCACGACCCCTCTCTAGTATTATTCACTTCTACAGTTTTCATTCTTGCTTGGCTAGGTTAATCGTATTTGGCTAAGTATTATTCCTAGTTCGTTCTTCCATGCATTGCCTTGGTCTGTATCTCCAGCAAACCTCGCCTATTGTTCTCACGAATGGTTGTTTATCATTCATTCCTGCATAACACTCCATCTCTTGTTCAATCCCGGAATATATTCCACTGCTCATCATTGTTTTACCTCCTCGTTTCTCGCAGCATTTACTTTTGGTTTGTATCACTCAGCAGTTTCCTTCTCCCACTCTTTGGTTTCATGTTTATGCTACTCACTACCATTTACTATTCTTACATTTCCTTGTCTTGTTTATCCAATCAAACCTACATCCCGTGTTATTTTGCATACCTTGTTTACTCATAACTATCCGTAGATTTACCGTATCTAGTTTACTTCCTTACTACTACAGTTCATCGATTTCTCATTGGCTAGTATCCCCTCAGTTCTCATTCGACCAAAGATCGACGTTATCGATCTACGCGTTTATTCTACATCATTCTATCATTTACTCCATCAATTCCTTTCCACATACTCACAGTCACTCAGCTATTACCGCAATCCATCACCGTTCTCCCTTTCAGCCTCTCTTGTCTTGTGCATTCTGATGATCACCTTTTACTCCCAATGATTTTATCGCCTCTCTTTATTATCTTTACTCGCTGCTCTCCGTAATAAACGTCATTGGAATACACTCGTCTGTACAACAAGGGAAGAGGTCGAAACCGATGCGGTCGCCTCTTCTTTCTTCTTCTATTCATCCATTTATACACTGCGAGTTCTCGCTCGCTGCACCTTGAAGGTCTTCTTCCAGATCTCTGCGAAGCAGACGGAAGAGTGAAATCTGGAATGGATACGGTAAGTGGAGTAGCGATTGATTGATCTTTGTTGATTGGATTACGGTACCTGTAGAATACGGTAAGTGGTGAGCATCCCCTTACTATCAGGGCCCACGATCTTCCTCCATACATCTGCACAACTTCGTCAGTCACTCCCGCCTACAATCTTTGGTCATCATTGGAATGCCAAAAGGGCGTGGATCACCTTTTGCGCTTCGAAAATATTCATGAAGAATAAGGCAAGGTTGATGATAAGAAGGAGCGTGATAACCTGCAGAGTTGGTGATGTCACACACTAATCCTCCTTCCTTCTTCAAAATAACCTGCTTTCCCGGCTTATATCTTATCGTCTTCGGGTTTTCAGTGTCTAGTACGAGTCGACTTCCAATCATGATGAGACCAGATTGGATTGTCACCTGCGTCAGAAGGGATTAGAAGAACGACCAGAGAGTTCAAACCTGAATCAATCGAAGGAAGTTCGACACAAACAACAAGACAGCAAGGGCGTGGATCTCCTTTTGATTCACGAAAGCCAGTAGACCACCTGAAAATTTTTACTACCGGAGTGTTCTTTCATGTCCGGATCAACGATCTGTCGCCTCTGATGAGGTTAGACATCAATTCCCCTCTGATAACACTCTAGTGTAGTGCATTGCTTCCGGAGAATGGCACGTACCGAGACAGAACACGAGTTCTCCCAGTAGTCCAACGACGAGAAGAATCTCATCGAGGAACTCCGCACTCTCATCCTCTTCCGCCTGCTCGTGATTGAATGCTAGAACCTTCAATGAATAGCTGTGATTGGCACTTTCTCCCTCTTCCTCCTCTTCTCTCTCATTCTTATCACCTTCATCCTCCAAAATGCATAGCAGCACACAACGATGGCCACTCCGTAGAAGCATATTTCGGTCGATAAGAAGATCTAGGATGAGGAAAGGGAAGGGATTAGCGAGATCGAAGGAGCATCTCTTACGATCTGTGCCATGTAAGCGTCCGTTGAGTATGCATTGTAGAGAGAGACGGCCAGAATTGTGCAGATAAGGAAGACAAACCTGCACGGGGTTGATGCACTTTTTCCCGCCTTTTATTGCGTCATCACTCACCCTGCGAAGAGACCCTCGGCTGTTCGAGAACAGTCGATAGTCACGATGTTTCGCTTCCTCCTCTGGGGTCGGGGTTCATCGATCTTCTCTCCTTCTCCGTGCACTCCACAATTAGTCCAGAAAACAAATGCAACACCGGCACAGATGAGGGAATACTCAACCACGCAAGTGTACCTAAGGAGAGAAGTGAATCAGAGGAACAGTCAGAGAGATCGTCGAACCAAGACAATCGAAGCACTTCAAGATCAATGCTCAGGAACTTATCCTCACTCACACATTTACACAGGGCGAGAAAAGATGAGAGATGGGGAGATTCAGAATGCTGTTCAAGTTCTGGGATCAATAACTCACATGAACTCTGAGAACTCTCCGAATAGACACTGCACCCCTTTGCAATCATGTGCGGTGTGAAGGGAATGGATCAACAAATCAGTAGAATTGTGATCGGTATGAGGTGTGGTTCCACCACGATTCCAGTCAACAGATAAAATATCTTGTAGAATATCACTCGAAGAAGTTGAATTATGATCGAACTTTGCTAACTGAATAACATTTTGAAACTGGTTCTCAACAAAACTGATCTTACCCGAATTTCTTTGAGAGTTTCAGCCTCCTCATAGAGGATGTACCGAATCCACAACCAGAGATTCGTCGCGACGAGATGCATGAGACCGAGAGAAATGAAGTAGCGAGAGTTGCCATTGATCGCAATCTACAAATCAAACATTCATGGGAGTCACACTGTCTGATCGAGATCAAGAGATGCCATCAGAGTCGTAAATAAACCAATAGTCCAGCCTACCTTTCCATTGCAGTAGACAAACCACATCTGGAAGAAAACGAATAGAGCAGCCATGATTGAGATGGCGATTCCACTTCCATTGCACTCATTCGCAGTGATTCCTTCCCATCCAAAGGTGCAAACAAGTGCCATCAACACGTAGTATACGACGCCTATCAACCCGAAAACTGCAATGAATCTGTTGGATCTCGCAATAAAAGTCACTCGAACGCAACGTGAGATCAATGAATCAACAGCACCAACCAATAAAAGGCGGGAACGTACCGACACATCCAATGCGTAGATAAAGACTGCCTGTCGATGAGTTGGTTAGCATCTCGGGTTCCTCTTGATATACCGCCATCTTGGCTAGATTACGACGGATCTGAATCATCCCTTGTACTTCTTCCCGATTGATAGCAAGTATTTCTCACCTTCTTGATATTCTTATGCTCCATGAGCACATTTCGGGCGCAAAAGCCAATGACAGCAATGGAACAACCGTACATGTAAGCGGAGAAGAACTGCATGTGATCGGGATCAGGATTAGGACAAGAGTCGATTCTGTCTCTCTGATCGAAAAAACTCACGAGATCTTTGAGATGGGCAACTTGTTCTGTCCCATAAGCGATGAGATTGGAAAGTTCGAGAACGACGCCTACGATAACGATGAAAATCGCGTAGAAACAAGTGAAAAGACGAATCGCGTAGTCTCTGAGAAGAAAGAAACTCAATAAAATCTGATTTGACACGGAAATGATAAGAATGATTGAGAGAATGAAACTCACTTGGCATACGGATCAGTCGCCCAATACGATACTTTTACATTTGTGTACGTGTGAGTGAGGAGAGTACTCCTCCGTCGACTCTGATTTGTAGCCAAAAATCGAGCATACGAATCAGATTTGGTGAGAATTCCGGGTAGAGAAGGTTCCTTGATTAGAATTCCGTGAGGCTCCTTGGCAGTTCCATTCGGAATGGATCCCTCTCCATCACTACCGATCTCCATGTTATTCCATGTGAGCTGACGGGAGAGAGACTTAGTCATGGAGAAGCAAAAGGAGCGACTGACAGATAAGAGGAGGTTGAGGGACACAGATTGATAAAGAGAATGAGAGAATTGAGACACAGAAGTGAAGGAGGAGAAGGAAGGAAGGGAGAAGTTCCGACGTGCGCAATCGACGTTGGAGTTGAAATGCAAATAGTGAATAGTGAACTGAGTGCCTCACACCCCCCATATCATAGCTTCGAAGAGATCAAACTATCTGTCGGTGGCTTTTTATCGTTGAGCAGAAAAGAAAGGACAAGGCATGAACTCTTTGAGCACGAAAATAAGCATGAACACTAGGAGGGTAGGTTGACCGTTAATGCTGTTAACTAGTGGTAATTCTAACAATTTTAACTACAACAAAAGAAACATAACTTTGAAAATGCCTATCCTTGCTTTATAGTTAAATATGATACTGAAAGGTAGAAGGACACAATTGTACAATTAGAATACTGACTGTTGAAGAACACGATTGGAAAAATATGATACTAAAAGTTGATTGGCACAATTCAAAAGGACACTTAAATAATTTGCAGTAAGGTAATTGAGTTTGATTTACCAGAATATTTTTCTCGATGAAATATTGATGAAAGACATTAAAAAACCCGAGTATGGACGCTAAGTAAAGAACAATATATAAAGAAGTATACAACGTATTGATAAAACAGGACGGGTATGTGCTAATAGCGATTCTTGATGATTACTTTCTACTTAATAGGAAAAAGTAAGTTCCTAGAGGACTTCGGAATTGGCTCGAATGATGTCATACATGAAGTTCGACACCCACTCTTCTACATATTCTCTGTTGATGAAGGAGGGAGAAATATTGTAGGAAACGAGATGAACGACTTCTCTGGCGAAGCAATCAGTGAGAAGAAAGCCGATCTCGCGCAGTTCCCTTGAATTATAGAGGAATCAGAATTTGGTCACTACTCTTAAGAGTAAAACTCGATGATAGTTAAAATCGAGAAAAATATTAAAACGTACTTCAACGCTTGCAGTCCGCAGAATACAAAAATGTCCACTCCATTCTTCCTCCTCTTCACTTCTTCTTTCGCCAGTCTCTCGCTCGTTGCAGGAATGACTCGCGGATTGGCCAAGAATGGAAACTCCTTGATCATGTCCTTATTCATCTGATCCAGTTCGTCTTGCATTGATTCGGTCGCTCTGCTGACGTCAAGCATCTGAAGATAAGCCCTTTATTACGTTGTACCCGCACCAAATGGGGAGGGGGCGACTCTTTAAACTATCGCTAAAATATGATTAGCAAGGCGCAAGAGTGTTTTAGAGGCGAGGTTCGTGCGTCAATCCAAATCAGTGAAACACCCACTCGATTCAACTTGGTGAGCTTGATTACGAGACGGAATATGATTGCGCCAGTTGCTTGATACATCTGAGTTGCGATCGCAGCGTACTCCTGTAAGTTCAAGGTTATTATCAAAGAAGTTTAATAATTTTTCCCAGTTTTCAAATATTACTTTCAAAGAAACAAACCTCCATCTTTGCCTCATTCGCTGTAACTCGTGTTCCGTACATGTGAAGAAGGTGTTCAAGTGAGAATCCATTGCATAAGTGGTGAATGAGTATAGGACGAAGGTACTGTAAACAACTGATGTTTTATTTTTAATAAATTCCAAATCACTAACCAGAGTCTCTCTCGTTCCTCCAGCGCGTTCATTGATTACATACTGAGCTGCGACCTTCAATCGATTCAATCGATTCTCATCGGGAGTGTGAGGTGTGAAGAGAGTCGTGATAAGCTGCATATTTTGATTATATTATTGAACATAATTCTTAAGCACACCTTGGCATTCTTAGACCTAATATCGTCAGTATCGAACTTCCATTTCTTCATTTCATAAAGCCACGTTAACTTTCTCGTAATTTGATCCATTCCGTCTCCCTCCCATTTAGCGTCTTTCCGCAGTTCATCCTTAGTTAGCAGACCAGTGTCAGCAGTCAGTCCCTGCAATGTAATCAAATTTACTTTCTAATTTTATTTTTTTTAAATGTGTGTTTGTAATTGGAATGAAAAGAAAAAAAAATTCATACACTGGTGGGATCGATTTCGTCCTCATGCTCCTCCTGAGATCCATCTTCCGGAACATCCATCTTTTCTTGCTGCACAGCCTTTCTCAACTCTTCACGGAACTCTTCTGTCATTTCCGAAGGAGGTGCGGTAGGGAACGGATCGAGAATTTCATTTTTACTCGAATAAGAAGGCTTCTCGGCATTGTCCTCGTCGTATTCTCGAGCTTGATACTCGTTCGTGCACTGAAAATAATTGATTCGTTGGTTTAACAAAATCGTTAATTATCATTAACGACTTCACTAAAAACTCACCGGAGAGTTGGAGAAATCGATGAAGACCTTCACAGCTCGGACATAACTAGCGAGAGTTGTTTGAGTTATCTTGAAGCGAATGCAGGCCTTGAACAATTATATAATCATATTTAAAATATCTATCTATGCTATAAATATTGAATTTGAAAATATTCATTACTCACATCCAAGATGGACTTATCCTCCACATAGACATACATGATTCCCTTAGCAAGGCACCGAACATCGCCTTTGTAATTGAAGTCTACGAGAATCTATAAATACTTTTATTATAAATGATCTAATATGAAGACACCTACCTTCAAGAGCTTCTCATACAACTCTTCTTTGGTTCCGAGAAAAGGAATTGCCTTGTTGTAGTTGATTTTACCCAGAGTGATCAATCGAGTGAGAAGTCGAATTGATTTAGGAGTTTTGACTGTAAATGGATTGTTTTTTAGCCAATTATGTTTAAAAAATTAAAACGACTATGCAGAAAGAAATGTATCCGATATTACGCATTCTGTGTTCAAAATCTGTACTTACTTCCATCGACGTCAACTATTTCGTCCTCGTTGATTGTTATTGATAACGAGTCGTCAATTCTCTCTCCTCTCCTCGAGAGATCCTGAGTTTTCACCTGAAATGCGATCTTTATTGCAAGAAGGTAAGTAAATAGTCTCGGCGAAAACAGATTTTGTACTGTCTGTTTGTCAAAATCCATTTCACTTACGGATGCGATAGTCTTTCCTTGTGGACATTTATCACCGAGAGCGAGACGAACTTTGGTCGCGTAGGGATGGACGGTAGAGGCTGCAATTCAATCATTCATATTTCTGTTCTTATACGTTCAATTATCATTTTCTCGTTCCTCTTTCCACTTTCTCACCCGGAAGCTTGACTACAGCAGCAGCCTCTCTAATCGTCTTTTCTCCCATCACAGCTAGCATCACTGCTCGATAGACGCTGTCTCGACGACCAGTGTTCGGCATCACTCGAAGGATCTGAATTAACTTGCATTTCAAAAATCACATCAATCAAACAAGACTGTCACCGCGTGAGGGGATCCCCAAGTTCTCCCTAATTACGAAAGTGATACACTAAGAGATCCACCACGTGAGGGAATCCCTCTATCACTTCCTTTTCTTGTTTTGGGGATTGCCCACTATCACATTGAGAATGGCCATTGAACATTAGGGTATTCCCCACTTCAAATTTAAACAAAGGTGAACTAATTGAACGCGAAGTTACACTTGTTGATCTCGTTAGAAAACTGCAAACATCATGGGATTGCACATGAGATTCCTGCTTTGCTCGTGGTTCATGCAGGTAAATAGGAAGGAGTCAACACTCACATTCTTCGCCACCCTATCGACTTCTTCTCTGCTAGCGATATTCTGATGCATCCTCAGTGCCATCGTTGGAGGTTCTCTCTTCTGAAACATCAGACTTAATTGTTTCTAATTGCTAATATTTTAATGACAGCTATTTGATAATAATTTATATTTAATTGCCAGTCTGAACTCACTCTCGGAACGAATTCCACTCTGCTCTTATCGGATGGAATTTCGAGAGCAGTCTTAACTCTGCACACATAATGCTGAATGGTGGCAGTGGGAATGCCCGTCTTCGATGAAGCGATGTTGCAGGAGATTCCCTCTGTGATCACCTGAATTCGAGAAGAAATTGCTTATGTCACTCATCGAACCTTAAATAAAGGGATTCCCTTTTACTTGTGTATTTTGTTTTCGTGATTCGTTGACCTTCGAGTCTCTGACTGATACGCTCCCTTTCGTCGACACGAAGTTTCCCTATTACCCTCCACTATCAGATGTTTTCAGCCCATCCACGATAACCTCTCCGCCCTTCTCAAGTTTTCTGTTTTTCGTCTGACGTGTTATTCCCCCTGACAGTATCATCTTCATTGGATCGAAAACAGCAGAGAGAGAGGGAGCTGGAACGAGAATGTGATCCGAGAGAGGGAAGAGATCTTTAGAGAAACGAGATAGTTCTATCACGCGGGATGAGATGGGGGATTCCCCACTCTCTTCTCTATCTTATCTCATTGCATCAGTTTTCCCATAGTCCATCTCCCCTCTCCCTCCTCCCATCCAAGAGAGGAACAGTTGCCCCCCTGTTTACCACTCTCCTCAGGAATAGACGAAAGAGTGATCTGGTCACAAGATCAATGACCAAACGATGACGATCACATGGGAAGGGCGGAGGAGGGGAGGGAGAGGGACAGAGAGGGATTCCCCCGTCTCTCTCCTCCTCCCTCCCACTTCTCTGCACTCTCTTCCCTCTCTTCACTACTGATCACCTTCCTACTCCTCCTCATATTCGACTCCGCCCCTTATCCTTCCACTATAAAAGCCCTATTCTAGGTCATTCAGTTCCATCAGTTCACCTTCTCCCTCAACCTTCTTCCTCATCTTTACTCACAATGTGCGGAATCTTCGCAGTATGCCACGATCCGTCTCAGCCTTGTGCCAAGTACGACCTCGAGAAGGCAAAGGAGCACTCACTGTAAGTTCCCCCGACCCTACCGTACACCCTGCCTACCGTAACCCACCCTCAAGGTCCTACCGTACCCAAGCTACCTTAACCATCCCCTTGCAGCCGTCAATTCCACCGTGGTCCGGACTGCCGTGGATCCTACGTGCACCCTGAGACTGGAGACATCCTCGTCCACGAGAGACTCGCCATTATGGATCTCAGCTGCGTCCAGCCTCTTATGGGATCCAGTGAGCACCATCAGGTATTATCTATTCATAATCAAATTTCTCGCAACCTACCGTACTCATGTACCGTACTCTCACCCATTGTACATACCGTACATCTCAACCAACCGTAGTAGGTGCCTGGTGTCCCAGTAGGTGTCTTGCTGTCTCTCACTGTACCCTTTCGTTCCCTCTGGTCTACTAGATAGTGTGTCGCAATTAGAGGGTCAGGAATGTGCCGGTAGTGGTACACAAAGTGATCCTCTTCTCTCACCACGTGAGGGGATCCCCGGTTCTTCTCTAATTGAGAAAGTGATAAACTAACCGATCCACCACGTGAGGGAATCCCCTGATCACTTCCCTCTTTTTGTTTGGGGATAGACTACTGTCACATTGAGGATGACCATTGAAAAATACGGTTTCCCCCACAACAGTTGACCTCTTTAGTAACGCAATCATTTTTCATCCCTTCCTCTTCTTAGATCACACATCAGTGTTTAAAGTCTCGTTCTATTCGAGGCCTCAAGGGTGTACAAAGTACACCTAGGATGAAGAGGGGATGGGTCTCATAGTGACAGGGGCTATAGCAGTTGGTGTAAGGAGGAAGAGGGAGATAGGCACGTGAACGGGAGCGGGACTGATCTGAGATCAGCAAGGGGATAAGAGATGAAAGGACTCTCATTAAGACTCTCTTCACAGGTCGTCCACAATGGAGAGATCTACAATCATGCTTCCCTCAGGAAGAATGAGCTGGCTGAGAAGCAGTTGAGAACCCACTGCGACTCGGAGGTACGGTAACTACCGTAACCAATACATTCTACAGTACCCAAGCTACAGTAACCCTCTCAGGTCATCATCTTCCTCTACGAGAAGCTGCGTGATGGATCTTTCTGCAATCTCCTCGATGGAGTCTTCGCATTCGCTCTCATCTGTGATGGTGAATTCATGGCTGCCAGAGATCCTCTCGGAGTGAAGCAGATGTACTATGGAGTGGATAAGGAGGGAAGATACTTCTTCAGGTGAGAATACTTTTCCATTTTTCCTTTACTTATTTTTCAATAACCAATCTTTTCAGTAACGAGATGAAATCGATCGAGGATATCACTGGAGAGACTAAGCTGGCTCCCTTCCCTCCCGGTCACTACTACCAACCAGACAAGGGATTCGTCAGATACTATCAGGTACCTCCTCTTCCTCTCTCTCTCCCAACTAATCTCTTCTCATCCAGCCTCTCTGGTTCGACCATCGTCTCTGCACGAAGGAAGCCGATCTGACTCTCATCCGTCAGACTCTCATCCAGGGAGTAATCAAGAGACTCATGTCTGATGCTCCCATCGCCATTCTGCTGTCGGGAGGACTCGATTCGTCCCTTGTCAGGTAAGAATGATTCCGACTACCCCAAATTATATTTAAAAACAAAATAACTAAATAATTAATAATATTCCAGTTCTATCGCCGCTCGTGAGATGCGCCGTCTTGGACTGCCCATTCACTCATTCGCCGTTGGTGTGGATGCAAAATCGCCTGATGCCATCGCCGCAAGGAAAGTGGCCAACTTCATCGGCACTGACCACCACGAGGTCCACTTCACGTTGGAGGTACGATCCTTCATGCAATAAGCAATTGTCTTTCCACCATAAGGTTCTCACAGCGTAATTGAGAGACAGATTACTGTAACGGAATCAATTTCCAGGAAGGAATCTCGATCATCGACAAGCTCGTCTGGCATCTGGAGACGTACGACGTCACTTCGATCCGTGCTTCCACTCCCATGTACATACTCTCGGAGTACATCAGGAAGATGGGCATCAAAGTCGTCCTTTCGGGAGAGGGAGCAGATGAGATCTTCGGAGGATATCTCTACTTCCACAATGCACCCAGTGAGGACGAATTCCAGAAGGTGAGACTACATTTTGCTGTCGACTATTGTTTGAAACCTTCTAAAAAAATTAAATCGTTCAGGAAACGATCGAGCGCGTTCTTCATCTCTACACTGCCGATTGCTTGAGAGCGGATAAGTCGTGCATGGCACACTCTGTTGAGGTCAGAACTCCTGTCGTGCACTGATTTTGCATTTGGAATAGGTATTAAAAATCCTAAACAAAATGTAAAATGTCAGGTTCGCGTTCCCTTCCTGGACAAGAAGTTCCTCGACGTGGCCATCATGACCAACGCCCATGCAAAGCAGCCCAAGGCATTTATGGGAAGAAACGTCGAGAAGTACCTCATCAGAAAGGCCTTCGACGTCGAGGTGATTATTACTAACAATTTTGGTTTAAAAAAATGAAAATCAATAAATAATATTTCCTAATCTTCCAGGAGGATCCGTATCTCCCCCGTGAGATTCTCTGGCGTCAGAAAGAGCAGTTCTCGGATGGAGTTGGATACTCGTGGATCGACGGATTGATGAACCACTGCGCCAGCCAGATTACTGATGAAGAGGTTGGTCCCGAGCCATCTTCTTTTTTCACTCACTGATCGTATCAATACTCTATTTATCTAGAAAGAAGCTCTATCAGCCACATCAATCATTAGTCTTCCAGATTTCCCAAGCCGCCTCGACCTTCCCCATCAACACTCCCCACTCGAAGGAAGCTCTCTTCATGAGAAAGATCTTCCACAAGCACTTCCCGTCTGATGAAGCAGCCAGAACTGTGAGAAAGTGGATCCCCAAGTGGCAGGCCAACCAGGATCCCTCTGGTCGCGCATCCCTTGTCCATGTCAACTCCATTGTCAACGGAACCGATAAGCCCGCCCCGCAATCGATTCCTTTCGGCAGAACCCAACAGGCTTAGTATCACTCCCCCTTTAGACCTAATTTGTATCTATGACTTCATCCCATAACAAAAAATACTACGCTGCTTCCGTGAAGCTCAAACTAGTTTTCCATTAACGTACTCCATAACTGGTTGAACAGTTCAAAGCACGAATCTTCTAATAATTGTAATAATAGTTCTCCGATTGTCCCTTCTCAAGGTGTTCTCTCACTGTCTGTACCATATTCCCTGTACGATAAAGCATTATTTCCTTACCGCGATGACTGATTCGAACATTCCTTGTTTTCCAGCAGTATCGTATTGAGAAGAAGTCGTCAAGATATCGATAATCGTCTGATCTACTTCCTCCATTCTGTAGAACACTTTCCCGGTGGTAGGGCACGTCTCTGAAATTATTAAATGGATCAGCTGGAGGTTATTGCTCCGTTACATGTTCCTTGAAAAATACAATAAGAACATGCAAAAAAATCTAATTCTCACTTCTGGGAACAGATTCCTCGATCTCGGAATGCTTCCTCTTAGTCAGTATTCCCTGATAAGTGTTCGGCATCGTCGCCTGAGGAGGGAGGATATCGCCAAGACGAGCTCGAGCCTTGTGAATGTAGGGATGGATGGTGGAGGAAGGAAGATTATACTTGTTGGCGGCAGCATTCAGAGTCAACTCTCCGAGACACACTCTGCAATCACCTTTTTTTATTTTTTTATTCATTTTAATTAATCAATACTAATTTTGATTATATTTGTTCACTCACGCTGAGAGAGCAGCTCTTACATGATCCTTTCCTCCTCTCGTGTACATACACCGTTTGACGAGGGAATTGATAACTGAGTGAATTGTATTGATCCTCTTCTTATCCGATCGATCCAGTGGTGGACCAGGAGTGAATTCCCTTGTGAAGGCAGTGAAATTATCCGGGAGCTCTGCAAATAAATAAGATTGTTTATTTTTCTAATTCGAATTCTACCTTTTCCTGATCTCCTCCAGATTGACTTTAGAAAGAGTCGGGTCTTGTTGAGGAGATGCATAATCGGTTGACTGTCAGGGAATCCGTACATCTGTGCTGCATCAACGATTGACACTTGACGAATTATTATCTGAAATATATAATTGATTAGTATAAAGAAAGTTCATTGTTCAACTAACATCCTTCAGTGCTTCTTTCATCACATAAGCTGCTTCACCGACGAGTTTTGAACTCTTCAGACCCATTCCGATTGCCTCGAGGATCTCAGGATTATCTGAAAGAAATTTAATATCAATATTGATATTTTTCGATGATCAAGATCAATTCAAATACCTTCTTCCTCGGGATCGGGAAGTTGAGGTACTGCATAATCCTCCTCCTGAGCTTCTTCTTCATCCATCGGATCAGTGTAGCCGAAGTCCCTCATACTGCAGGCCAACAAAGACTTGTCAGTGTGCTTCTGAAAAAAGCTGATTTAAATTGAATAATGCGAAATATCTGAAATCGATGAATTAATAGTTATAAAACGCACACTCATAACAGGATCCTTCATTTTCTGCTTGATTGGCTCCATTTTATCTTCCGTTTTGATATATTTCGTTCCCAGATCACCTTCGAACTTCACTGAATGCTCCAGCCCATGATCCATTTCGAATCCCATCTGAAAACATTTTATGCTGATGAAATAGTTAATAATGAAAACCTGGTAATCTGTTTGATGATTATCAATTTGGTGGTTCGTCTGATGGTTATGAATAGCCTGATCATCCAATAGAAATACTTCATCTTCATGAGGATACAACTGATCTTCGAACGAATATGGTTCCTGAAGAAGTTTTTTTTAGTTGGTTCCTAATATGAATTTGTTTAAAAAGGGTAACCTCTTCTTCAATCTTTGGCTCAACAAGGTCATTGGAGAAGGGCTAAAATGAAAGAAATATATAATTTGCTACAAATAAGATCAAGTACCTGTTCTTCCTTAGGAACGACGTAGTGATTGTTCAAGGTAGTCTGATGACTGGGATAAAAATCGATCTGGAATCGCATTATAAAATAAGGAGAACCTAACGATGCCAACCTCTTCTTCCTTTGGAGTAATGTACTGATGCATGGAAGAATTGTTCTGACTAGTCGAAGAGAATGAGTCAAGCTTAAATTTAAGAAATATTTTTTTCTAAAACTTAACGTTAAAACTTAACGTAGTAAATTGATAATAGTCTTGATTAACGGAAGAGTAAGCAAAACTTTAAATGAAATCACCTCTTCATACTCCGCTTCTTCATACTTAGGATGCACAAACACATCAGGCCTACCGTTTATCTGAAAAATATAATTAGAAGCATAAAATATCGTTCGAATTCTACCTTGTAAATATTTAAATCAGGTTCCTTCATCATTGCTAGACGATCTCCATCCGTAAGTGGTTCCGGTGCTTTGGGAAGAGCCTCACAAGAGAAAGCCTGGAAGAAAATGACTATTGCTTGATTTTGTAATTCATTTGTAAGTGCGATCCTAGCCTCTGATTTTCATATACAACATCACCCTATAAAATTGTGAAATTTCAATCCATTTTGTAGGAATAATCTATTTCAAGTCGACCTCATACTGATCAGAACCTCAGTCTAGGTTAGGGTCAAGTGCCCTCTCTCTCTTTTGCACTTCTCACCTTGTATATGCCACGGGTGCCTAATTTAACATCATTGATCATTTTTCATATGATAGATTTGTAAATATAACAAGTAGGGAAATTGATTACATACTAACCTGATCTTGGAAGACATCAGCATCTCCAGAAGCCAGTGGAGGTCTGATTTTAGGGTCGACGATTGCGAATTCTTCTCCATTCTCAGCAGTGATCGTAATTAGGTCTTCCTCCGTTACTTTCTCCTGAAATGCAATGTTCAAACCTCCTTTCAACAGAATATAACTAAAATGGCTGTCAAATTATCAGAAAAATACTTACATAAGGGAACCCGGCCTCGTCCATTTCTCCTCCACTCAATTCAAGGTCCTTCTTGTCCTCGTTTATCAACTTCATCATAATCTCACTCATAGATTTAAAGATCTTTGGCCATTCAGTCTGAATACGTTTGTTGACCACTTTAAACATTCACGCAAATTCGAATAAAAATAGCACGAACCTTGATGAGAGTGAGGGAGATCTTGTGGGATGCACTGGCCTCGTTGAAAGTCATCTTTCGTCTGACGATTCGAATGAGTGCACTGTAGAGTCGAGCCTTGTCGTGATATTTGGAGTTGTACACGGCAGTGGAAGTCAATCGACGGCAGGCTGCAAGGAAATGGATCATCGACTTTGCTATTTTAAATTGAAAAAAGCTTTAGCGGCCGTGAAAGGACTGTAAGTAAGGAAAGGACCCCATTTTAATTAAACCGACCAACCTTTGGGATATCGCTGCCATGCGTTGGGTGCCTCGAAGTTCTTCATCGTGAATTTGCGATTCGGATCGACCGAGAAGACCCGATTCATGCCTGAAATGGTCCAATATTAGTTTCTTCTTTTGGAAATAGCTATAAAATGACTTACTTGACTTATTCTTGACCCGGGACATGGCGGTAGAGAAGAGAGACGAGTGGCGAGTGAGAGACTAGTGTCAACTGCGAAAATACGACTCTTATTTAGACTCTTGTTTCGAGTCGAAATAAGAGTCGACTCTTATTTCGACGCCTATTTCGAGTCGTTTTATTCGAACTGAGAGTAGAAAGGAATCGCGAACTGAAGACTACCGTAGGCATTAGAGAACAGAGAGAGCGCAGCGTCAAAAGAGCGAGATAGTATGGGAAAGGAGAGAGCGCCTATTGATCGGTAGAGAGGGGGCCCAGCGGGGAGGGGGCCTCGGCGAGAGCGCCAGCTATGCCAGAGGGGCAGAGACGCAGATGCAGCCGGGTGATTTGAGTGGTGTGGATAGATGGGAATCGGCAGAATACCGTATTTGCCTTCCGGCTGTGGTTTACAAATTCGATTTACGAAAGTTTATTCCCAATATAATTTTAAATCCATATTATCCAACTCAATAAGCTCATAAATGTATAGCTGTAAGTCACAATGGAAATAGATTTACCCTTAAATCACGTGAAGTAAACGTCGCTTTAACAGTGAACAACTGCAGTAAGTAAAGAATTGCAACCGGAAAGAACTGAGGGGAGGGAAGAGTACTGGTCACACTATCTCCAATGTATGCCGTGTCATCCGATAAGATAACGTGGTATGATAAGATAGTGTGGTATGGTTAAACAAACAACTCGATGGAAAGGTCGAGGGAATGGAACAAGAATGGTCAGTTACGTGAGCTTGCCAAGCTCATGTTTCTTCCACATTTCAGACATTGTGAAGACGAAAGAATCGATGATTCCGGCAACTGTGAAAGTTCCTCCAACGACGGCACAAATCTGAGAAAGAACTGCTTTGGGAAGACTATATTCGCAAACCATAGACCGACACTGTGAAGCAGCACAAGTCTATTCCATTAGGATCATCATGTGTTGTCCTATGACGCATTTCATTATATATACCACTAACTAACCGAGGTAAGGAACATGTAGAACGACTGTCTCATCTCTGTCATTTTCACTGTAATCGGCTGGAGTTCGTACTTGAACCAGACCTGAATCGTTCCTTTCTTTATTCCGACCACTCTTCTCCCTCACTCACCGCTGGAATGATCCTTCCCGAGTGGTGGTAGGACACGTACTCTCTGTGACCGAAGGTGTATTGATACGCAGTAGTTACTTTCCCTCCGATGCTCTCAAACACTGTGGGAACAATCTGAAAAAGGACACTATCGTTGATCAAAGTGATCAACAAAGCTCGAAATTGTCCCCTTTTCCACTTTTTCGTTGAATTTCTCCTATAAAAGGTCGAATATTTGTGACCGGCCATCGATTGATCTCAAGAGTCAACAGGAAGTGCATGCAGTGCCAGTCACTCTTTCACTCTCTTAGATACGAACACTTACTTACTCGAACTCGCTTCACTCAACTGCAAACAACTCTGTCCTTCCCTTCCCCTTCCCCCTCTCTATCTGCCACACGCAAAAACGCGACTCCTCTCTCCCACTTCTCCCCCTCCGTTCCCCTACACAACATCTGCCCGGTTAGCTCAGTCGGTAGAGCACCAGACTCTTAATCTGGCTGTCGCGGGTTCGAGCCCCGCATCGGGCTGGCAGCTTTTGCCGTTTTGCATTTGTTTTGCTGATACTTTGGAAGTGTTCAGACTTACTTTGAGGATGTACTCATGAGTTGCGAGAGTCTGGGAGCCAGTTGTATCCTTCTTGGAGAGAGGGTCGAAGCTTCCCTTGAGCTCGTTCTACAAAAATTGATATTTTAAGGTGATGAAACGATTGCACAGTACCATAATCTGATCTCCGAACTTGATCGAGTGAATGATATGCCGCATATCGGGAGTATCGGGCTGAGACTGGGCAGAGTGCGTACTCAGATGGAAGTTACCCGGAACCTAAGCCAATTTCTCATTATGGAGAAACACTCTTCGACCTACCTTATTGATCTCGAAAGTAGACTCGAATCGGCATCCCACTCCTCCTTCGAGAGGAACCTTGTCCGTTTTGCCGACGAATCCGACTTCATGTCGTCCATTTTCATCCTGGATATCAACTCCGATATCTGGAATCAGAAGTACAGTAACCCAACATAATAACCTTCTGATATAATTAAAATACTTGAAGTCCCTTTTTTAGCTTCATAAGGTATTTTGCTTGGTGTCGTCATTCTTTCTGAGTCTGCCAAAAGAAGAAGGGAAGGGGCTTACATTCACAAGGCAACGCAGGGAAGGACACGTTGACAGATACATCGATCTTTCCCTCTCTTCCTGGATCGTCAACGAAGAGTTCCGATCGACTGCAATCAACTTTGTTTACTCCCATGTATGTCAATGCCGTTCCCTTTTCCCAACCTACTTCCTTTCTATCCGCCTAACTGTGAAGTTGATATCAACAAAGGGTTACGGTAACTCACACATCGATGAAGATATACGCGAGTAGGTCATTGAAGATCATAAAGGAGATGAAAAGAACACAACAGATAGAGATCACAGCTCCTGTGGTTGTTGGTTGAGTGAGATCTTTAGGCACCTTTCGGTAGATATCGAATCTGCGAGTAGGGGGTAGTGTTAGGCTGGGAAAGCTATGACTGACCTCCTGATATCCATCATAGCGGGCTGATTAGAGAGAGGGAAGGGTCGAGGGGGAGATCTTCTATCTACTCGAGAGGGGACACACGATCAATGCTGGCCGTCACTGTACACACAAGTGAATGTGGCAGTGGTCGAGGGAAAGGAGAAGAGGGAGATAGGGTAGGGAGAGGATGGAGGAGGAGAGGAGAAGGGATTGTACGGATGAAACAGAGAATCCACGTCGATTTATGAGCTGAATCCAAGAGAGGAGAGATTCCTTTCTCTCCGCATCAAACGGTTATGGCCAGGAGAGGAAAGCTTTCAGTCGCTAGGCAATGCCTTTTTCCCAACTCCGTCAAACGAAACCAAACGACTTCATTGAAGGAATCAATATTTTTATGATTGTTTAATGTTACATATTTTACAATTTCATAAAGAGCCTAAACTAGGCAAGGTGTTCTGACAAAAATGGTTCATATGGCAGTAGACAGTATATAAACAGAGGACAATACACGTAATCGCAAAGAGTGTGAAAGGCGAATCAATTCCTATCTTTAATGACTAAGGAAAGGTTCAGGCTTAATCTCCTCTTCTGGTTCTGTCTTCACTTCCCTATCGCCTGCCATGTAACAACTCTGACCTAAAGAAGAATCCATGAAACGAGTGGAGGGAATATCGTAGGAGTGAAAATCATCATCAGGCTCCTCCTTTTTAACCATATCATCGTCATCGAACGCTGATTTAACGTCAATCGTATTGAACATATCATCGGCGTCAATAGGCTGGTAGGGTCTCTTGAATGCGGGCCTCGGTTTTTTGTTCCATCCAGTCAGTGGGTCGAGATAGTCTTCCTTGCGAGCGAATGCGGGCCTCGGTTTCTTGTTCCATCCAGTCACTGGGCCGAGATAGTCTTCCTTACGAACCAAACCGACGGTGTTGTAGCAAGTGGCATTCGTGTCGTCCTGAACTATTTTTTTAAAAACTTTTATCATACGAAATATGAATAATGTAAAATTGTTTCAGTTAAGTTTCACAAGTTACCGAAAACAGAAGAAATGGCTTACGAATTCCCTCTTGAGATGCTGTCCTAGTCCCGTGGGAGTCTGATAAGTGATAGAGCATCCTCGACATTGGTAGAGGCATCTCTCATGAGGAGGATGATGGATTAGACCGTGAGAGTGCAGAGCTGCGTGAGTCTTGCATTCAACCTGGAATCAGTTTGATGTTACTATTAGAGAGTAGAACTATTGTCTTATTCAAAGAAGAAATTATAATCGAAAATGATCTTGAAGATGGAATTCAAGTAAACGCACCCCACAGAATGGACACTCCACTCTAAAGAACATCTTCCTCATTGCGTAGTAGTACTCAGCAATCTTGGTTCCATCGAACTCAGTGAGGAGATGAGAAGCGACGAGAGCGTGTTGCGCCTTCGCGTCGTCTGCGAATCCAATATTTAAGCATTACTATTAAAATGGGTAATAGTGATTTTCAAATTAGTACGAACCGCGACGCATGAGAAAACCGCGACGTGTCACAACTATTAAGTTAATGTAATCATATTCACGTAGCACAACTTTTAAAATTAGAACACTCCAACCCTGTGCAAACACTCAAAAAGTCCTTTTCATAAAATGTAAAAAATGAATCAGTAATATCGATTGAACTTTAGTAGGGGATAAGCCGTCGCTTGGAAGAGAATGCAGCTATACGAAAGATTATTGCATGCGTACATACATTGCGATTTTGGTAACCATGTCAATTCAGTTTCAACTATAAAATATTCCTGAATGTGACTAAAGCTCTTCTGTTCGATTCACATTTTCTTATTTGAATTAGTACCACTCTATCACCATATCGTCAACTATCACTGCATTGTAAGTTATTTCGGTGTGGGGAATGTGCTGGCCAGTCAACCGCAACGCATGAGAAAACCGCGACGCGTGACCACTAATTTAGATAATTAAGTATAGTTCCTGATAAAATACAGCTCATTTGCGCAAAATCTATCGAAGGGGTAAGCTTACGCATTTCTTCAGGGAGAGTAGGCTCGTCTTTGATTGGAACGAGACGGAGAGTCACGGAATGTTGCATTGGTTCCAGAGGCTAAAAATCGATTATCAGCGTGATACATCCTGAGGGCTTCCTTGTATCATTTTTTGTTATTATTTTCTAGATCAGAACTAGAAAATAAAATGGTTTATACAGTCGGCGTCAAAAGTCATTGCGCACTTTTTCAATCGTTTGTAACTTTCGACACTGAGCAGATATCGACCTAATTTTTGTTATATTGCACAGATAATCTATAGAAGCTTACGATGCACATATATGAATATCGGGAGAAAAAATCAATAATTGCATAGTGATGACGCAACCGAAGGATACTTTTTCGAAAATTCATTATTCTTTGGTGGATTTTTTCTGACTCACCAAACTTTTTGTACTTGGACATCAGTCCTAGGGCTACTCAGGAAAAAAAGTTTCAAGGTGCAGCGACCACTCTCCGTTGCTGCAGAAATTCAGCAAAAATGAGCTCGAAAATTAAAAACTCTGCTGATAGCGGTGCTAGAACCTTGTTCTACGGCTTAAAATGTTTCTAATAATGAGTGTCAATGATCCTGAGAGTTTCGTGCTATTTGGCCTCCGTATGCCCCCGAGTCACGAAAAAGTCACTTTTTCACATGTCTGTTTTCGACAACCAATGCACTCTATGGAACGTGACACGAATTTCTGGGTTTTGCGTGGAATCGGTAGATGATCCATGGAACTAGAGTTGCTCAACTTTTTGGAACGTTTGGACATCTGTCCGTGCTGTGGCGATTTTTCAAAGAAGACCTACTCACTCCAAAAATTATGGCCCGTCCAACTATCAAAATTCAGATATGTCTTTCTGGACAAGCTACAGTTCTGAAACTTTGTGCAGATTATGAGGACGATGTGGGCCTACTACTGGCGGAGTATGAGCCTGATGGAACCTCTTTGAGGAAAATCGATATGGGCTGAGCGAGCATTTCGGGTGCGAGTAGGTCTTCTTTGAAAAATCGCCACAGCACGGACAGATGTCCAAACGTTCCAAAAAGTTGAGCAACGCTAGTTCCATGGATCATCTACCGATTCCACGCGAAATCCAGAAATTCGTGTCACGTTCCATAGAGTGCATTGGTTGCCAAAAACAGACATGTGAAAAAGTGACTTTTTCGTGAGTCGGGGGCATACGGAGGCCAAATAGCACGAAACTCTCAGGATCATTGACACTCATTATTAGAAACATTTTAAGCCGTAGAACAAGGTTCTAGCACCGCTATCAGCAGAGTTTTTAATTTTCGAGCTCGTTTTTGCTGAATTTCTGCAGCAACGGAGAGTGGTCGCTGCACCTTGAAACTTTTTTCCTGAGTAGCCCTAGGACTGATGTCCAAGTACAAAAAGTTTGGTGAGTCAGAAAAAATCCACCAAAGAATAATGAATTTTCGAAAAAGTATCCTTCGGTTGCTTCATCACTGTGCAATTATTGATTTTTTCTCCCGATATTCTTATATGTGCATCGTAAGCTTCTATAGATTATATGTGCAATAGAACAAAAATTAGGTCGATATCTGCTCAGAGTCGAAAGTTACAAACGATTGAAAAAGTGCGCAATGACTTTTGACGCCGACTGTATTTCAGCTCACATGTTCTTCGTTGACGTGCGCTCCTCTCTTAGTGTACTTGGGAATCTTCATGCTTTCGTACGAGAGAGTACCCGTGTTGTAGCATTTGAAGTCCCTCTCGCTCTGAAATGAGTTTCTAATCAATTATTTATGTAATTCTCACGATTTATAATGTTCAGCCTACAAACTCCGATTTCTTTAACTATCCGTGAAACTCAACTAAAAATCGAATTTCCCTGTAAAACATCGCGCGCAGCAATACTCTCCATTTTCAATAACGTCATCATGATTGATAAGCCAATTATCATCCCTGATTCACTCACATATTTGGCGATGAGATGGCTCTTGAGTCCATTGGCGGTCGCGAATTGGGTTTTGCATCCATTGCATGCAAAGAGACGGACGGTGTACTGCTTGCACGGATGCTGCCTGTGGTCGCCCAGATCGAACATGTTGTTGAACACGATCTAAAGCATACGAAAAAAATGTGATGTAAAATGTAAATATCAATCCAAATAATTGAAAGTGAAATACCTTGCAAATGGGACACTTCACTTTGACGTGCATGCATCGAATGCAGTCGTGAGTGTGAGATCGATCCTTGATATCAGCACACTGCTTCTTCACCTTCTGACGCATCGCCAACAGCTTCTCGCATATCTGGAATTGATTTTACAATATTAAAGTAGTGTTGTATCCTATTTGCCATATATTCATATTATCCTCCTCCTTGATGATTAAAGAACATGAGTGGTCTAAGTACAGCTAATCCCTTCGTAGAACTGAAAATAGTTTGCGATTAACAAAGGAACTAACCGGATAGTGCTTGTGCTGTGTGAATCTCGAATCGAACTCTTTCTTGCAGAACCGGCAGAGATAGATCTGAAAGGGCATTTAATATTGAAAATAAATAAATAAAATATATTTTACTCGGAGTCGCGAATATCGATATTAATGCTAATTTCGTAGCAGATGTTAATTTCACTCGATATCAATTTAAGTATTAAGGATGAGTGGGCATTGCTTACTCTGTGCTTCTGTTCTCTATGGGCAGTCAATCGATCGTTTGTCATCCCAGTGAACTCGCAATACTCGCACGTGTGCATGTTCCTCTGCAAATGAATGTGCTATTAAAATGAGAGATGGATTAAGTCTATGAATGCTGGGAGCAGATTTAAGCAGCTCTTTCTACAGATAATATAAAATGTGAAAGAATGCTCGCTTGAAATAAATGCAAAATGGAATGATACGGAAGACTAACTCGAGGCTAGCAAAAGACAGAGTAGCATAGCTTGAACTGATATACAACACATCTGGTCGATTTATAGATAAATGTTTGGTAATTTCGCCACTATTTTGGCATAATTATCACTAAAATAGCAAATGAGAAGACAAAGAACTCACATGAACCAAGTGTTCAGCCTGAATTGGTCCCTTGATGTGGAAACTGACAGAACCAGTGGCGGCAGGAGCTTCCTCTGTCATTGGAACCACTTCCTTTACGTCCTGAATAGCCTTTGCTATATAATGATCCATATTAATACATTAAATATAATATCACAAGCACTCACCTCCATTGTTTCCTCTTCCTTGGCCACTTTTGAGGGCGCCTTGGACGGACAAGCTCTTGGTTGTTTGAATTGCTGAATACATTAGATTTCTCCAATGAGAGAATATCAAGACAACAAACCACTTGTTCCTCATTCAATAAAGCATTCGGACGTCGTAATCTCATCGACATTCTAACTCCCTAAACGATTTTGATTGGCCAAAGACTTAGAGTAAAGCTATACTTGTGTTTCCTCCTTTGCGGGTTCCTTTGACGGTCCCGCTATTGACATTCCTACGCGAAACAAGCGAGAGACTACCTGCAATGGATTGCTTACAAGTGGATTTGAAAATATATAGTATTAATGCAAATAAAAGTAATAAAGCGGAAATACCTCGCAGTCACATAGGTCCACTACTGCGTTTACCGACGGAAATCGTAGCGCTTCGGAACATTTTATTGCGGAATTGTGACAACTGTGATTTTCAATTTTACACGTTATCTGTTCTATTTTAAATAGAGTATTTATGAAATGAGTAAATTTATGTGTGATGTTACTAGAATATCATCAAAGTGATATTTCCGTTCAACACAACAACGATGAAGCGTAATAAAGCCGAATTTATCAACCAAGTATTAATATTAATGCTTCGGTGCCTAGCTTCTTAGACTATCTTATTAAGCAACGGGCTACTGACTGAGAATCATCTCCACGAGATCGGGACTGAGATCTGGCATTGACGATAGGGTGTTATCCAGATCACTCCATTGACAGTTATACCAAGGGCTGGGAGGAGTAGTGAGGGGTGGAGTAGAAGTACTGCGGGAAGGAGAAGAATAAGAGAATGCCGTAGTGGACGATGAGGAGATAGGTGGCGATGAAGGCCATGGATGAGCATTATGAGGAACCTCACTTTGAGTCTTCAAATAATCCTCCTTAGCTTGTCTTGCCTGCTCCTTTTTCTTCATCTTTCTTGAAGCTCTTCTCTTCATATTTTTCTTCCACTTTCTCAGCGATTTGGCATCCGTGAATACCGGATGACCATCCCTTCTGTCGCTCATACTCCGATTTCTCCAACCACATCGCGCACAGGGAGGATCTGCCCTGAGCGCGATAGGGTTGAATGAAGATGTGGCTGTGTCGACCGAAGAGTTCAAAGATCGAAAAGCGTCCTGATGATTCTCCCGGTCTTCCTTCTTCTTGATTCCAGCCAATACTACCAACTTGAAAGTCCACTGCATCCAGAAGCAAACGCCGAACAGTGAAGTGCTTGTTTGATGCACTGGGGAATCGAGAGTAGAAGACGATGTTCCTGTCTTCTCATCTTCACTACCTTCCAGGTTTGCTAGAGAATTCCCGGCTGAATCAAAAACCTCCATCTGCAAAGTGTAGTTGAACGATACTGAAGTAACACTAACCGACGACAGCGGATCGATTAGGGAGATGCGATGAAGGAAATTAGTCAAGTCGAGTTTTGGAACGAAAAACCAGACAGAAATGAGAACGGTTCTCCTCACGCGAGTGCAATGAGGGAAGTTCTCCTCCCACGTTCAAACTATCTCAACTGATTGATCGCTGCCCATTATTCTCTCATCAAATGAAAAGAGATACACAGCATTGGCAGATACTTAAGATCAAAACGATTTTCCTATGTAACGGATTGAATATGTATACACGACGAGAACTATACTCGGATGTGCGGGGTCGATCCCATGGAGAGATGGCCGAGCGGTCTAAGGCGCTGGTTTAAGGCACCAGTCTCTTCGGAGGCGTGGGTTCGAATCCCACTCTCTTCACCAATCTTTTGCTACCGTTCCTAAAATGTTCTTCTGATTTCGATCCAGATACAGTGGGGAATTGCAGTGTTGCGAATCAGATTGTTTCTGCTTGTCATCCTAGACTCCGCTCATTTTACGATCTGAGGCGAGGAGGCGGTATAAAGCAGAGATTGGGATGAGAGCTGGTATCGCCATGCGGTCACTGATTCTAGTCACTCTCTGCTTGTTTGGACTCTCTCGAGCATGGGAAGAGGTATGAAGGATCATATTCCGATTGAACCTCGTCTCTAATTTGCTCGCAATATTTTGCAAATTTCGTGTTTCTGAGGCAGAATAGTCCGTAAATCATTCATCCCTCGTCTCCAGGTCTCTACTGATGTTGAAGTCGATACCCCTCGTGGTCGTCTTAGAGGAAGACACGTCAACTTCGGCACGAACACCACTGATTTCTACTATGGAGAAGCAGATGTATTCCTTGGAATTCCCTACGTGCTTCCTCCGGAGAGATTCAAAGTGATTTTTCATTATACTAATTCAACAATTGACCTATATCTCAGAAATCGATTGCCAACTGCCAATACACAAAGAATGGAGAGACACTAGTTGTGCAGAAATACGGGTGAGGAAGTGATCTTGAACTGATCTTGAAGGTAGTTTTTGCAGAAACTCGTGCTATCAAGCAGGCAAATCGTGTCCTCCCGACTCTGATGCACAGCCTATGAGTGAAGACTGTCTCACTCTCAACGTCTTCACTCCTGATGTCAGTTTTACAATACGACTTTCAATTTTTTTAATACTCCGACGAAAAAAGAGGAATGGATGTGAAATAGAGCGAATCAGGAAGGTTTTCGCTTTTCACGCGCTTGATCAACCTGCAAACATTCTAATCTCATCAACAATGGCGTAGTGTTGAATCACATTCCACTCACACAAAATATTCTGATGAGTAGATGAGATTGCGCCTCACTCTACCCATCACAGATCAGAGCTCGTATGACTTTTCGTGTCGCTCGTAAAGATAACAGTGGCAATCACTGATCGACGCATTGTAAATTGGAGAAGAATAGTCTGAATCTCTCACTTCCGCCTGATTTCTCGCTCAATCTGACACGCAAAAGAGCAAACAGAAAGCAGAAGATGATAATATCACCCGAAATTGCAAATCACGCTATTCCAGGTGACTTCTAACTACAAGTATCCCGTTATGGTGTACATTCACGGAGGAGGATTGATGGTAGATCAGAAAAGAGAGAGAACAAAAAATGTAGTGATTGCAGTACGGATGCGCTGGAGAATATCCCTATGATGGAGCGGTCGTCAATCTGGTGAATAGAGGAGTTGTCGTAGTGACGATTCAATATCGATTGAGCACCCTCGGATTCTTCACTACGAATACTGATGATTTCCCTATGAATCTGGGAATGCATGATCAAGTGAGAGAAGAAATCAGTCCTTAGATACTTATAAACAATCACAGGTGGAAGCTCTGAAATGGGTGAAGGATCAGATTTCTCACTTTGGAGGAGATCCATTCCGTATCACGATCTTCGGCCAGAGTGCTGGAGGAGCATCTGTCTCTGCACATACTTTCTCTCCACTATCTCAAGGTCATTATTCGGAATATTCATAATGATCAGCTTCATGGTTCATCCGATAAGGAATTACGATAACATGTTTCAGATCTCTTCCAACAAGCAATCATGGAATCTGGAGTGGCCCTCACTACTTTCGAAGGATCTCTGGGATATGATAATTTGAGCAGAAAGAGGGCTCAGGAGGTGAATTTGATACACGAAATGAAACAGAATTTAGTTCAAATTATTATAGCTTTGCAAAACATCCCAAGCTGATTTCGACAATGGTAATTGGGACAAGATGTCGGACTGTTTGTATAAAATGAATGCTAAGGATCTCGTCAAACTGGATACGGTAGATATCACCATTTGTATCATCTATCCATGGTCTGATATTCAGGTAAACATTATCGGATGGAAGATCTCGGCTGGTGATGATTTCATGCCGGACATTCCAAATCATCTCGCTCCATTCCGCAACAATATTCCGATCCTTATCGGTAGCATGCATGACGAATGGGCTTACTACGGTTTGGAGCCAAACGATCAAATTATCAGTGATGTCAATCTTCCAGATATGCAACTCATGAATCTTGGAATCGCAACGTATGACAATTACTCGAGAGAGATGTTCGAGTTTGAATATGATGTGAGTAATGAAAATGCAACATAGGTATCCATTACGTTTCTTCTGTTTATTCATTAGTTTATGAGAGAGCAAGCATTGTGATAGGAAACATATCAATTGATATCATAACAGGTTCTCGCTGGTTTCCTTGGAGACCGCAAAGTGGATATGCTGAAGATCCTCGAGGATGTCTATGCGGGAGTCGAAGCACCTGACTACGATCACAATCTGTGGATGAGAGCCATGTCTGGGGTTTGTTCAAGAGAAGGGCCATGATATAATTTACATCGTTTAGGCATTCACCTCGGCTGCATTCACTTCCTTCATCCAACGAGATTTCATGGACTATCTGGCCAATGGAAACAAGAGAATGTGGTTGTACGAGATGACCTACCCAAAGGCTATCGGAAGAATCTACGATCTCCCTGGATTCCCTGAAGGCCAGTCTTTGAAAAAAAATGAATTGGAAAAATTATCTGGCTCAGTAAATAATGAAAAAAACATGAAATTGTTGTTTCAGCCGTATTCCACACTGCCGAAGTCAGTTATCTCTGGAAACGAAAGAGGCAGTTCAACGAAGCTGTTGCCTCTGGATACGTCGACCAGAATGATTACGATCTGTCCGATTGGTTCGGAGAAACATGGACAAACTTCGCGAAATACGGGTCAGTCTTACTTTTTAATACTTGATTTTTCGAAATTGCTAAATTTTGACAATTTCCAATTTATCATTCAAACTGAGTCATCTCAAACACATTATTGACTTCATTATCTACTTCAGACGTCCGTATCTGAACGATGAATGGCCGAATATTCCCACAACTGGACCGGAAATCTACATGGATATTACTGGACCGAAGCCGGTTATCAATAACAATGGATACAAGAGCAGGGACAACATTATCTGGAACCAAGTGAGAGGGTTCACCTCTGATCACAATTCATCCTTTTCCAATTCAGGTTCTCGTTGCTCTCCACGGTGATTTCTTCCCTTCTCAGTTCACTACTGACAGAATTTCTAAGGAAGATTTCAACAAGATCAAATCAAGTACGATGCCTTCGTGTCAATTGTAATTAATTATCGATGATAAATATTTGTTGCCTAAGGTGCTGCTGAGCAGGACGGTTTATGCGCGATCCCCGAAGACCCAGTTACTATCGGAACGTCCACTATGAGATCAACATTATCCTCTTTGGTTAGCTTGATTGGATTGAAAGAGTGAATCCGAATTGGTACTAGATGCCAACCTCCTCGATCATCTCATCCACTCTGTCATACTTCTCCACTTCCACAACGTCATCCTCATCGGTAACCAACGATCAAAGATCACTCTATCCTTCCTCTCCTTTCAGTTGATATTCGGATGGCACTCAATCGCTCTCGTTCTCCTCTTCCTCGTTCGCTAACATAAACTCTCGAATGTTTACGTGCGCCCTTTCGAATGAAGCAACGAGAGAGTGGAATCGTATAGATTTTATCTCACTGTCATTGAAAGAGAGGGATAACAGTGAGTAGGAATGGGTGACTCATTCCTCCTTCTTCTCCTCCTCCTTATTTTCCTCCTGATTCTTACCGGCGAGCTTCTCACTGCCAGAGACGAGAGAATCTCCGATGGCATTCGACACCTGAATCACGTTCTCTATTTTAAGAAATACGATCATTCTCCTCAAAACATTATCGACAGAGTGTTCCGTTCTCACCTTATTATCGTCAATAGCATGGGCAGCATCCTTCACTGCCTGACCAGTGAACGTCGCTGCGTCTCCGACCGCCTTTCCGACCTGAAACATAGAAAATTAGTCTGGGAATCGAAAAAAGGCTCATACATCGGACTCCTTGACTGCAACAGCAGCATCCTTGACTGCAGAAGCTGCATCAACGGCGGTATCGGCAACAGCCTGGCCGACCTGAATTAAACATTTTGTGGAACATCAATAATTTGCAGTGGTTGAACACTGTAAGATACTGTAGAAACTAATCGATAATCAGCTCACTCTGCTCTCCTTCACAGCCGTGGCGGCATCAGATGCTCCCTGACCAATGGCGGTTCCAGCAGCAACTGCGGCTCCTCCGACGCTCTGGGCGACCTGTAGTTACAGTATCCTTCTCCATCCACTATTGATACGCAGTAATCGATCGATAGTATTTCGCTCACACTGGTATTCGCGACGGTATGGTAGGCGGTCTCGGCGTGCTCTCCAACAGTCTTCGCAGCACTCACAGCAGCATCTCCGACAGCTGTAGCTGCCCCACCGACCGCCTTTCCCACCTGAATTGAGAGATTATTGATCGAATATCGAGTACGATACTCACAGAAGAGTTAGCAATCGTATCTCCAACGTTGCTGGCTGCCTGGAAGCAATCGAATTGGATTATACTGCAAGTACGAACTGAGCTAACCGATGTGATGCTGTCCCAGAGTCCTCCGTTGACTCCATTGAGAGCGAGGAAAGCAACGAAGAGAAGAGTAGAGAGACGAGCCATTTTAAGATGGGTAGGGAGCGATAACTCGAGTCGTTTTATAGGGCGAGCGAATGAGGTTGAACTCTCTCTTGATGAATCAGAGAAAGAGAATGAGAAGATGATGCTGCCCCAGGGAATTTATATGATTCAGAGTATAAACAACACTCTCTGAATACTTCCTCCGCCTCCTCCCACTCCCTCTCTCTGGGATGAGAGTGTGGACAAAGTTCAATTGCCGGAATAATCGTGCTACTCTTCCCATAACCAACTTCCCAGGATCAAATTTATTGCATTGTTGGATAAGGCTCGAATCGATCGATCGATAATAGGTCACTTAATCCTTCTTTTCCTCCTTCTTCTCATCGGTAATCGCTTCACTGGCTGACACTAGAGCATCTCCAATCGTTTCGGAGATCTGAGATTGAGATAAATTGTGAAGGAGATGAGTAAGATGAACTCACAGCAGCATTATTGATCGCTTGAGCGGTCTTCACTGTTTCATTGCCGATTGTAACTGCAGCGTTACCGACGGCTTGGCCGACCTGGATGAGAAGTCTCTCATGAATTTTTTTAAAATATTTTTGAAGAATGATAGTGAATGACAATTTTATGGACATGCCAGAATTTCGAAATTCAATTTCTCGAAAAAAAAATGCAAAGAAGCTACCTTGCTCTCCTTGACTCCCTCGAATGCATCAGAAACCGTCTCCCCCACGGCGACTCCAATCTGAAGTGGATGAATAGGCATCATTAGCCCTCTCAGTGCTCACTCTGCTCTCCTTGATTGCCACCCCAGCATCCACTACTTCTTCTCCAATGGCAACCGCCGCTTCTCCCACGGCTTGGCCTACCTGGAAATTAAATGAATATCTGCGGAACGGATAAGGACTATTTGAAAAAGTACTGAGATTCGTAAAAAACAGGTACGAAATACAAGAAAAGTATTACAAAACGGTTTTGATCCGACTTAGCGCAAGATATCCGCGGCTTTCAAAGGAATCATACACAACAACACGAACGCCGTTCCATTGTGCATGACACACTGAATCGATGGATGACGTCGCTCTATCCTCACTTTACTATTCTTGACGGCACTGAAGGTTTCGTTGGCCGATTCTCCGATGGCCGAAACTGCTTCTCCAACTGCCTGTCCGATCTAGAGAAGGGATCATTGATTCAATTATTGATATGAAAACGTACACTCGACTCACTGACGACTGTGCCGATTTTGTTGCCGATTGAAGACAGTGACTAGAATAGATAGATTGCAAGAGAATATTATCGGAGATATAACCTCGGTCATCTTGTCCCAAAACCCTCCGTGGGTGGCGGATATAGAGAGAAGGAGAAGGAGGATAGTGCCACGCAAATGCATAGAGAAGGATGATAGCATGTATAGAGAGAAGAGCGGCGTTTATAAGCATCCCTTTGTGAATCAGATGTGAATATGGCTCTTCAAGGAAAGGAGAGCAGAACGGGATGATGAAAGCGTTCCATTAGCAAGGATGGCATGCCAATACATAATCAACGGATTGTAATTCGAAATGTTTCGTTTAAGAACGTTTAGTCAAGGAACGAACACGAATCAAGCCATCAATTCCTCACTTCTCTGGATAATCGGGCCACTTTCTGACGTCTCCCCCTCAATTGCAACCTCCAATTGCCGAGTGAAACAAAGGACAAATACCTAGAGTGAATGGCTGCCTAGAGGAAAAATGTGAGAGAGACCACTCTCAGCAACGAGATATATACCACATTTAATCGCCGTTATAATCCGTTTTTGCTCGATTGAAACTGTTGCGCTTTTTATATCGTTATCCTGTAAATCTTTACATTTCCCATTGTTTCATCTTTGATTTCTCCCCCACTTTCGCATGGCAGACAGAGCGAAAGACAATGGGGCGTAAGATTGAATGAATCCGAAGGGAGTCAGTAGCTCGTCTTCCTCTCCCTCACCTTACTCTACTCCATTCCCATTATATATGCATGATCACGGTACTTCTCCCTCTCAATGAGTCTCCCCTTTTCCTCTCTCTTTCTCTCCGTCTACTATGAATCCTTGTGATATCACCCCTTCTATTCACTACATCTCGCGACATCCTTTCATACCTTTCTCCCCATTAGACACAGCTTCATTCCTACTACAATCTTACATTTATCCTGCCATGTTCGGCTATAATTTTCCCTCGTAATAGTCGTGTATATAAATCTTACCTACATCAGATGGCGATTCCGATTAACGAAGACCCCTACTACTCTTCGAACCAATTCTTCTACGGTAGAGTTCTCTTCTCGAATTCAATTTCCTAGCCTAAAGGTCATTTATCTCCCACCGGGAGGATATCGAAATGGGGTAGAATGGAAGAAGAAGAGATCGAGTGCCTCATTTTGTCTTCCTCTTAGACCAAGTGGAACATCTTTCTTCTTCCTTCCTTTGTCTTCCCTCAGAAGGCATCAAATTCCTCTCAGTACCTGCACCATTTCTTTCCTCACAGTTATCTTCTTCAATATCATGAAATCCGCGAAAGTTCTGCGAAGGAGATCCGAGCTAACCATAATTACCTCCAACGGTAAATTGCTTTCCGTGAGAAATAGATTGTGCCCCTGGTTGAGTTCCTTCTCACGGGATCTCCGATTCTGCTCCATAGAAACCAGACAGAAACAAATGGGATGGGCAGAAATTACGAGGTAGAGCCCTTCCTTCCCTTTCCTTCCCAATCGACATCTGTCTACACAAAGGAAGCTATCGTACATGAAATCCAAAATGCTTCCTCAAGTTTCGCTCATTCCTTTCCCGCATCTTTTCGATGATTAGAACCCTAGTGTCCACGGCACTCAACGATTCTCCAATGAACGACCATTGTATAATACTCAATGGTAGGGATTCAATTTGGACTCACTCTCGAGTAGATTCTCTCTCAACAAAGCTCATTGTAGACTGCGAGCCCGAGATTGAGCCTCCTCCGATGCCTCGATATAGACCTCCCTCCATCGAATCGATCTGCAAGCAGACCAAGTTCTCTCGCAAGGAAATCCAGATCATCTACAGAGCTTTCAAGCAGGTGTGCAAACTAATTTCCTACTTGAAACGGGATCAAAACCTTCAGGGAAGTCCAAACGGAACAATTGGTCTGGAACAATTCCAAGAAATCTACATTCTACTATTTCCTCATGGAATAAACTCGAAATACGCTGAATATGTGTTTCGCACATTCGATGCAGACGGAGACAATATCATCAGCTTTGAGGTCCGGCTATTTTTTTCTCTTTCCGTAGTGAAAGAACATTTGCTATTCATGAGTTCCCTCTCATCCTTCTTCCTTGAAGGAATTCGTCTCTGGACTCTCAGTGATCTCTCGAGGAACAGTAGAGGAAAAGCTCAACTGGATCTACACATTGTATGATATTGACAGAAAAGGTGCGTGGGAGTTTTGCTTCATTAGCTTTAACAATACTTCAAGTATCATTGTATAGTGAAGTTGAGTGGGTGGCTTCACTAATTATGCCTCACTCATTATCTCAAGTAGTCTGCCTCAGTCTCCGGATCGAATAATTATCCTTTTAGGTGTAATCGGGCATTCTGAGCTCATGAAGATCTCTCAGTCGATGTTCGATCTGATCGGTCGGAATACCGGTCCTCCCGTCACTTATCAGCATCTTCTCGAGCACGCGAGTACAATTGTACAGGTGAGTGAGACGGAGTACTCTGAATTTCTCCTTTCCCATGCTATCTCAAAAGTAAGAAAGACGATGCAAATTGGAGAGAGTATTACTCCGAGTAGATCACACTGCCTCCTCTTCCAATTCCCGTTCTTTCTCAGAGAATGGATGCAAACAAGGACGGAGTGATTACGAGACAGGAATTCATGGACGCATGCACGAATGATGAATCGATTTGTCGATCCCTCGATTCATTCGATACTTGGTTCTAGTCCCTTATTCCTTACTTGCATCCTTCTTTCGGCTCCCTCTCGTGTTCCCTTATCTCGATTCCCGATGAACTCTCCCCTTCTCTTTGCTCCCTATCTCTTCATCAACCTTTGATTGTATCTTCCTATTCATCGACCCGACTCTCTCCATTTCCCATGATCTCTCATCCATCAAAGGACGACCTTTCCTCTTCTTCTTTTCCTTCTCAGATCCGACGATCAGGAGTGACCTCCTTTCTTTCATCCCATTGGACATTCCCATCCCCCTTCACTTCTTCCCTCTGTGTGTGACCCTCACTCGAGAACGTATTGCCAACATTTCATTAAATTTTAGATGAGAGGCGACAAAGGATAAGTGAGAGAAAGTGAGAGGGCAGAAAAGAAGGAATAAACTTGGGCAGGTCAAGTCTAATCCTTCCTAATGACTTCACATACCAATAACACACAAAACTTAACGTGATAAAAGCAGTGGTAATCGATGTGTAAATGCAGTGAGAAATGGATTGATGGGGTGGGGATGCTCTAAGGATGGATACAGAAGAAGGAAGAGAAGGAAGGAATGGGTGATTGCTGGCAGACAACCGTCAGATGGAACCATTCCTCCCTTCTCTCCCTTCCATGGGGGAAGAGCAACCGGAAGATAGGGGGAAAGAACGAAGAATGACTGGAGGCCAAAAGCTGGCAACAGATGACACTCCTAGCATGCTTCGGCTTCGCCGACTACAATACAAAAAGGTTGGGGTTGATATGGATAAAAGACACGAAATAGAATAGAAAAGAACTAAAGTTATGATAAAACTCTGCGGGTGGAGTAATCAACAGCTGTGAACAACTAATTGAATCCTAACTACCTGGCAAATAGAAGGAAAACAATCAATTAAACAAAACTAATGATCCTCCCTACTATGAATGAATCTTGATATAAATCTACTAAATTTGAATAGTCTCTCAAAATCTTTGTTGGCTGACTGAGTGTTGGTTGGCCTATATATGAAAATGTGGCGGCGAAAAGGAGCGAGAAAAGTAAACAAATAAAAATGAAAGTGTCTCAAAATTAAAGATGAATGCGAGAGATGGAGCGGAATCTAATGAGATGAGAGTCGATCGATGCGAATAAAGTAGATTGACGACGACGAGATAACTAGAAGATGGAATTGGATGGGCATTAGGATGACACAGTCACACAATTGGGGATGGATGGAAGAGGGAAGTGATCACAACCGACCACTACTCAATAGAACGAATAGAAGGAAGGATGAACGCGCACTACAAAAGTGAATACCGATAGTGAGTGAATGGATATAGAATGAGAATATTGAACCCGCGATGGTAACGGGACGGGGAGGGGAAAGGGGACAAGGGAATAGAACTAGAAGGGGGATATGGGGGATGAGATGGGGATGGAAACGGGGATGGAACATTAAAGAAGTCGATGTGGTTGAAGAGAACAAATCGAAATGGTTATGGATGGGAATATGCGGTATTCACTTAAGCTTTGTATGATTCGGCGATCAATTGGTTGATGATCTCGACGGTCTTGGCGGAAGTCTTGCCCTGCACGAAGGTGTCGTGATCTCCCTCGACGACGAACACCTGGAAAGAGAAGGGATGATTACAATGTATTGGAGCTAATATTGCTAATGTGATATGACTTCGAAAAATAAAAGACAATGAAGTGAAAAGTAAAGACTAACCTGGTGCTCATCGGAGACGGCGGAGATTCCGTAGTCCTGTCCGACGTCTTCCTCTCTCGCGGCTCCCTGCTCTGCTCTGATCAACGTGATCTTGCCGTTGAACTTGCCGTCCGGCTTGTACCTGCAAATGACATCATCAATATGTGTTCGTCTTCACCCCATTCAATGTCATTTTCACGTGCTAATGAGTTGTGCTAATGAACGAACAAACAATGGGATGGAAACGTACTTGTCAGCCATGAGGAACTTGGAGTGCATGGCTTCGCAGGCGAAGGCGACGGTGGCGGAGCTCTTGAAGAGACCGGTGGTCATCACAGTGTCCACGACCTTCTGGACTCTGGCCTTGAATCCGGGCTGCTGGAGGAGTTCCACTCGGAACTTCTTGTAGTCGACGTTGGCGAATCGGAGAGTCATCGCGCACATGATCTCAGACTCGAAGAGGGGATTGTTGACGAGCGTGTCTCCGGTGACTCCGAACGCCATGCGGTAGACCTGCAAGTCGATAGTTAGGATACTGTAGGATTACGGTATATGGGATAATGTAGGTTACAGAAGGCAACTCACGTTTCTGTACGTCTGCATGTAGAGGTGGGATCCGTCGAGAAGGATGAGTCGCTCGACGGCGTTGGGGCCGTCGGACTTCTGGAGCATGCGAGCCATCTCGAAGCCGATGCAAGCACCGTACGAGTAACCGACCAGACGGTAAGGGCCGGTGGGTTGGACCTGGAAATATCGATTGTTTGGATACTGTAGGATGCAGAAGGCTACAGTAATCTAAGATACCGTAATACCGTACCTTCTTCATCTCGGCGATGTAGCAACGGGCGACGGATTCGATCGAGTCGTTCGGAACGTCCTTCGTCGCTTGGAAACAGTACGTAGGGAACGTGCATCGCTTCATTACCCTGTAAATATAATCAGTTATCGATTGATCTAACCTAATCAACTACCGTATCCATCGTATCGATTGATCCACTAACCTCATGAGCGGGGTGGCGATTCCCTCGATGGAGTGGAGGAAGAAGGTGCCTGGTCCTTCATCGACGTTGTTCGTCTTCACGAGGATATCCTGAGGGTCGAGGTCGTTCACGTCGACTCTCATCTTGAACAGCTGGTTCATCTGCTTCTCCAACTGCTCCACAGTGTTCTGCTCCGCCTCGCGCTCGCCCTCCTGAACAGATTATTGATTAGTTTTTGATCTACAGTACCCAAGATCTACCGTAACCAAATCAATAGATAACAGCTACCGTACCTTCTTCATGTCGAGCTCGGAGCTCTGGAGAGAGGTTCCTGCGGCTCCTCCATTCTCAGCGAGAGCCTGGAGCTTGTTGAGAGTGAGAGTACGGATATCCTTCATGGAGAGGACGATGTCGTAGTCTCTCTCGAGTGCCTGCTTGATCTCCACTCCCATGAGGGAATCCAATCCGAGATCTCCGAGGTTCGCATCGGGGTTGAGTTGAGAGATGTCATTCACTCCGAGGATATGGGCGATGGTCTGGAGGAGGTTTCCACCTCCGGCCTTCTTCTTCTCTCCCATATCAGCCTTGATGTACGACGAGACGATGGGATGATTCCATGAGAGGAAGAGATCGAGAGCAGCCAGACACGAAGGCATTCTCTGGGGGAGAGTTCCTCCGACGACAGTGTTGTTGTCTCCCATATTCTCGAGGATGACTCCGACGTCTCCGATGGCTCCCCACTGGATGGCGATACCCGGGTATCCATCACGACGACGCTGCTCCACCATTCTCTCCATGGTCGAGTTGGACCAGCCGTAGTTCGTCTGACCGGCGTTTCCACGACCGGAAGTGATCGAGGAGAACACGACGAACCTGCAATGAAGGAATTCATATTTTTTTAAAGAGGCAACCACATGGTTTGAGATTCGGGATCAAAATTGGTACTTTTTAAGACAACAAATGAAGAATGATGCAATGTCTCACCATCTGAGCTCGTCCTTGCACGCTTCTCTAGTGGCCTGGTCGAGGTTGATCGTTCCATCGTACTTGGCCTCAGCTGCATCCTTGAAGTTCTGGACGTTCTGGTTCTCGAAGAGGCAATCTCTGAGGACCATAGCCAGATGGAAGACTCCTCCGAGAGGTCCCATCTCGTGGCACTGACGGACCAGTTCCTTCGCATCCTCAGCCTTCGCGATGTTCTGAGTGGAGACGAGGACGGAGATTCCGAGTCTTCTCCAGAAGTGGACGCATCTCGCCTGATATCCAGTGCGGACTCCGGTTCTCGAGGTGAGAACGAGCTTGCGAGCTCCTCTGTTGATCAGCCACTGGGCCAACTCGAGTCCGAATCCTCCAAGACCTCCAGTGATGAGATAGACGTGCTGGGGATGGCAGAGGGTACGGCAGATTGCCTGGACGGTGATGGGGGCGGGGATGCACTTCCTCTGCTCCTCCTCGGGGCGAATCTCCATGAGCACCTTTCCGATGTGCTTGCCTGCCGACATGAATCGGAATGCCTCCTCGGCCTTATCGGCAGGGAAGGATGAGTAGGGCAGAGGCTGGACGACTCCATTCCTGATTCCCTCCTCGAGAAGAGCCGCGACGACCTTCCAGTCTTCCTTCTTGCCGATTCCTTGGTCCATCACAGCGTCGAGGAGGATTCCGTGGAAGGTGACGTTCTTGAGGAAGACTGCCATTCCGAGGGCGTTGTTCTGGGACAGATCGACCTTTCCAATCTCGAGGAATCGACCGTGCTGAGCGAGACAACGGACGGAAGCCTGGAGCATCTCCTGAGCGAGAGAGTTCAGGACCATGTCCACTCCTCGTCCCTTCGTCACGTGACGGATGTGCAGCTCGAACTCGGTCGATCTGCAAGGAATATCGATTATTTACTGTTCCACTGATATCTGATTACTGTATGAAGTAACTAATTCCCACCTCGAGTTGGCGAAGTTGACGTCCTTGAGCTGAGGGAACTTCTTCTTCAAGAAGTCTCTCTTCTCCTGGGATCCGACAGTGGTGAAGACTGTGCATCCCATGGAGAGAGCGATGGCGATGGCTGCCTGTCCCACTCCTCCCGATCCTCCGTGGATAAGGATCGACTCGCCCTTGCGCATCTGACCACGCACAATCAGGGCGTAGTAGGCAGTCGTGTAGGTGACGGGCACGGTGGCGGCGTCAGCGAGCGACCACGACTCCGGGATCTGGAAGGGTACGGTATTTATTGAATGATTGGCAGGACGGTATCGATTGGTTAGTTGTCGCTTGACAAAGTACCGTACCTGCCAGGCGTAGTCTCTGTCGATGACGACGGAGGTGGCGAGAGCCTGGGCGGGCAGGATTCCCATCCATCTGGTTCCGTCGTTGAGACGACCGGCGAACTCCATTCCGAGGAGACACTCGCGGTCAGCGAACTGGCCAGGAATGGCATCGGGAGGAAGACGACCGTACGCGAGCATGACGTCACGGAAGTTGATGGCAGCGTAGTACACTTGGCAGAGCTGGAAATTGGATAGTTAGATTCTCGAAAATCCTATTATTTCCTTTCTCGTATCATGCAAAAACTACTCCCTAGGGTACACTCTCTCCCTCGCGCAAACAAAGAAAAGACGCACACATCTCCCCGTTCTCTCTCACTGGCTAACACCGGGCGCGTGGCGCAATGGATAACGCGTCTGCCTACGGAGCAGAAGATTGTAGGTTCGATCCCTACCGTGCTCGTAACTTTTTGCCAGCTTTTGTTCTCTTACCTCGTGGTGAGCCTGCTTGTTGGGGATGGCATCGAAGTACTGGTTGGGGGACTCGAACCAGGTGAGGGAAGAGACGTCTCCTCTCACGAGAGTGTTGATGAACGCGTGCTCGCAAGGCTTGTACAGGTTCTTGTCCTCTGCAATTATCGATTATTAGCAACGTAACCTTACAGTAACCCTTCTACCGTACCCAACAAAATATCGATTACTCACCGTCCTTGACGACCATGTGTCTCATGGATCCCCAGACGCCGTCCTTGTAGTTGTTGGCGTGCTGGTCCAGCTCGATCATTCTTTTCACCTCATCTGAGTCCATCTTGAGAACGGCAGGGCCGTTTCTCGTCTTCGGGTCAGTCGACATATCAACGAGAGTACGGAATCTGTTCGCCTTCAGATTCTCCTCAGTGAAGCAGAGGGCCATTCCGACGACTCCGTTGTTGCGAACTCTCGTGTTCGTCAGCCAGATGGTCTTGTAGTCGGGCTCGTTGAGTCTGGCCTCGATGATCTCCTTGAGGGGTTCGATCCACGAGAACTCCGAGATGTCATCCACATCGACGAAGACGGGCTCGCGCGCCTTCTCGGGGATCTTACGGAAGAGGTAGACGGTGGTGTTCATGACCTCGTCCGCCTGGTAGTTGCACAGACGGAATCCGCACTCAGTGAAGAGTTGACGGAGTTGAGAGTCGGTGAAGTAGGTGGAGAAGGAGCGAGAGGGAGTGACTTCCATGTCATCGACGAGGAAGGATTGGACGGCAGCCATGAGGGCGTGGTTCTTGACGGTCTCGTTCACGATGATGAAGCCATCGTCGCGCATGATGTTCTTCACGCGGTTGAGGTAGGCAGCGGGATCGGACTTTCTGCAAAGGATCGGAATTGGTCTTTGATCTGGCAGATAAAGAGATAATGAAGAAAGAGAGAGTATGAAGAAAAAGCAACGAACCTCGCGAGAACCTTGTCCATGAGCATGTAGTCGAAGTTCTTGGCCTCGGGATGGCCGGTGAAGTCGGGATTGTCGAGATCCACCTTGTACTTCCTGCCTCCGAACTGCTCGAGGGTGTTCTCGTCGAGATGCTCGACCGAGGGACCGGCGCACGCCTGAATTTGATTCAATAAATACCGAAAATAGAAGGATATGGAAATAGTTGAAAAGATCAAAGATCAAAGACTAACCCAGTCGATCTCGAGAAGAGGATGGGAGGAGAGGGCATCGACCATCAGCTTGAGCTGCTCAGTCGACGTGAACTCCACTCCGCAGAAGTGAGAGTTGTGGCCGGGAGAGTTCTCGATGGCGATATCCTGCAGAGCTTATTGATTGAATGTTACAGTAACCCATGGTATCGTACTCCAAGAAAAAATCAATATTTACCTGGACAGACTTGATGATTCTGTCGTGGACGAGAGAGGCGGCCCACATGCGATCAGTCTCGAAGATGGTCTTCACTGCTCTCAGGTGGTTCTTCACAGTGGTGGCGAACTCCTCCGGGGTCTGATCGAGAGAGGAGATCTTGAATGCCTCAGAGAAGGACTTGAGGAGAGAGCACTTGTTGTCCTCAGAGAACTTCTTGAAGAGATCTTCATCGATGGGCTGCTTCGCGAAGGGAGCCAACTCCTTGAGGGCCTTCTCGAGAGTGGCCGAGTTTGTGAGAGGAGCGAGAAGTCCCTTGGCCTTCCATGCCTCCAGACCTCTGGCCATGACCTGCTTGAGCATGGTCGTGTACTCCTTGAGGTTCTTGCGATCCTTGGGGAATTCAGCGAGGGCGTTGTCATCGAAGTGAGGGACGAAGTGGATCTTCTCGTGGTACAGTTGACCCGATCCCTGCATACGACGAGCGACGGTGTGGGCAGTGAGGTCGCAGCACTCCACTCCTCCGGCGATGCAGCCATTGGTAGCGATGTCGTTGCGAAGCTCGACCACCTGCAAATTGCATCAATTAGCCATAATTTTCATCAATTCTTGATAACATGTAGTAAAAATGAAATAAGGAAGGTAATAATAACCTGGATTCCGTCTCTCTCGACGACGTGCTTCAGATGCTTCTCGGGGTCGATGCGGAGGTATCTCACGCGGGTCGGCAGTCTCAGCGTGTCCGCTCTCTCAGCGAGGAGCGCAGTCTGGAGGAGGGAATCGAGGAAGGTCACCCAGTTGCCCTGCCAGTAGAGAGTTCCACGCTCTCCCGAGTTGCACGTGCGGTGGATGCCACGGAAGTTCTGTCCGTACTCGTAGCCTCTGCAAGGTAATTGATTAATTTGTGATCAACTACCGTAATCAACCGTATCCCATACCTAACCAATAATTACCTGAGCAGGAACTCCTTGTAGGCGTCCTCAGTATCCAGCTCGATTCTGTCGGCGAGCTTCGACGTGCGGATATCATCGAGATTCTCGTAGTAGAAGCGGTCGTTGTCTTCAGGGATGTAGATCTTGCCAGAGGCAGCGACCTGGTCCTCGAAGAGGATATCGAACTGGTTGGTACCAGGGGTCACGACGACATCCAACTTGATCGGCTTCGAGAGAATCGTAGCCGAGTAGACGTTGATGTTCTCGAGGACGACGGGCGTCTTGAGGTAGTCCAGTCCCTTCAGCTTGCACAGAGTTCTCCATGCGAGCACCATGTGACCAGTGAAGGGATAGAGGACACGACCGTCGATGCAATGGTCGAGGAGATAAGCCTCCTTCGAGTCAGCTGCGAAGGGATCGATGGTGTAGGAGGCAGATGAGGCCACTCCTCCTCCCATTCCAGAAGAGAGAGAACGACCATCGATGACGGGCCAATCCTGGGAGTGATCCCACTTCCACATCGATCCGATCATGGGAGTTCCCTTGGGGACGGGGTACTCAACTGCAGGGTAGAGCTTGTCGGCGTAGACAGCTACTCCGGCCTGGTAGATCTTTCCGATGGACTGGAGGAAGGACTCCAACTCGTTCTCCGCCTTCATGTTCATCATTCCGACGTTGATGACGGTCTTCTGGAGGGAACGACGAAGGACTGCCTGCATGAGGGAGTGAGGAGCCATCTCGATGGTAACGGCGTTGGCCGGAATCTTCTGAAGGGCCTCGTAGAAGAGGACGGGAGAGCACGCGTTGTGCACGTGGTACTCGGCCGAGCTGCAATTACATTGATTGATCTTTGATCTACCGTGATATTCATGCTGTAGAATGAATACGGTAGGATTCGGTAACTAACCAAGTGGCGGCGAGATCGGAGTCCCAGTCCTCCTCCTTGATCGAGGTAGAGATCCATCTGGAGGATCTCGGGCGAGGCTCAGGGACGACAGCCTTCATCGCGTTGAGCATGTCGTCCTTGACACGAAGCATGGCAGGAGAGTGAAAGGGAATGCCCGACGAGTCGACGACCTATAAGTGATTCGGGTTACGGTATTCAGTTTGCGATACTCGGATCGATAAGGTTACTGTAACCAATACCGTACCTTGGCGAAGATGCCCTTCTCGGCGACTCCATCACAGAAGGTCTTGATGAGATCGGCGTCTCCAGAGATGGTGACTGAATCGGCTCCATTGTGGCAGGCGGGGACGACTCCCTCAGGCAACTGCTCAGCCAGTTCATTCCACGTCATTCCGACGGCAGCCATTCCTCCCTTGATCTGATCCTTCTTGGCCATGATCGTGAATCCACGATGGTAGGCCAGCTTCATCGTCTGGTCGCGAGTGATCGCTCCATCGGCGTAGCCACAGCCCATCTCACCCGTCGAGTGACCGATGATTCCATCTGCAATCGAGTACGGTAAGATGGGTACTGTAGTCAGTTATCGATCGTTTGGTTACGGTAACTCACCGGGAGTGACTCCCATCAGCTCGAGAATGTCGGTGAGGGCGATCTGGATGGCAGCGATGGCCAAGATGCAGTTGAGCGGGTTGTTCTGATACTGGATCGGATCCGAGTTGCAGAGCATTCCTGAATGTCGATTGATTATTGATTTATTCTTCAGTATCTTCCGATTATCGATTGAACTACAGTACTCACCGTAGACATCGAGTCCGTACTCGTCGAGGCACTTGCTTGACTCTCTCAGGGACTGGTCGAAGGCAGGGATGACCATCAACTTCTGAGCCATGCCCGGCCATTGGGATCCCATTCCCGAGTAGATGTAGTAGATGGGACGGGGCTCAGTGATGGCCACCTTCTGGATATCCTTGAGGGTGGGAGCATTCTCTCCAGCCCTATTCAGGAGTGCCCATCCACGGAAGGGAGTGTCCTTAGGAGGGAGATTCGCCTGATTGGCAAGGAGAGCGAGGAAGTGAGCGTTGTCCTTGTGCTGCTCAACCTTGTCGAACACGTACTGCATCGCCTCCTGCAATTTTAATTAATGAGTGCCAATTAGCTAATTAATGACTAATTAGCAAAGATCAAAGACTGCATCACGCACCTGAGTACGTCCCGAGTAGGTGACGAGTCTCGTGAATCCGGCATCCTTCGGCTTGGCCGTCTTGTGATCTGCAGCACGCAGGACGGCGTGAGTGTTCGATCCTCCGAATCCGAACGAGTTGATACCGATGATTCCTCCGGGCAGAGGAGTCGGCTCGGTGACGACCTGCAATTAGCGATTAGAGTACGGTAATGAGAATATCGATCTGGAAACTGTAGAGATGAGGATACGGTACCTTGAGTCGTCCATCGACCAGACCAGGGATGTACTGGTTGGGGGTGTTGTAATGGAGATTGGGCGGGATGGTCTGTCTCTCGATCGCCATCAGAACCTTGGCCAGCGAGCAGACTCCAGAAGCCGGCTCAGCGTGTCCCATGTTCGACTTGACCGAACCGATGAGAAGCGGGTTCTCAGGGGCTCTGTTAGAGCAGAAGACTTGAGCGATCGCGTTCGCCTCCTGAGGATCTCCCACCTGCAAATTATCGATTAATATTTGTCTATTACCACAAATTCGCTAATTGGGCTCATTAAAGATGAATACAGTACCTTGGTGCCAGTTCCGTGGGTCTCCACATAGTAGACGTTGTTGGGGTCGAGTCCGGCCTCAGCATAGACCTCCTCGAGGAGGGAAGCCTGTCTCTCTCCCGATGGGAAAGTGATTCCCTGCTCCTTGTTTCCGTCGGTATTCGACTTGGCATGGAGGACGGTAGCGTAGAGACGATGGGCCTTGTCTCTTCGTTGGAGGAAGATTGCGGCGACTCCCTCGGTACGGCAGTAGCCGTCGCCTGTAAGGAAATTGATAATTATTCCATTTTTTATAATCAATAATGTATATAAATTACTGTTTAAATGTTATTTACGTTTTACTTTGCATTACAAATTATTTTTAACAACTACATTATTTTACGAAAATCCATCGAATTATAAATTTCAAAATTAATTTTCTATTCAAAAGAAGATCCCTCTAGAAAATCCCTTTCATCGCGTGAATTGCGCATCGCTACAGTATCCCTGTCTGGTCACTAAATTCCTCATTCCTCACACAGAGATTGACAAGTTAGATAAGCGGCGGCCTAATTCTATTTAGTTTAGAAGAAGCTGAATATCGGGGTGCGCTATCTCTCTCGTGTCTCAATTCCTCTCTTCTGATCAATATCTCCGAATTACATAACTGATCGGATCGGCTTCTTCCTCTTTCTTTCAACTCAACTCTCTCAATTCTCTTCGATTACCGTGTGGCATAGACGGTCCATTACAGGATTGGAAATTCACGCACTCCCCACGAGAAAGTCATAAACATTCTCATTCTTCCTTCTCCTCCTTCCCTTTCCCTCTTTCCGACCTCTCGAGTGCATCAAAAGCATTAAGAGGTTATTATTCCTCCCTTTTCACACTTGTTCGAACATCGAATGATCGAGAGTGGACGAGTCATATGGGGTGAAGAGGGGAAGAGGAAGGGGAAGAAAGTAGAGGGATCAGAGTAACTAGTACAGGCTCTCTTCAATCTGCATGCACTCTCACCAATCAGATAACTGAGAGATCAAAGGAGATAAGGAGAGACAGATTATTGATCGATCTGCTTACCAGAATCATCGAAGGAGCGGCAGCTGCCCTTGTCGGAGAGCATACCGAGGCGGAGGAATTGGAGGGCCGCCTGAAACAGGGAGATCAGCTACCGTAATCCAGAATACAGTAATCCAATAAATCAATCGATCGATACCGTACCGTAGGGGTGAGGGTGAGATGGGCTCCGGCCACGATGGCAGAGTCGCACTGTCCCTGTCTGATGCTGTCCACTGCCAGTTGGAGAGCGAGAAGGGAGGAAGAGCACGCGGTGTCCACCGAGAACGAGGGCCCTGAAGGAGTATGGTAAGTGATGGATCGATAACTGATTGGGTACGGTACCTCTGAAGTCGAAGGTGAAGGAAAGACGGTTGGAGAACATGGAGCGAACGCATCCCGTGAGAGTGTAGCCAGTCACAGTCTCGGGATCGGTCGTGAGAGCACCGGAAGTCTCGGAAGCAGAGCATCCAACGAAGACTCCAGTACGAGAACCGCGGAGGTCAACCGGATTGATTCCTGAGAGGAGAGGATATTGATTAATCATTAGTGTTCTCCCTTTCCCTTTCATCCCGCTGTGTCCACTCACTTCCTACCTATCGGCTACTCAATCCCCCATATCCCCTCTCTACAGTCCCTCTCTTCCTCTCTCTGTCCTCTCCCTCTCCTCCACCTCTCTGTCCCTCTCCCTCTCTAACTCTCCCCACTCCTCTCGCCTCTCTCGTCCTTCCAACTTTCGTTCCTTTCGTTCCTCTCGCTCCATCACGTGCATCAATCGTCCAGTTCAAGGTTACATGGTACAAGAGAGCACATCTCTCTTCTATCCCCATCCTCTCTCTTCCTCTTCTTCCCTCTATCCTCCATCATCATCCCCGTAGGGCTGTTCCTCTTATCTCTTCTCTTCTCTCTTACCAGCATCCACGATTGCTTCCCAGGTCACTTCGAGGAGAATTCTCACTTGAGGGTCCATGAAGTTAGCCTGAACGAGTCACTCTCTCCCTCTGTCTCTCCTCTCTCCTCTCTCCTCTCTCTCTCTTACCTGCTTGGGAGGCACAGAGAAGAATTGCGCATCGAACTTCTTCAGTTCCTTCAGCTTTCCGTGTCTCTTGGGGAGGTCGAAGAGTCCTTAACGAGTTTAAATTAGGGTAGGTCAAAGGGTAGGCTTAAGGTCAAAGCTCTAGGGTAGGTGACTAACCAGGAGGCCATCGGAGGTCGTCTTCGGTGATGAGATCTTCGCCTGCCAGCAACAAATCTCCGAATTCATCGACGTTCTCGGATCTGAAGTTGAGTTCAAGTTGATAAGAGATAAGAGTGTCTGGTGTTTTGCATGTGAACAGTTTTGGAACACGGCTATCAGTCATAACAGTGAGTGCATCATAACAACCTATCAGGCTATTTCGAATGATATCGCTGGCGGTCTTTGGTAGGTGGCAGTGGGTGCAGAATGTACACAAAGAGCGATAAGACGATGATCAGGATCGAAAAGTGTTGTAGAATCATCTACGGCTTCCCTTCAGAGGCTGGATGGATACCAATCGAAGTAGCATGGCTCTACATCCTAGAACCAACTTCTCTCCTCTCCTACTTACCGCGGGAATCTGCCAGAAACTCCGCTGATGACGATATCCTGCTGCTCCTTCCAGAATGCGGGATCCCCCGAGGAGTTCATACTCTCATGCGACTGGAATGGGACGAGAGTAGATTAGGATGAAGGGAGGGAGTGGCTAGCAGGGGGATGGGGATGGATAGGGAAAGGAAGGAAGGAGGAGAAGGGACAAGATGAGAGACCCTATCGGAGACGGTGATCTGTTCTCATGATCGATGCACGAGAGAAGAGAGTCGTAAGGTCAAGCCAAGGAGGGGAGAGAGGGATGAAGGAGAGAGAGAGAGAAGTGGACGACCCACTCTCACTCTCACTACACGATGCGAGAGTTGCAGTTCGAACGGTGGTGAAAAAGAGAGAGCGAGAATGAGGCCACCGACCGACTACTGGAGAATGAGAAGGGAGAAGACAGAAGGATTGTCTATTCGATTCTGAACGAAGAGGGCGGAGTCTCTCTTCTCTAGTGTAATCTCATCTGCTATCTCTTCCTCTCTCTCTTCTCTCCTTACAGTCTCTAGCCATCTGATAATGGCTGCAGGATATCTTATTCGATCCGATCATGATTCACCCCTTGCGAAATGAAATCGATAGAAGCTTCCAGGAACGATAGACTGTCTGTCTCTCTCTCTCTCGTCCTCTCTCTCGTCTCGTTTTACCTATGGGAACGAAGAGTTTGACAGGAGGAAAATGGCGATCGAACCGGTCGAAGAAAACGGGCATAATTGGATGTAGACGAAAAGAGGCTCGTTCACTTTCTCAGTTATGGAAAGAGTGACGAGAAAGGAAGAGGTAGAGAATGGTCAAAGGGAGAAGGGGAAGATGGCTTATCTGATCAATCTTCTCCAAAGGTACAGAGGACCTCGATGGACGAGAATGACATTGACCGGAGGGGAGAGAGGGAGGGAAAAGGTCGAAAGTGGGAGGAGTGAGAGAGAGATAGAGGACCCACGATAAATGAGGTTGTAAAGATCAAGGAACACCAGCTAAGACTCCATGTGATTCTAGCAATTTGTGGTCGAGTAAAGTTGAGTAAGAGGCGAGAACAGGTTGAGAAAGTCGCATTTTGACTCCTTCTTCTCTCTCTCATTCGATTCGTCTCGCCTAGACAGGAAGAAAGTACACTCCAACAACACTCTTGATGCCTCAATTCACTCTTGCAGCTTGTACTAGGACAGAGTGAGTGAATGAAGAAGGGAAGAAGAGACTGATCTGGTCTGATCTTTATCTCCCTCGACTTGCCCCTCCTCTCTCTCATACGGCATCCACCCATAATAGACGAGAGTCTCTCTTGTGGGCAAAGGAGAAACACCGACCACTCTCTACAATTAGATGATGGAAGATACGATCGGTATGAAGGATGGATGAGAATGGCCAGATCAGATAGTGATTGGATGGGAAGAGGCTATTGATTGAGATTGGGTGGGGTTCGAAGGAGTGGCAGAGGCTGGAGGGATAACAACAAACCTGCGCGTCTTCAGAAACTCCTTCCCAGCTAGATGAGATATCCGAGTTGGTGCCGTTGTTCTTGTCCATTAGGGGAAGGATTGGACAGCGCCTGCGAGACGACCGTAGTCTTCTACAATGGAATGTGTTATGCAGCTAGGAGAGAGATCGGAAGAGAGGTTCAGTTGATACGTCGGATGATCGAACGATGGAACGATATGAGAGAGTAAGGATGGGGTGAAATGAAGGAGTGTGCGTCCTTTAGAGTACCGTAGTGGGTGAAAGTGCATCGAGACTAGTAGGAGGGAGGAGAACGCACGGATTGATGAAGGAGCGGGAGAGAGGGGAGGAGGAGAGAAGAATAGAAGGGGGAAGAGACGGAGGGGATGATCAAGACAGTGAGAGAGACGTACCAGTAAGAGAAAGGACACAACGAGATAAGAGGATAGAAGTTCTAGAACAAGTTAATGAAATGGTGAGAGAGGAAGGGGAGTGCCCTCTACTCTCGTTGAGAGATCGCATCACGGTCAACTAGAAGGAGGAGAGAGGAGGAAGG
>LS489518.1:297634-344945 GCA_900490845.1 Pristionchus japonicus | reverse complement strand
ATCGGGAGGGTGAGGGAAGAGGAAAGGATCGAAGTGGGTCAAGAATGGCTTAGAGGAAGGGAAGGAAGGGGGTTGAATTCAGAGAGGGACAGAGATGGTATATGAATGAATTGGCGAGAGTAAGGGGAGGGGGAAGAGGTGTAGGGATGGTGGGAGGAGCGAAGTGAATGTGCTGCCATTGACTGAATGGAGGGAGAGAGGGAAGAGAGGGAGGAGGATCAAGGGAGGAGGGAGGGGAGGTAGCTATAATGAGAGGGAGGGAGGAGATCTCTCTGGATACTGAAGGATGGATCAAGGCCGAGATAGGTAAGAGATAGCATAGACAAGGACATTGAGGAGTGATCGCCCTTATGAGGGTCCTGAGAATACAACTGAGAAAGAATGCGAGATGGATATAACCAAGGTTGGAGATAGTGAATAGAAGGAAGGGAGGAAGAAGGTGTGATCTAGGTGTGAGTAGTGAGGGAAGTCTTCTCTATTGTCTAATCTCCATGGAGTCACTCTTACTCGACTAGAAATGAACATAAATGACAAGTGGAAGTGAGGAATGAAGAGAAGTGAAGTCGAGCATCGTAATCCAACTATAGAAATGGAGTGGTGGTGAAAGTTTCAGATGTGAATTGAGGAGGAGAAGTGTGACAAACAAAAAGGCGGAGTAGGAATGATAGTTGAAGGAGGAATGGGGAAGCGAAGTATGGTAATGAGGACGCGCCCCCTCTCATTCCATTGCGAGAGCAGCGAACAGTTCGACTTTAGAGAAAGATCTCACTTCTTCGTTCTCTCTTCTTTTCCGAGAAGAGAGACGTTCCTTCCTTTCGAATGAGGACAGTTGAGATGTGTAGAGATAAGAGAGAAGAGAGAAGGCCGCGCTACTCTATCCCTTCCTTCCCTCCCTCAACTGGTAACTAACTATATGGCAGAGGTAGAAAGAGTCAAGTGGGTCAAACATACGACCATGCACAACTCTTGCTTTCCTCAGTCAGGGGCAGGCAGATAAGAATGATTTGGCCTCCAGAATGGATTACGTCTACGGTAGGAGAGGTTGCGCAATCCCGACCGTATCTCACTAGCTTTGCGGAGCTCTGCCTACGAGTGACAAGTTGGTCGACCTTCGAGAATGTCATAAATGCTATCTGCCGATCTGATAAGTGGATTGAGGATCGACATTAGATGGCCGATTGATTGATGGATCTCGTGCTAATCGTTCATTCTTACTCAAAAGGAGAAGAATTTGATGAACAGAAGGTGAGAGTGCACGGGGAAAGGAAAAGGAGAGCAGACGGACGGTAAAAGAAGACACCAATCTAACCGGAAATAAGAATGGTCGAGAAGAGACATCGAAACAGTTTACAGCTTTGCGAAACCAGTGGCTGCTCTGTGTGTGCGTGAAAGAGAAAGACTATCACTCTTCTTCATATACTTTATCTCCTCCCCATTACTGATCTAGACTATCTATGACATTGTTAGTGAGTAGAGAGATGCGATCTCTGAGTGATCAAAGGTGATCCATCGCAGATATATCACAGGGCACATCGGAAAGTGAATGGAATCGATTGAGTATGGATAGCAACTATAATCTCTAATGTACAATGTACACAAACTGCGACCCGTATGGGGGACAATCAACCTATTATCATCGATCATCGCGAGCTTCAGCGAAAGCAATTAGCTGATCTTTCATAAGCTGCCTCAAATCGAGAATATCATTCTGCAATTCGTCGATCTTCTCTAATTTCTCTCCGTCCATCTCGAGCAACGAATTGTACTGGTACTCTAGTTCCTGCAAGCAATGAGGCATGAGAGAGGGGGCAAGAACTCCAGATCAACCTTGTATTTGGCGGACAATTCCCGCAATCTTCTCTCCCTCTTCTCCGTTTCTTCTTCACCCATTCTCGCCATTCGTTCCAATTCACTGATTCTCTTCAGATTCATCTCATGATTCCGAAGGAGGGAAGAGAACTCGCTCTGAAGCGGGATGATATTGCAAAATCCCGATCAAGTTCCTCTCTCTATCTTGTACCTGAACTGCATTCGATCCGTGAGTCAGAGTGGATCCAAATGGCTGGAATTGCGTAGTTTGTGATGAAGCGGCTGAGTCATGTTGTCCACACTGGAATACGGTCTAGTCATTACCCTCTCTCCCTTCCATTCCAAGAAATATCATCTTGATCAAAAATTGCGATAGTATTCGGAGTCTCTTTGAGTGTTTGGGGGAGAGAAGAGATGAGAAAGAGACGGGTAGGAGAAAAGGAAAAGGGGGACCAGAGGAAGGGAGATCACTTATCGTTTCATCGAATCTGTAGCCAAGAGAGAGAAGGGATCGATAAGAATCGAGAGAGAGAAGAATTGGAGGGGAAACGAGGTAATGAATATACCAGAGACTGTCGAGAAGGGACGGGAGAAGATGAGGGAAGATCGGAGGCTTGTCCAAAGTCTTCCTCTGATTTCTCTATGCTTTTCTCTCTCATCTCGTTCAGTTGTTCTCGAAGTGCAGATTGAGATGATTCCTGATATGGAATGGCCTTTGAGAGGGAAGAAAGGGGAACTCTCGTAGTCTGACCCCATTCTCCCCTCTTCTTCCCCTCTACCGTACTGCCCTTTCCCTGTATCATACCAGATTGGATGCAACTGCACGAATAGCCTCGCATTCGTCCTTTAGATCTTCTACTCTCTTCCTCTCTTCTCTCAACTCTTCATTCAACCTCTTCTTCTCTTCCCTCTCCGAATCCAATTGAGAAGCATGAGACGCAATGAGACTGTAACACAATCGATCAATGAACAGCAGCACACTTCGGGATGATGAAATGTACAATATCTCCCCATCCCATCCTATCCTATCCGTTTCTCGGCTATTAATCACCACCTCGACCCCCTCTCTTCCTTCTTCTCCCGAACAAAGTTCAATTGATAGTGGGGAGAGAGGGGTTCTCGTAATAGTGAAAGAGAGATTCCCTCCCTTACGTGGATTGATGTCCTTCCAACTTGGAGATTCTATGCAGAAGATGAGTCTGTTCAGTCGCATTCCTTTCATTTGCAGAGTTCAACTGCAAGGGAGATCAATGAGTACAGGGTGTGGTGAAAGGGGAAGAAGAAGGAACATCACTGATACGATTAAAGCACACACTACCACAAAATTAGGAACCAGTACTGATTCTACGGGGAAGGGGAAGGTTCTGGTTGAACTATCACTCTACTGACAGTATCAGTCATTCGATTAAGCTCCCGATTCGTCTCTTCCAGTCTTGTTTTGAGTCCTCTGACAACATTATCGTGATCGTCCGAACTGCTTCTCTCATCGGATAGAGCTCCCTTCAGTTCTTCGATCTCTGCCAGGAGTGGAGCAGTCGCTGAAGTAGGTATTCAAAAATAGAATTGAAATGTCGATCATTGTTCATTCATGTGCCTCAGTCTCAAGTACAGTGCCCGTTGAGTTCACAAGTGAGTGTTTCTCGTGCACAAATCTTCTCAATTCATCAAATGAGGTTGTGCGATGAGGGGAAGGATGCTAATCGTCCCATCCATCTTCTCACCTCTCGCGACACCCTCTGCAAGTTGACTCTTCCCCTCGATCGCTGCCTCCAGTCGATGATTGCATTCACTCAATTGCACTCGCAGTTGATCGTTCTTCTGACGGAGTTCCAGTAACTGGAAAGATGTAATTAGTTACAAAGGTATTTGAAAGCTTCGTATATTTTCTGAAAGGTACAGTACGAATAGCTATGAAATAAAGAGAGATAGATGGGCAGTGATAAGATAGGAGATGGGATACCTCTTCATTGGCAATTGCTGCAGTGTGGGAAGCACGCTCGCTCGCGAGTCGACCTGCGAGCTCGTTCTCGCTTAGATTTGAGAGACGATCCTCCAGAGCCTGAATATTATCTCGTTTATCCGTGTTCGGCAATCTTTGATCTTTGATCTCTCTTGGATCTACTTCTAACATTTTTCGATTAATGATAAGCATCTCGCAATTTTAATTGCATCAGCTTCGATCGTGCTGCAAAAAGGCGCAAAACTGCTGTAAAATGGCCCAGCTGCACTACTTATCTGATCGTGTGTTTTTCTCGTGTACTATCTTCTCTGTTTTACTCTCGATCTGACCTCTTTGGCCTCCTTCAAAGTGCCGATCAACTCTTCTTGTTCCTCTCTCACTTTTTCCAACTCTTCGATGCGTCTTGAGTTTTCCTCATACTGGTTCTTGTGATGCTGAAATGGCCACTGTCTCTTCTTCTTTCTAACGAGTGCGATCCATCAGATAAGAGAGGAGAGAGACTCACCTCGGATGCTATTTCGTTGGCGCTTTTCTCGTTTCGCTCTTCTTGCAAATTCCGCTCTGCCGACTGTAACTTCCCTGTTGAGAAGGAAAGAATTATGAGGGATCGAGAGGGAGAATGATAACAAATGATTATCAGAATAACCAACAATGACTGATCTCTGATCTACCTTTCAGAATCTCGATCTCTTCTCTTAAACTCTCGATGTTCTCTTCGGCCAAATTCTTCTCATCCTTGTATTTCTTCCTGTCCTCTTTGATCTTATCTACATCAGCGACCTGTCATAATTCCCCTCTCTCATCATTTATTCGTTGTTTTCCCTCCTCAACCTGCGCTTTTAATCGTCTGATCTCTCTCGATTGTTTTCCATTGTAGTCTGACATCTTCTTCCCCTCTTCGAGAATTTCCAATCGGGCCGATTCCTTCTCGGCCAATTCCTTGCGGAGAGACTTCTCGCTGAATTGAGGAGTGAATCATCTGATGAGGGAAGAGGGAAGGAGAGTTCAAGGGGAGACTGATTGGAACAGCTCACGTTTGGTTGAGGGCGACTATTCTCTGTTGCAATTGGCCGTTTGTCTCTTGCATCTTTTGAGTGATCAGTGTCAATTCGTCGATTCGCTGTTCGTGATGACGAAGTTGTCCCTTGAGTGTGTCGATGGAATGGGAGGTCTGCAATGATCATGATGAAATCAATATCATAATAGAACCCAGCAGAAGCCATCATCACTAAGTGGAATTGAATACAAATGGAATTGGAGTATTTATTGTTAAATGAAACATACAGCTGCAGCTCCGAATCCATCTGCATGGTTGCAGTGATTCGGTTTGACGGCGCTGCTGGCAATCGACCTGGAGTAATTATTAAATTAACTTCAATCTACAAATTCATGATAAGATGGTCCTCTGACAAATGATCTTCAATTTTAATTTGAATTTCTGTCAACATAAAAAAATCACCATGCATCAACGTTCCGAATGACTTCGATGTCACTACTGGCGACAGTCATTTCGTCTTCGTGTCTGCTTCCTCTCCGAGAGATTCCAAGGTGGGAATCAATTGTGTCCGTTTCATCGAGTGGAACAGAAGTGAAATCTACTTCTTCGTTGCATTCAGAAGGAGGGACGATCGTTTCCTTCTCTTCCGATGAATCCTGTAAATACAATACAATAATTTTTATTGTTTCATACTTTGATCGTGACATCATGACTCTATTTACACGAATCTCAATATTTGTCGAAATTCAACAAAGAGCACTCGACTGTTTTCCACCACCGCGATCATACCACCCAACTTCGTCTCTCTCTCTGCACACTGTGCTTTGTCGTTAGCCTACACTTCGTGCACGCCAAGGTTTTGTTCGTCAAAGAAGGGCCAACTCCCTGTTATCTGATCTAAGGCACATCAAGAACATCTTTTTAGCTTTTTTGAACTTATCAGGGATGGCGATCATAGTCTTATCGTCACTTCTTACTCGGCCTTTACTTACTTCTTTATGGGGACGAAAAAGCAGCTGACTTACGTGTTCCGATGGACGAGAGAGATGATCATCGTTCTCTGCTTCATCGGGGGACGAATTGGGAGAGTGATTGAGAAGAGCAGAAGAGGAATGAGGAGCCATGTCGTGGATTGGATTCGGCTCCGTATCGACGACTACCTGCAAGCGAGTTTGACTATTTATTCATTATTCGTTGGATTTTGATTGGATATTATTTCCATTATCCTTCAACCATTATATCATTTTCAATTTTTGTGTTCGAAATAGAGATTTATAGAATTAAAAATTCGAGGTAATGCTTTTCGTTCTACACCCGATGATAATCTGTAATAACATAATCAAATGATATTCATATTCAAATGCACCAAAAATCGATTGTTCACTTGATGATGTTGTGCACTCTTCAACTATGATAATTCTCGGAATGTTTGTGTAATAAAATGCCAGTTGAATACTTCGCTATTATGCTTCCGGTTATTTACGGAGATGAATCATTTGCTGTTCCATATTCCTTATTTACTGCGGCGATCACGTGATGCCGTGCTTCATAATCGAATAATACAGAAGGGAAGTTAGCGTCGGCAATGAAACATTTTCAATCAATGCAAAGCAAAACTCACGAAACAAATATAATATGTCCCACCTCCGGTTTCTTTCCTTCATGCTTCAACTCTCTGCTCCAATGGTCGCATTCACTGGTCGCAGCTTCAGATCTCGCATCGATTGGATCGACGGCGGAGAAGGAAGGCTGTTCCGAGACGATCGGGGAGGGCTGAGAGACAGGTCACAATGAAAAAACTCGATCCGAATTGAGTGGAACACTCACGTGGCGGCCCCCTTAGCCAATTTTCGATCAAACTATGCAAAAGAGTGTGACTGGGAGTGCGCAAGGCGAACTTGAACGTACCTGATCGGCGGTGAACGAGTTTTCGTCTTCCTCGGCAACGGGAGAAGAGTGACCATCCTCGTCTTCTTCGCGGATATCGAGCACCTTTAAGTGAATAATGTAAATAATAAGTAAAGTCGATTGAATGCTGAGTAACGAGGGCAATATGAAACATACTCCTCAATGAATACTACACGATTGACCTAATCAACTCTGAAATCCAAGCGTTTCTACCGTGGATTCGCTCACTGGCTCTTAATATTTGTTCAAAGTATATTACAAATATTGTAATTTGTCGGTTCAATTGGCTAGTTCTCCGTAAAATGTTGTTCAAGCGAGTTTACGATTGTCATGTGAGTAAAACTAGCGAACAACAATCGATTTTGAGCGCTTCTCAGTTATTGAAAGCTGTGGGAAGACAAGGATAAGAGAAAGCTAACCGCATCGATCTTCTTCTGGGCATTCTTGAGCGCTTCCTTGGCCAAATTGAGGTTCGCCCAAGAGAAAGACATCACGAGGTAATGATTAGCCCCTTAGCCAGTGATTGGGAGCATTCCTGAAGAGCAATATATGTCAAATGCAATGAGGAACATGTGGAGATAGGCATACAGTCGGATTTCCCAAGGAAAACTAGGTCAAAAGCTGGAACCGGCATGGATTCGCAAGTAAAACTTGCCACGACGTGACCGAAATACGTTGCACGCACCAATTGTGGTGTGCCCCGAACCTCGCCCTCGAATACGGTACTCGGCGTGCCCTCGTCGTCTGTACTCTCTCCTTTCCTTCCCTCTCTCTATTTGTCATCACGTTAGTCATCCCGTCCCTGAGCGTCAGGGGAGGTTCAAATTGGAGGAAAGAGGGCTACGGTTGGCCAAATTTATGTCGCTTAGGGTCAGATTTGTTGTCAAGAAGACGGGTAAATGAATTTAAAGGATTCCCTTCCCCTAAAATATAATAAACAATATTTTTTCAGTTTAATTTTGCATTTGTGTTATCTGCTGTCTAGATACTATCAATTTCTTTCAATTTCTAATTAATTGATTAATTTCATTTATTATAATCGCTCAAACAGCACAATTCGTACATAGAAGGTACCCAGAGTAGGGAATGGAGAGAAAAGGGCTATAAAGTGAAAGCAAGATAGGTGAGATCACTGGTATGCATGTCAAATATGGTGAAGCACTGAGAAGAAATGGCGATTTTATATATTTTGAACTATGGTTTGAGTGGCAACTAAGATTCAAACGGGGCACTTGGGACTAGACTGTGTGAGGTAGACTTCATACAAGGAAGCATTTTGAGTAAAGGACCGATGGTTGGTTGGAGGAGAAGAATCAATCCGAGGAAGCAAAGACCAAATCCGATGACTGAGAATTGTACGAAGGCGAATCCGATGCCAATCTGTAATTGTTTCAATTTTTTGGTTTTGTCGAGTCAATTCGTCGAGTCAATTCTTTTACGAATGTTAGAATAAAATCTCCCTCTTTTCTGGATTACTAATCTCAAAATACTGCTTTCTGATATGGATACGTTTTCGTTTACTTCTTCTTACCTCGATTCCATCAGGAATATCTCTGAAGATAGGATAGACGACGTGTCTCTTCCAGAGGGAAACGACCAAGATGAGGAGGAGGTTGAGTACCACTTCAAACAACGTATTCAGTCATTTTTTTGTTGCAAATCTCTGTTTGAAATGCTCTTTCGAAGTCAGTCACTACGGTACCGAACTGTGTATTCAGTAGATCTCGAAATACTTTACTGATTTCAATACTATGCGCAACGTGGTATCACAGGGTGCGGCCAGAATCGAAATCGCTGATTGACAGTGGGAAAATTCGAGTTGGAACACGATTCGATTACTAAAGAAATGGCGAAATGAAAAATGCTTCTGATAAAGAGGCTAAGTCCCATACCTGTAACAGCAGCGACAATTCCGACAATCCTCAAGTATTTTCCTTCCAGAAGAGCCTTCTCTGCGTCGGGAGAACAACATACGACGACACTGAGGAAGAGGAAGACGAGAGGAGCGAAGAATGTGGGCCATGCGAGGAATCGAGCGATGCTCCAACCTGGAAAATTGTGAATATGAATGAATCCATTTTTACTAGTCTGAATCAAATATGGATGTACTAAGAGATCTTGTGATTTTAGACTATCGTACGATTCCTATCTGGAACGGATGTCGAATATTTCACGCTCATTCGATTTCATTCTACCATAGTAAAGTGTTTCATTTCGAAAACATTATTTTGTTTCTGACGAAGTGTTTGATAAAATCTCAAGTATGTGACTCACAACCCGAGATAGGGAAACAAAGATTGCGAAAGCGTACCGATATCAGGCTGAACGAGAATTCCGAAAGATCCATTATACGGATTCAACTCGAGACTGTCCCATTGTTTGCACGAAAGAGTGCGAGGAGCGTCGATTATTGAATCGCAATCGACGTTGAGTCCTCTCTGAAGTAAAATTTGTTTCGAAAGATAAAGAAATCCCGTCAAAACAGTAATAAATCTTGATACACATTCATACCTGATACAAATGAGTCCCGTTGGTAGCATACATCCAGTTGTTATTCCGAAATCCGAATAAACAGAAGGAAAAGCTCGCTCCAAAAATAATAACGCAGGTAATGAATACGAGTAACCGCTTGTTTTCTTCTGATGCCATCTGAAATCGGAATCGAATTAGGGGCGAATATGCATAGGAAATGGCATTGAAACTCGGAGAGAGACAGGTTTGCTCAGTCAGAGGAGGGAAGTTACTAAGAGAAGAGGGAAGAGTCAAATCAATCGTAACGAGAGGAGAGAGAAGAGGGAAGAGACTGTGCACAAGATCGTGAACTTGGAGGGAAGAAAGCGAAAGAGAATGGGAAGAGAGGAGAGACCATAAACAATCCCTGCCACATGGAGGGTGCTAAGAGGAAGAGGTGAGGATTCCACCACGTAAGGAGAAGTTACTATGGAGATGAAGGAGGAAAGGAGGAAGAATAGGAGGATCGAAGCATTGATTGAGAGAAGGAAAGGAGAGAGTATTGACACTGTTATCAAGTGAGATAAGAGTTCGTTCCATTGGGGGTCAAAGAGAGTGGAGGAAGAGAGGGAGAGGAAGGGAGTGGGGGAAGATAATGGGAGGAGCAGTCTCCAGAGAGGGAAAGAGATATCCGAAATGTCTCGCTTTGAGACTCTCTGCTTCCATATAGGCTACTTAATCAATTGAGACTCTCTCGGGTCGACGCCTGGACTGAAAAAGGGAAGAAGACTGAGATTGAAGTGGAGAGAAGGAGGAGAGACACACAAATGAGGCCAGTAGAAGGAGAGAGGAAGGAGGTGAGAGAAGGTGGAGGACTGAGTAAGGACTGGCATGACATGCATCCATCTCGGATATCCCCTTCCCCCACTTGCTACTCCCTTCCAACTCTTCCAGTGTGTGATATGACTGGAGTAAGCACAAACAAACAAACGTCAAACAATAACAAGCCAGAGGGAGTTTATCCCCGTGCCATCCATTCATTCCAGAGATGGATATTCGATGATCCCTTCGCTCTCTCACCTGTTCTTCCCCCTTCCTCTTCTCTGCCATGGAAGGAATACAGACGTTCACCGTGGGAATTATTTCCCTTTAGGAGAATAACAGCAATAGTAGTAAAATAACACCTCATTAGCGAGTTATTCTCATCATATTATTCGTCGCTGTATTCTCACCTGCCTGTTCCCTGCAGAGTTATTCGCTGCATTTTATTGCTACCGTAATCTTGTATTGCTCAATATTCAAAATATATATGATCGAGCTACAAACAACAATGGTTGGTTAAATGCCCGCGGTAGTTGCTTTCATCTTCTTTCCTAGAATCACACTCCTCATTCCATTAATTTGGAAAGTGTGTGTTGGCGGGAGAGGAGGAAGGGTTGCAATAGCATTGAGAGGGGGTAAGGGTGCGATAAAGATTCTCCTCCTCTTCCCCCACTCTCGATTCCTCTTCCAACCGTCCTCATTACTCCGAGAATCTTGCGAAACTCATCTTGTTGATGGAATGAGATCTCGGCCCTCTCTCCGCTGAATATGACTCTGATTCTCATTGTTGCCCTCTCACTCCAACTAATTCCTTCCCCTCTCCTCCTCCTCTCTCTACTTCCATTCTCATTTGCATCCGAACTCTCCATGATACACTCTCCACTTCACAATCCGGATGGGGGTTCCAATATTGGTGACAATTGCTGTTCCACTGTACGTCCCCTTCTCTCTTCCTCCCTTGATCCTTCACAATTCTTCGATATTCTAATCCCTTCGTTACGTAACAACCCTGCATGCGCATGTACTGATAGCAGGGTAAATCTGTATCTTGACGTCTCTTCTCCTGGTAAAAAAGACCCTAATCCTCTCTTGAGGAGCTTCCTATAGGCCCATATACGAAATGAAGTATCTGTGACTGTATCTGTAATATCTTCCTCTCCCTCCTCTCCTTCCCTTCACGATTCCTCCTACTCCACCCACTCTACAAATGCTTCAAGGAATCGTCCGCTTCACTCATAAACTCTCGATCATCTCTCTCCCTCCTCTCCCTCTCTCTCTTTCTCCTCCGAAACCTCGAACGTGGCTTCATATTTCGTCGGACTCTTCTTCAATATGATTGACACTTCTTCATCTGTGGGTTGAACTGATCTCGCTCTTCTCCCTTCTCTCCTTCTATACAAGACTCTCAATCGACACATGCCAGTTCTTCTCCGCTTTCTCTTCGAGTAACTCGAGATCATCTCTAATCATCCTCTGTTGCACTACACGAAGTTGATCCCTTCCCTCTTCCCTTGCACGAACTGACTCTTCTCCATTAAGTTCCCTCCTCTCATTACTCCCTCATTGATCTGATCGGCGATACAGTTATCGAGTTTCTTCTTCAGTTCGCAAAAAAAACGACGATAGAGTGGGTGATAATATCTCTTATTTTCGAGCCCATCCCTTGCATCACAACTTGCTATGCAGTCCGTTCCTGGTTGCCCACTGATCTCACCTATTCAGTCCACTGTTCCGGTCCCGCCCCCATTGTGTGGATCGAGTTGGATCGCCCCACAACAGAGGGTGGTTGCCCTCCCTTCCTCTCCCTCCCTGCAGACACATCCACAGTATCTCCGTCTGGTGACAACTCCCCTTGACCTCAGTCGATTCATCTTCTTCCTGGATTAGTCTCTGATTCCATAGCAGACTTCTCTCCCTCCATCCACTCAATCTTTTATTCTGCCCTCTGTCCCCACTCTCATATCGTATCCCGTCTCGATTGCTCAAGTTCTTAGTCGTGAAATGTGTAGGTGAAAGTCAATCTCCCTCCCCAGTAATAGTCGAGGTATGTCCCTCCCTCTCCTTCCTCTGAGGGATAACGACAGATTAGTAGGGGAAGAATGGAAGAGGGAGGCCGGATACACCTCCAAACCCTCCTCTCTCTCTCTCTCTTTTCGTCTGTCAATTCGATCTTCAACCATATCGATAAGCAGTGCATTGATCCAATCTCTAATGTGACTAATTCGGAGAGGAGAATGATCGGTTCTCCTCTCCCTCTCCTCTTTACTCTTCTAATCCATTCTCAATTGAAGTCAGGAAGTCCTTCAACCTCTCATTATGCCTCTCTCTCTCTCTGTTTCCCCTCAGTCTCAATCACTAATATACCGTGCTTGAGTGCCCCTCTCGACTATTCAGCCGAGATTATAGCCATTGCGTATTCCACACCACACTCTAATGGTCTCTCTCCATAAGAGTATCATGCCTTGAGGGGGTTGATCTCTTCCTCCTTCCTCTCCCTCTCTTCCCTTCTTGACTCTCGATCACTCGGATCTCTCTGAAGAGAAGAGGCCGCTTAAATCGCCTTTTCACCTCTCCAATTCGACTCCACTTAACCTCGCCATAATTGCTAAAGTCCATTGGAAGGTGCGGGAAAAGTCTCTTTCTCGAAAAAGAGAGAAGAACTTGAGTCCTCCTTCCTTCCATTGTGCTCTTCCCTCTTGTACATGCTCCCATATTTCGTTCTCCCTTCTCCCCCAGTCGCACAATACTCTCAATGTGATTGTATTGGAAGCAGTCTCTATATTCGAGATTGACTTCATCGTCCTCCTCCATCTCCATTCATTCTCCTCCCTTTCCTCCTCCCATTCCTCCTCCTCCCCCTTCCACCTCCCTCCATCTCTCCTCCCTCATAGTCGGTCACCTTTACTCTCGACTTCTTCTTAGCTCTATCCCCACTTCCCTTCCTCCCTCCTGTTTCTTCTCCCATCAATTGGTCACTCAGCACTAGACTCGCCCATTCATCTTCCCAGGCTAAAAAATAGTTGTTACACAGGAGGAGAGGGGGAAGGGCATTTTAGGGCGGGAGAGAGGGGAGATTGTTGTTCCTCTGCAGTAGTGAAACAAAGTCGAAGAAGATTCTCTTTTCTCTTTCCCCATTTACGATGCTCGATATGCAACAAAGAAAGAGTGGATCCACGATGGATCATAACTCTGCTTCTCTCCCTCTTCTCCATTTTCGTTCCCTCACTCTCGCAATTCGCATTCCTCTGTCGCTCTATCGTAATCCAGCTTGATATCACCACTTTCAGGAATGATCACCAACTCCCTTCTCATTCTTCTGATCTCCAGCCCTCTCCTCCTTGCAGAGAAGAATACGGTTGGTATTTGAACTTTGTTTTTTCTTCGCTACTTATCATCTCATATCATTGTCTTTCAAGCTCCTCTGCCGCATAGGCTCTGCGAGGGACCAAGCGTGTCCCAGTGGATTCTGCCACCAGAATGTGACCGAGAGTGAGGTAAGATATCCTTGATCCTTTCCCCCTAATGAGAGGGTTCAATCGGGAGTTATCCCTTCATGCAACTGGCCGGTGTTTAGTCATGCCTGCTCTCCATTAGTAGTTGCATCTCTATGGAAAGTAGGTCGTGAGAGAGAGAGCATGCGGATAGTGAACACGTTGATTGACCTTCTATGAGTAGTACAAACGAATGGATCGAGATGGTTTACCTCCCTCTCCCCCTCTCTAGCAATGAATTCTCGTTCCCTCCGTGTCTCTAATACGCGAGACTGTTCACAAGAGTGCGTCCATTGTCCACTCTCCGATATTGGATCACACACTGTTATTGGCCTTTTCAATGAACTCCCCCGAACAGATTCGTTGGGGTGAAGAGATCGGGATTGAAATGTGGTTGAGATACGAGGATAGAATCAAACTTATTGCAAATAATTATAGTCAAAATCACTAATCGAACTTTAAAGTCTTTGTGTGCTAGTACAAAGACATCAAGGAATTGTTTTGCAGGAGACAATTGAGTATGGCTGTGCCGAGAACGATGAATGCAGCCATGCACATGTAGGAAAAGCAGTTGAATGCGATTGGAAGGATGATAAGGTAAGGAGAAGCTGTGATTTACACTCCCAATTTTAAGTCATCTATCGATATCTCTATCCGGAGAAAGAGCACGTCAACTGGGTAGAGTCAATCACTGCTCATGAGTATTCTTCTCACTTCCGATTGAGCAAGTGACTCTCCTGAGTGACACCTCTCTTAATAATCGAGAGTCGAGAGTGAAAGTTGAAAGGGCAAACAAGATGAGTAATTGGGAGAAAGATATCTGTCCCCTTTCCCTTTCGCAATGTTGTTCCGAATTGACATTCAAAACAAGGTAGTTGACAGGGAAATTCGGACCGTTCTAGTTAGCACAACAAGAAGGGGGTGATTTGAGGTGAAGGTGTTGTTTCGAGAAGGGGAGTCGAAGAATTAAACAAGAATTAGAAAATGGATGAAGTTCTTTTCAGTTCGTCTGCTGCTGCAATATGGAGGATAACTGCAACGCACTGAACATCGAAAGTATTCGGCTTATGAAGAGGCATTGGAGTAGCCAGCAGATTGGGAAAGCATCTGAATCTCGCAAGGTGGAGAGAGCTCTCACTGGAGACGAAGAGGACGACGTTCCCTCTCCCTCCACTAATCCCGCCGCTGCTCCTCTCGATCTCAAGCCACCCGGACCATCCACCGAGATCCCTCTGACCACCCAGCCTCCCAAGCCGGCCGAGCCTGTCGCTACGGCCTCTGCCAACAGCGTGCCCGTAGTCGTCCCCGTCCAGACCACCACCACCAGCGCCCCTCCCCCTCCCACCACCACGGCCACCACCGAAGCACCCACCACCCCGGTTGCTGTGACCACCACCGCCCCTGCCCCCACGACCACCGCAGCACCCACGGCCCCTGCAGCCCCCGTTGTGACGGAGAAGCCCACTGAGGAGGCCATGACCGAGGCTCCTGTGATCACCACTGAGACCCCCACCAGAGTCGAGGTGCCCGTGGCTGTGGTGACTACCACCGAGGCTGCCCCTGTCCCCGTGACCTCAACGACCACGACGGAGCCTCCTACGACGACATCGACGTCTACCACTACGACGACCACTGAAGCACCCACGACAACGACCTCAACGACAACGACTACTGAGGCCCCGACTACTACCACTCCTGCCCCGACCACGACATCGACGAAGGCTCCAGAGACGACCACGATTCTGATGCTGAGAGCACCCGAGGTAATTATCTTTGAATTTTGGGGAATAGCGTCTTGATTCTTTCATCAGTGTGAATGATATTAAAACGATTGGGATACGATTTTGGGGAAGTTCAATTCATTTTCCTGTTCAGACGCCATTCCAGATGCCCAAGAAGCCTCTGGAGACACCCAAGCCGACCACTCCGAAGCCGACTTCAACCGAGGCACCGAAGGAGAATGTGCAGGAATCAGTGAGTAATTGCCCTCTCGTCCGGGAGGCCATCAATATCAATCCGGCACCTGTTCAATGAGTCAGGAGGTGTACGCGGAATCCACTTCTTTCGCTATTACTTCATTCTCGGAAGAGTGGGGGTCTCTATCATTCTTCCTCTTTTTCGAAGCGAAAATGAAAAGCAGGAGTGGGAATCAGCAAAACTATCGATTTTCCTAATATTCAGTCGACGATTTCGTTCGAATTCAGAGCTTCATCTCCTCCCTTCCTCCCTGGTACGTCTTCGCGATAATCGGCCTCGTCATCGGCCTCTGCATCATTGGATCCATCGCTGTCTGTGTGAGAGTGAAGGGAATCAGAAAGAGATCGACGGCTGAGAACTCCTCCTCTCACCACATCGAACAGGCTCGTCCCCTCGTCCAGCCAGCCTCTCCCCAGAATCCTTAATCAACTAGTAATTACCCGTTGATTAGCCCAATCTTCTCCTCTTCACTCTTTTGCCTCTTCTTACATCCTGGATTTTCTTTAGAAGATTTTTTCAAACCCAAAATGACAAAACAGTCAGATATTTCGTAGTGAAGTTTCGATTTCTTCTACCAGTTCGTCTCTCCATTCACAATTTCTCCTCCATATTAACCACTTCTCTCTGTCCGGTAGTGTGGCTATTGTCAAAATTATTCTCTCTCTGCATCTTACAGAACAGTCAGTGAGAGAGTAGGGATTACTCCATTCGAATGTTCACCTTCCCCCTCCTCTTTTAGATTCTCCTCTTATGAGCTTGATTCGTCCCCCATTCGAAACCAACGATTAATTGTTCCTTCTCACTATCCGTACTTGTTTCTTTGTGCTATTATATCCGGCCCCTCTATTAATCTCATATTAATACATTTCGATATGCTCGATAAAGTAATAGAAGGTATGTAAGTAGCCACTGCGTGGGTCCATTTGGGGGTCATTCGAGTGGTACTAATGCATACGCAAACCTCTCGTGTGCAACCAAAACGAGAGTAGGAGAATATTGGATTCGGTGTGAATCAAAAGGGTGTTCTGTGAGTGGAAAAGCTTCGCGTCTGACGGCGTAAACAGTGTACGAATGGAGGCAGTGAGGATGAGAGAGTGAAGGGAAGTGAGAGAGTCCAGAGATAAAAGAGAGGAAGAGAGAGGGTGAAGAGGAATGGCAGAGTAGTTGAGGAGTCCTCTCTTCTCTCTCTCAATGGGTAGTAGTTGCCTCCTTCTGTTCCTTATCCATCTTCAGTGCATTGATCCTTTCTTTTCTCCTCCTTCTCTCTCTCTTTCCTTCTCCTATTCATTCTGACTTCTCTTTCCCCTCGACTGCCCATTTATCCTTCCATTTATTCTTCTAAAATACCTCCCAAACTGTTCTCTCTCGGGGTCTTTATTTGTCTTGAGTGACTACATGAATCCATGCTTTCTTTCCTCTCTCGTGTCATTCCTCAGCTAGTCAATAACACCGAACATCTTATAGCAGCTGTCGGGTCATTTCCATTCTTCTCCTTCGACAACTCAAATTCCATCCTCCACTAATCTGTTCTATCGATGAATTCATCACTATCTGCCAATAAGACTTCAACTCCGGATGCCTTTGTAAGTGCATTTAATTATTGGAAAAAAGTGCAAGAGTCAATCGTCATTCGTTTGCTCGAAGAGTTTGCGTGCAATAAAGGGAGTGTAATGGCATCCCTTCCTTCCTTCATCTTCTCTCTTCTAGGAAGGGACCTCATCCGTTGTCCAATTGGCGGAATTGGCTCTCATTGGAGTGTGCATCGCCCTCATTATTATTTGCACCATCTTCTACATCATCACAAGAGTTATGAGAAGACAAGTAAGGGAACCTAGAAATTTGAAACATCTGCGGTTTTGCATGGACTATTTCGAGAAGTAGATGTGTAGAGTGGAGTCAGATTACACGTGCAGAGATGTGCAGAGTGATGACGAAAGTATCCGAAATATCTCAAACTTTTCTCTGGAGGAACAAATGCGCAATCTTTCGGAAGGGGAAAAGACATATGCAAAGAATGATTCATCGCCACTTTTTCAGCATCAGAAGGAGTTCCGACAGATGGAAGCTGAGGCTCGAGATCCCCTCAAGGAGGGAACCCAGATCCAGACGACCAACCACATCTAAGCGATTCAGTTTCCAAACTTCCTGCAATTCTTCGGACATCTCCTAATTGACTGTAACCACCATCCACATTTGACCATCAACCATGTGAAAATACCACTAGGCTATTATTGAAAACCTTCACTTTTCCACAAATTGTCCGTAGAGTCGCACGAGCTGCTTGTCACCCATCCCTTGATCTCACTTCCACTAGGCTTCAGTATTCGCCCCGTCATCTCGGTTATTCATCTCCCGATGCTTCCCTACATTTCTATCGCTCTCACGAACCAAGATTTATCAGTATTTCTCACCTAACTATTCCGTGTCACTGCAAATAAAGGGAGTTCTTCTCAGAGAGAAAGCGTCAATTAGTGTTCTCCCCTCCTTAGTTGGTCGTCTCTTTCGTCGAGAATCTCTTCGTCTCCTCTTGTTCCCTCCCTTGTTCTCCTCCTGTTTCCGTTACGTGAATAAACAGATGAGGAGGGGACTCGTTTGACTCTCTGCTCTCATTGTCCACTCAGACTGACCGCACACCTTCCCCTCTCCCATTCACTCAGTACTTCTTCCAACGATGATCACCATCCTTGTACTCACTGCTCTTCTTCAGTTATCGTCAGCTAATAATAATGCGTCCATGATCAGAAACGGTAAGTGTTTGTACAATATCAGCATCATTTAGAGAGATACATCAGTATTAAGAAGCCTGTTAGATTGTGCATCAGCTTATTGAATCCCTCTCAAATCCGATGTAGCCATTCCATCCTTTGGATTAGAAGGAATTCATCATAGTCTTGGATTATAGTCTGATGATGTATTGCATCCGCATTCCATTCGTCTTGTTTGTTTCTCTGCTAGAGATTCAGAATGCTTCCTGTCGTTTATCAATCTTCTTCTTTCTCTATCTAGCTTCGTCCAGAATGTTATGTTCACAATGCGAGAAAAACTTCTGAGAGAGAGCCAATGAGCAGATCACTCAGCAGTATTTGTCAAACAGAAGTTCTTTGAACCTCCGAAGAGAGAACAATGCCTCTGTTTGGAGGTCCGATCGACACGGGAGTACACAACGATGCGGGGATTACGGTGATGAGAGAACAGCCAAAGTACATTCGACCCTGCTACTTCACCAACTGGGCACAGTACAGGTAATCGATACCATTTCGATCGTGATCTTTGATCTCTTGACCTCCTATCTCCAGGAATGGTCGTGCAAAGTTCATGCCAGAGGACTATGTGCCTGGTCTCTGCACACATATCCTCTTCGCATTCGGATGGATGAACGATGATTTCACTGTTAGGTAAGTGTTCATCGTTCAACTATTGCGCAGGAACGTTCTCGGTTCAACAGCTAATTTGCAGAGCATTCGACCCTGCAGATCTTCCCAACGATTGGGCTGGACAGGGAATGTTCAGACGAATCAACGCATTGAAGCAGAAAGATCCCCAACTGAAGACGCTTCTCTCGATCGGAGGATGGAGTTTCGGAACTGCGCTCTTCAAGGTATGTAAGATGGTATCAGCAGTTCCCCATGCACCATCTACACTAATTACGAGAAATAACCTCAAGAAATGGAGGGGATATAAGTAAATGTGAGACTAATTATCTAGAACAATTAAAATCTTTTTTGATTGCATTATTTCTCAGTCGATGTCCGCAACTCCCCATGGTCGTCAGAAGTTCATCGATTCAGCTATTGAATTTGTGAGAAAGTGGGACTTCGACGGTATTGACATCGATTGGGAATACCCCAATGGAACGGATGATATGGCCAACTATTCTCATCTCATCAAGGTATTATTATTTACGAAAACATATATATTTTCTTAAAGAATTTGTTCGACACTCAATCGTTAAGGAGCTCCGTGAGGGTACCGAGGCCGAGTCTCGTCGCTCACTCAAGGATCGTCTTCTCGTTACTGCTGCTGTCTCTGGAGGAGAGGCAACCATCACTCAAGCATACGATATCCCTGCTCTGGCTGAGTCAGTTGCATTGATTGACATGATTAAGAAATATTGATTCTCAGGAAGTTCGACTTCATCCTGTTGATGAATTACGATTTCCACGGTGCATGGACTACGGAGACTGGTCACAATTCGCCACTCTACGCAAGAGAGAATATGGTCGAGTATCAGAAAGTGTGGAACATCGTAAGTATCTTCTCTTACACTAGCGATCATGATTCATACCTGATTCAATTCCTGCTTGCATTGTTTGATCGTCTCACGCACGATTCTTCAATATTGAGGGAGACTCAGAAATACATGAATGTTACGAATCGATGTTCAGGACTGGGCCGCCAATCACTGGGCTCAGAAGGGAATGCCCAAGGAGAAGATCATCGTGGGAATCGCTACGTACGGTAGAGGATGGACTCTCAAAGACCCCAAGAACTTCACTGTCGGAGCAGCGGGAACGCCCGCCAAAACGACCAAATTCGTTGGAGAAGCGGGAGTTGGTGCGTATTACGAGGTAAACCTTGATTTTTAATGATTGAACTCTGTGTGATCTTTGTTGAATCGATTCATGCAGTTCTGCGAGATGCTTGCTGACGGAGCTAAGCGTCACTGGGATTCTGAACAACAAGTTCCCTATCTGGTATACGGAGATCAGTGGTTCGGCTACGATGATGAAGAGTCCGTGTCGAACAAGGTAGATTATTCGCTTTATTGAATTATTTATTAACTTTCTAGTTCATATCTTGCATACCAGTAAGAGTTCTCTGTAAGAGTGTAGTAGTGTCGGTTACCTGAAAAACACCAAATGAATAGGACTCTCAGTTTTCAAGTTATTCCTTAAAAGCATGCAAAATCACTCAAAATCCCAGATTCACCTTTAATATCTAGGGAGACGGGCCAGGGGGTATACTCTAAGGAGACGAGCCAGGGGGTTTTACTCCATGGAGACGGGCCAGAGGGGTTTATCATGGCAGCATCATGCTGTTAACTGAATATTTCGCTGTTAGATGTCATGATGGGTTTTGTTTCGATCAAAATATATCAACTTAGACAGATTGAAAAAAAAAACTGTTAACAAATGGAAAAAGAACTGCGAAAGTGCATGGTTCGAATGAACGAGCAGAAGTATCATCCACTCTTGAAGTACCCTCCTTCAGATCGCGTGGGTGAAGCGTAACCACTTCGGAGGCGCCTTCGTGTGGACACTCGACTTCGACGATTTCAACGCGAAGTGCTCAAAGTCGAATGGACAACCGTACCCACTGATCAGCATCATTGCGAAGGAGTTAGGAGGAGTGACGATCCCGAAGGTACAATTCAATCTGTATGATCAAATGTGCATGTAGCAGGTACAACATTAAAAATGCAAGAAGAAATCCCATCCAGATCCCGAAGTCCATCGAAGCCACCACTTCGGTTCCTACAACGACGACGTTGGCACCCACGACGACAACGGCGTCTGTCGAGATTCAGAAGCAGTGTGAGAAGAGTGACGATGGATTCTTCCCTATTGAAGGAGGAGACTGCAAGCACTTCTTACTCTGTCTCAAAGGTTTTTATCGAATTCTTTCTTCAATGATATTTAATGATATACTTCAGAGAAATCGCACATGCTCTCGTGCCCTTCATCCCTGCACTTCTCAACGACCAAAGGGTATTGCGTTGAAGCAGCAGACAGTGGCTGCACTCCTTCTCTACCCACTCCTCCTCCGAGCACCTCTGCTCCAGTATCATCTACTGGTATGTCACGAATATTGATTCTGATCGATCGATAATCATCCATAACTGATGATATCAGGTCTGAAGTTCTCCTGTAACGTGGATGGCTTCTACGCTGATAAGACGGATTGCAAACGGTTTGCTACCGTAATCCATACTTACCGTAATCCTCTATTTCCAGATTCTTCCGATGTGTTGGGGGAACGGCTCATTCCTTCACGTGTCCTTCCTCTCTCTCCTTCAACAAGAACACCCTCCAATGTGATCATCCCAATGAGGGAAACTGTGCCAGAGATTGAACACAATCCTTTAATCTAATCCTATGAAGCTAACCTCGTATTAACCACCCCCGAGATATCATTGATACAGGTACAAAATCCCCTCGATGTCAATATCATATTCGTTACAAATCATAATATTATCGATAAATATCATCATTCTATTTCCCTACAGTGTTGTCAGAGGGCGCTGCAATCGTTTATCAGCACGCTAGAGAAAAGGAGAGAAACAGCGTAAACAGATTGTTATTGACCATAAACGTTCCCTTATGATTCAAAGTATTTGCAATTGATTCTCCGAGAAAAAGCGAGCAAATACAACATCTTGAAGCTGGAAACAAGGTGAGATCCTCTATCCCCGCACCCTTCTCTCGTCCTTTTCTGAGTACGAGGGATTAGAGTTCCGTTGGTTATCGCGCTAGAATGCAAGCAAGCGTTATCATCGTACTAAGCTAGCAATTTACTAAATAATTAATTTATCCACCTTATCGATCGCATTTTCATCCCAATTACGTCCCTACACGTGGAGAAAGCCCATATCTGCTTGCTAACCGGAAATGACGCATTTCCATTACGTACTTTCGCGAAATCATGTTGTTTTCGTTTGAAACAGCTGACGAAACTCGCACTTTCACTACTACTCGCGTCATTTGTCGTGCCGGATTTCAATTTCGCCCTCGTTCTTACTCATTTTCCTTCATATTCCAGCAGAATGGGTGACGGGGAGGCTCCATCTTCCTCCAAGGAGCCGACTCCATTCGTTAGACCCGGTTCTGAACCATCGAATACGCTACAACAAATCGCCCTCAAGTACTTTCTTTCATGCTCTGCTGCTCTAGTCGCTGAAACTGGTCAGTTTACTTTAAATAAAATACATTTTCTCAAAATACGTACTCCTTTGTACCAGGGGAAGCCGGAAACCATTACTTTGATATGAATGAACTTTCAGTAACGTACCCCCTCGACATCACTAAGACTCGACTTCAAATAGCTCGAAAAGGAGCTGGAGCGAAGGAGAGGACGGGAATGTTCCGAGTTACCTACAATATTGGTTAGTCTTCCCGTTAATTAACCTTGACATTCACTAATTGAAGTAAGGAACGAGGGCGCCTCGAGTCTGTGGAGAGGAGTTGCGCCTGCCATTTATCGCCATTACAGTTAGTTATAATTTAAAATTAAAATATGTACTACTGCAAAGATCCCTGGAAAAGCGTTCGACTTGCAGTTTACACGGGCATTCGACTGGGTACATATGAAGCCATGCGGAATAGCTGGTTCGATAAGGAGAAGGAGAAGGCGTTTCCGCTCTGGTTCGTTCTTCTTGATTGGTAAATATAGTAAAATGTCCGATTTTTAAGGAAATCGGCATCGTGTGGACTGTTCTCGGGAGCGATCGCTCAATTCGTTGCATCACCAACGGATCTCGTCAAGGTGCAAATGCAAATGGAAGGACTAAGGAAGATGCAGAATCTGCCACCGAGGTATCTTTTTAAGAAAATGCTATGGAGAAAGAAGAAAATCTATATCGAAATTCAAGTGAAATGAATGATGATCTTCAGATTCACGAGTACATGGCACGCCTTCTCCTCTCTCCACAAACAGCATGGATTCCGTGGACTGTGGATGGGATGGATACCGAATTGCCAGAGAGCAGCTCTGCTAAATATGGCTGGTCAGTTCTCTTTTTTTTCTGGCGATTTGTTGATTATTTGATCGAGACGATCATGATCGTCATTGATGATAAGGTGATTGCGATATGACGTCAATTGATACGTTGAATTTGGAATTGTATGGTGCACGGTGATAGATCCCTCTAGAGATGGTTGATTGTAAAAAATCTTTAAGATCTCGCAACATACGATCGAGTGAAGCATTGGCTGTTGCGAGACACACAGTTGAAGGACGACTGGTTCACGCACGCTCTCTCCTCTGCTTGTGCAGGTACGATTGCACCTATTGGAGAGAAACTTAGCTGTCGATCTATGATCTTACCATGAATGACGCTTTCGATACAGAATAATACAGGAAAAAATGCAATCGATCCCTAACTTTGTGAAGATCACATTGCAATTAGATGCATGTATAGTAGCAGAGTACAGCTTAGTGTTCATGGTGTACACAAATGTAGTGTGCATGTACAGTGTACAGTTACGAAAAGTGATTACTGATCTATAATTTTTTTATTAATCACCCTCACATCACAAATAGAATCAGGTGATTCATGAATAGATCGTTAGTAACTAAATTGATCTGAGAATGATCTCTTTCAGGATTGGCTGCGGCTACAGTATCCACTCCTGCTGATGTAGTCAAGACGAGGATCATGGATCAGCTGAGACATCTCCATGACCATGATCATAAGTGAGTACGGTGGATTACGGTAACTGTGAATAAAACTATGATTTTTCTTTAATTTTTACTCTTTGTCCGGTGTTCTAATTTTTTTCTGCAGCATTTTTATACAGGTGCGAATCATTTGGGGATACGGTAGCCTAATTCGATTTGAAGAGCTATGATTGATCTCATTTTGGAACACGTTTACAGAGTGCCGATTTTGAAAGACGGTGATTCATGTCGGGAACTTTGCAGCATTATTCGATTAGTAAAGCGTTGATAGATCTCTGAATGGTTCACACTTGAATTGGGAAAAGGTGAATCATGCATTCAATTATTTTTCGATCACATTTGAACAATACAATCGTAAATTAACACGCTGTAGCGTAGTTGCAAAAAAGTAGTATAAATCATATCAAAGACAGAGAAAATATCTAAATGAGCAATTAACATTTGAATACATGTTTTTTTGGAAATTTTTGTTCACTCTTTTATTGAAGAACTTTCAAATTGATGAAGAACGAGAAAATGTAATAATCACGAGGTTTCTAATGAACCTGTCACTTGCAACAGCTCCGCGAAGCCTCCTCGTATCTACAAGGGATCCATCGACTGTCTAATGCATATCGTGAGGAAGGAAGGCTTCTTCGCCCTCTATCGAGGATTCATTCCCATCTACATCCGAATGGTGAGTATTCCCTATTCACCATTGATGAATCCTCCCTTCCCTTCCCGTTTGATTGACTATTTACTCTCTCTACAGGCCCCTTGGTCCCTCACGTTCTGGGTCTCTTATGAAGAGATCAGAAGACTCGTCGGAGCTCCCAGCTTCTAATAAACAAAGCAGAGAACAACAGCTAAAGAAGGAGAGAAGGAGACCATAGAAAGAGAATTAGTGAGTGTAGTCCATACTTAGTACTGTTTTTGTTCCTCTCAGCCCGTTCGTCATTCAATTTCTTTTTGTGCTCGACGTGTATCATAATTGTTCTGATTATAGTGCCGATTAGCCCCACGAGTGAGAGAATTCCATCTCTCAGGGAATGTCCGATTCTAGTCTCGAGTGAATAAATGACTCTCTTTATTGATCTCTCGTCCTGGTTATTATGAAACAACCGAGATTGAGAAGAGACAAATGAAGCGAATGGGGACGGAATAAGGGCAAGAAGCGGAGTGGGTAGACATGCGAAAGCGGAGGCTAGAAGACAGTGGATAGATGAGAAGCAGAATGACTGATACGTGGGTGGGGGCAAAGGAGACGAAGACGGACGACCTGAGGAGAGAGGAAGATGAGGATTACGGTAGTCAATGTGCCCATATCTAACGCTTTCAGTAAAGAGATAGATGGAGATTCAGCTGATTTGACTACTGACCCTTCATTCCTGCATCATTCTGACGAACTCGAAGAAGGAGATTCGTCCATCACCATCGACATCCGTAGACTGGAACATGTCATGGATGACCTTTCGATCGGTGAGATCAGTCGTCTTCATGAGAATCGACGCCATCTCCTCTGCAATAGACTCTTCTCATGATATTCTTTCATCATCAGAATCCCATCTAACTCTCATTTCATCGTCATCGAGGTCACGCTTTTCTCCTCTATTTCATTAGATTTCTCACTCCCACGAATCGGACGATGCGACAACAACGGAATTAGCCTCCCCGGCCGGGTGCAAATCCACTTAGAAGCCCCAACTGAACTTTGTCGTCTCCCTCTCTTCCACTCCCTTCTTCGCCTTCCGAAAGAGGTCAATTTGTGTCTCTCCCGACGTCAACAAGTGGCAACATCTCCCACCCTCACTCAATCCTTCTTCTCCCTCTCCTCACCCTCAGTGATTGCTCCATCTCCATCCGTATCGAAATCCTTGAATTGGCTCTCGAGCTCCTTGAGAGTCGTTCGATGCACAGGGGGAGATCTCATATATCGCACGAATTCCTCCTTGTTTATGAGTCCCGAGTCTGAGGAGGAGAGAAAATGAGATGTGGCCCGCTGTGTGAGTTAGAAAGAGACCAGAGGGGATTAGGAGTGAAGGACATTATTAGTTTGGGCCTGAAGCCTTTCCTTCCTTTCCCCTCTAAAACTCTGTGAATGCGCTCTTTGGCTCCCATCGGATCTTCACCCTTCAATCCCTTCCACTCTTCTCAATCTCCGCTTTATCATTCATAGCTCTGCTTCGTATTTCTTTCGAATTCCCAGGGGACAAACGGCCCTCTTGCCCCTCGGACCTGATAGGAGAGAACCCTCAAGAGCAAGAAAAGGAGGAAAAGAAAGGAATGAAAGATGGCTCCTAATCTTGAGAATAGGAGATGAAGAAGTGGAGATTGAACTCCCCCCAAAATGTCAAGGGACAGAGAAGGGAGATTGGAGGGAGAGGAAAGGTTGAAACAAACATGGGAGCTTTCAAGGAATTGCCCTCACGTGGGAAGGTTGGATAGAGGAGCAAAGACTAGCTGCTGCTCACTCATTCGTTCTCTTTCCCTCTCACTGCACTCTATCCACGGGCGCACTCTAGCAAGGAATATGAGGGGGTATAGCTCAGTGGTAGAGCGCTCGCTTAGCATGCGAGAGGGCTGGGGTTCAATTCCCCATACCTCCAGAATGTTTTGCAGTAATTCTTCGAAGAACCTAGTGCATGTTAGGGAGGATTAACTTTTCTCTTTCTGACATGAAACATGAAAGGAGCTTACCATTGACATCCATTTCCTGGAAGATGAAGTCGAGTTCGATTCTCGTCGGTTCGACGTTCACAGTTCGAAGAAGAGCAGAGATCTCAGTACGAGACAGTCGACCATCCTTGTCCACATCAAGAAGATCGAAAGTCTCGGAGAGTTCTGAATGAGCTTCATCGTTCTTTGAGTAGACACTCTGCTTCTTCTAAACCCTCTCACGAGTTCCCTCTAAGTGAAAGAGCCCCAGATGATTGTTCTCCCCTCCTTCTCCCTCTAATACACACTGCACTGCTCTTTCAAACATCATCCAAGTATGCAACATCCTTTCCTTCCCAGAGTCTCGTTAGAGTCCCTCAAAAGAGAGAGACGCCGATGGAAAAGAACATAGTGAGTTCTCGTCCATCCAATGGAATCTTTGTTCTAACGAGAGAGAAGAAGTTTCGTCTTCGTTGGAGAGGAGGATAATTCCTTCCATTTTCTTCCAACCAACTAATAAACTAATGGGAGAGTCAGCTGCTTCACACGTCGTCCTCGTTCATTTTCATGAGATCTGACACCCGATAACTCAAAAAAACAGAGGGAGTAAGCGTGTGAGAGGCTGCTTCCTCTCCGACTCATCCTCTATTCATTATGTTCTCTCTCAATTGATTGGACGGTCGCTGGTCTCTCCCACAATACCACTCAACGTTGCCCCTCTCTTCTTCAATGGACGACGAAGAGACATAAAAAGAAGTGTCCTAATTGAGTGAGAGTCTAAGGGTAATCGAATTGAGATGAAGGACAGAGGACTTACCGTCATCAGAGAGAACGTATCGTTGACAGATGGGAGAAGGAGAAGTAGGACGAGGAGGACTGGCTATCATGGTAGATGGAGGAGAGAATGAACTATCCTTCTGCACCACTCTGTCTCTCTTCCCTTCTGACTCTTCTCTCGCATTCATTGGCAAGTCTCCGCCCCGGATTGACGCCTTCTACTGAGAGTGCAACAGAATGAAGGAGTAGTACCAGAAGAGAGGAAACCACGGAGAATTGGAGTGGAATGAGAAGAGGAATGGAGAACACAAGAGAAGGGAAGAGGGCAATTACACGATAAATCGACCTTCTGAAGGAGAAAGAGAAGAGAAAGGGGACGGGGAGCTGAGAGGAGAAGGAGGAGGAGTGGGGTCAGAAGGGAAATGAGACTAGAAGAAGACAAGATTGGAAAGGAGAGGTGAAATGAGGATGGAAGGAGAAAGGAATCTAAGATGCATCATTCATCGAATGACACTACGCAGTCCATTCCAACTTCGCCTTTTCGAAATCTCCCGGGGGAATCTCACGTCGACTCCTCAACCAAGCCAAGTATTGATACACTCCCACTCATGACTATCAAAACAACACCCAACTAACACTCCCTCGATATATCATGTGGTGGTGGGGAGGTCAACTCCCATCTCTATAGACCAATCGCTCACCCTTCTCAGTCCAGTTCTCCATTTCTGTCTTCTTCTTCTCTTCTTCTGCTCAACGAGTCACCTCAACAATGCATTCTTTCGGGTCTTGTGTTCGCGCAATCGGAAAGAGATCGGAGAAGAGAGAGGAATACTTCCTGGTTAGGGGAGGTATGAGAGTACGAATGATTGGAATGAGACGAAATGATTGATCGGTGAATTGTAGTGGAAGTGATATAACCGTGACGGGATGTTGCCACTCCCCGATTGAAACATTGAGAGCAGCCAAACTCGTTTATCAAAGGGAGAGCAAAGACGAAAATGACGATCTGAGTGGAGAATCGAGAAAAAAGATTGACGATTACATGAGTTTAGAGAGGGATGACTAATCCGCCACAAGGTCAAGGGTGTTCACTCAACATGTTTCGTGTTCTCTCAAATAGCCGTAAACCTGGATGGTAGAAGAATGAATTGAAAGTGAAAATGAATGGATCTGACAAGATGGAAGATTCACATTCAGATTAGGAGGTGTTCACAAAGAAGCATTTCTTCCTTCACCTAATTCATTTCTCTTCTCAACTCGCGGATCTCTGTTTTCGTCCTTCATTTAACACATCTTATTGCCCTCTATTTAACTTGTTTTCAATTCCAAAATATACTATCCGCGTAAAAACAACAGGTATTTCGCTATAAAAAGACGAGCCGGAACTATTTTAGTGGGTTGTATTATCCGTCCTATGTATGGAAAGTGCATGTTTGATTGAATCAAGACTGGACCAGAAGGGGGAAATCGTGTCAATGGAAGAGTCTGCAAAGAACACACACACTGAAATAGTCGAGAGTTTATCTCTCTTTCGAGAGCACTCCCATCCATTATCCTCTCCATTAACAATGATGAGCCCTTCTGAGTGATCCATATGCGTTCACTTGACTGCACTAAACGGACGACGCAAATTGTTTCGACTCGAAAGGGGGCCATCACTCTATTCACAACCAGTAACTAGCTCATGCACTCACCTCCACTCACACTTTCACCTTCCTCTATCTTCCCTTGTCTGGATTTGCTATTGTTCAGTTCTCCCTGAGAGCTCGATTTATGACATTTTAACTTACAAAATGTATTGATAACCCCTATTCAGATGCATTCCACTTCCTCATGTCTCTCCATTGAACAGAGACGAGTTCCTCCTCCTAACATCGTCTCGTCCCAATCAGCTGCTTCTTCCAGGAAATATGATAAAAGGGTGAGCTCCGAACTTCCCCTCTGATTGAGAGCAATAACTGCATTCAGAATGCGAGTGTCCCACCCAGAAAACCGCCCAGAACTTTCCAAGGCATATCCTTCGCATCGAATAGAATTACAAGTGAGCTGTAGTGGATAATGCCAAGAATTTTCCAAATGTGTAGGCTTGGAAAGCACCATCTGTTCTACGAATGAGGAACTTTCTTATCGCATATTCGAGTATGTGAAGAATCGTCGATTCTGGGTCAGTTTTCAAACGAGAGAATCGAGGATTATCCGTTGTTTAGTTGGACATCGAACCTGGAATGTCACTGTTCGCTAATGCATTCGATGATCTCTCTGGTCACAAAGTTTCTCAAATGAGTTGTATTTCACAAGAAAGAGCACTGATTGAAGAGGCAATGAAGCATGAACACTTCAGTATTTTCGTGAGGTACTAGAATAATTGTGCCAAACCGATTACGTAACTCATTCATTCGCAGAGGTCAATCAGGAAGCGGAAAATCGGCCATAGCTGAGCGTCTTTTTTCAAAAGTTCTAGAATCACATTTTTCCTCTGCTCATCAAGCAGTGGGGCGAGCAGCAATAATGTCTCTTCGTCCTCTAATGAGATATGCAACCAGTCGGAACCCCATTTCCTCGTTAGCAGTTAGTTCATGATATTATGTTCCTTTAGATACAGCAGTTTTTGCAGGAACTTAGCTTCCATTTCACATTCGAAGGAGCGAAAGTGAGTAGATGTTCGATATCAAGAGCCGCCATCTCTTCAATTGGAGAAATGCCTCTCATTCACTCAATGGTCATGAGTCAATTGAGCACGAAAGAGAAAGGTGAACGACCTAGTGAGTGTATGCAAAGAAGATAATCCTATTTAGTTCTATATCGAATCATGGGAATCCCTTCTTCATGTGCTAAATTGCAATCTCTCGAATGTGGATGGTCATTAGAGAAGGTTCTTCATATTATCTTACTCAAATATTGAGCCATTCACAGTTCCGCTCATCACTGACTAGATTATCCATCTCGGTTGTGGAAGTAGAGAAAGTACTTTGCGCCATCCTCTTGATTGGATCGTTGCATCTTGACAGTGAGACTGGATTGATTAATACTTCGTTCAATATCAAAAATGCTAAAAGTGAGAGATACATTTAAGCTCAAGTCTATTCATAACGAATCATTAAGATCTTGTCAACGCTGCACACCTCTTGGGGGTGTCCCCTAATATGCTCAAGAAAGTTATTGAGTCATCTTCATTGAGAGACCAGGTACGGTTTGCGTCACATTGATGCTGTATAGTTTTGTTCAATTAGAAACGTTCTGGAATCGAAGTCGCGTCATCTCTCCTACTTGAGTCACTTATAGACTACATTATTGACCAGTCGAATTCCCTTCTTGATGAGACAGACTCAAGAGGGAAATCATCTCCCACTCAGAGCGATGCTTCTACTGCTGATTCCGGTACCCGTTCTTTATTATTATACTGATCATTATTATATTGATTTATTATTATACTGATCTTTATTATTATACTGATCAACTTTAGGAATCGATATTCCAAAATATACTGTAACTACGATCGAAGTCGAGACTAAGCACAACGATCCTTCAATTGACGGAAATCTGAAGCAAAGACTACTCTTGATGGTCCGAACTGGCAACCAGCACAGTACAATTTCATATTTCAGCAATCGCTTTTCCAACAGTCAAACTGCCAATCTCCATTCGTTGTTAGTCTATTTTCCATTCCACCATCACCACTTCGGCCGGTTTCGAAGACTAGGGAGACGTATCCTCGTCGATCAATATTGTGTCTGAGAGTAAGTTCAATATTGGATGCGAATGGAAAATATAATTTCAGACAAATGATGAATGCGAATACATGAAACCCGATGTTGGTGTGATCAAGAAGCAATTGCAAGCAGTTAGGAAAAGGTGATAACTCTTCTCAAACTTCTCACTGATATTTTTTTACAGAATCGACGATTCTCCTCCGGAATTGCCAGTTAGAGACTATTGAGAGTTTCAATGATAAAACATTTGAGAGAATATTTGAGAAGTGACATAAACATCTAAACGTTGAAATGAAAAGCGGAATAGAGCATTGTTGACCTTCTGAAACGAAGTTCTCTAGTCACAACACAATTGCAATATAAAAGAAACAGGAACAATTCCATTTAGAACATTTCCTTGAACAATGTTATCCATTCCTTTGCTGTCATTATGTATGGGAATTGAATTTCAAAATTATTAAGGTTTAGATGCGCTTGTGGGTTCTTCTACTCGCTCTTTTCGCACTCTCGGTGACCATTATCGCACAGGACTTCGAAGGAGCAGAGGTTTGTACAATATTAAGTTGACAGTACCATAAATATGTTATTAGGAAGGCCACGTTGCTGATTCCGATGGAGAATCGCACGATAGCGAGGTAATTTATAACATATCATCACCTCGATCTATTGAAATATCTCTTTAGGCTCCCCTCGAGGAAGTTCCCGAGGCTGAGGGAGACGAAGAGGAAGTTGATGTAGCTGGAGAAGAGATCGAAAACCCCGTCGGAGCTTCTGAAGTCGTCCCTGAAGCCACTGAAAACGATGAAGCCGAAATTGACACAGACATTCCCGAAGATGCTGATGAGGCCCACGTTGCTGATTCGGAATCGGAAGGAGCTACTGAGGTTGGATAGGCCTATGATTACAACTGAAAACACTCTTTAGGTGCAACTTCTTGCCAATGAAGCTACTGGAGAAGAGATTCAAATCAATGAGGCTGAAGCTGAGAATATCGAGTCTGAGGTGCCATTCCGTTGATGGAAGAAAAGACATGATAATGAAATTCAGAACGACCAAGACGACTGGGATGTTTCACACAGCCAGAAGAGAACCGTGAGTACTTCTTACTATTCAAATCATACTAAAATATTGAAGGTAACGAAGCCCGAGTGGAAGACTTTCGACCTGTATTCTGGAAGCATCGATGTTGATAGAGACTGCGGATGCAAGATCAAGTGGATGAAGAAGGCAAGCTTACTCATTGTTTCTTTTTTAGCCGGATCTTTCCAGGTGTACAACCGTCCCAAACCCAGACCCAAATTCTACCACTTCCACAAATCCGTCGGATTCCATAACAATCATCATCACCATCACGTAAGAGTATTCTTCGTTGAGTGACAAGAGTGGTTGATTTCAGTGCAGAAGAGTCGTTCCCTTCCCTCGTAGACGTCATGTTCACCATATCGTCAGGTAAGAAGAGGTCACAATAAACACCAACTCATAATTTAATTCTAGACACCACGTTCACCACAAGAAGCCTTGCGGATGCCTCAAGAAGACCGTAGTCAAGAACATCGTTGTTCACCATCCGAAACCCCGCAAGCCTTGCCATAAGAAGCATCGTCATCATTTCATCAATTTCGGAAGATTCGAACGTGCACACAAATAAATAACTACTCGATAAATGATTTTTAAATGATATACTTCACGCATTTTATCAATCGCGTCATACTATAGGTACTAGCGGCATCAAATTTTATCATGTTCAGTGATGGAAGTTGGAAAGAGTGTAGTACATGGCAATCAGCATAGCATCACTGATTGTGAATAAATATGGAATCTTTGTTGACAAAGTGCCCGAGGCTTGAGATTTGCCTTCTATACTTCAACAAAAAAAATTGTTAGATTTTTCTTCCCAATTTGTAAAATATTCACATTTTAAATAATATAAGAATTTTTTTAATCGTTTTTAATTTAATTTTTATATAACTTAAAACTTACCCCTACATTCCTTGCCCCTACTGTACTGTAACCTGAGTAACTGCTTCAATCACTATAGTTTGAAGCTAAAAAACAAGTATTCCAAATCGAGTATTGCAAAAAATGTTTTAGCCCGTGAGAGTATTACTCGTACGTTTTAGTGTTCTGTAGTTGCAGTACGCTTGAATAGAAGCATGACTGAAGTCGATTTATCATACAAATCATATATCGATCAATCATATAAATCATTTGTGGTGAACACGTCCGAATCTTCCGAAATTAACGAAATGCTGATGGTGCTTCTTATGGCAGGGCTTGCGGGGTTTCGGATGGTGAACAACGATGTTCTTGACTACAGTCTTCTTGAGGCATCCGCAAGGCTTCTTGTGATGAACGTGGTGTCTAGAAATAAATTATGAGTTAATGATTATTGTTCGAGTTTCGTACCTGACGATATGGTGAACATGACGTCTACGAGGGAAGGGAACGACTCTTCTGCACTGAAATCAACCACTCTTGTCACTCAACGAAGAATACTCTTACGTGATGGTGATGATGATTGTTATGGAATCCGACGGATTTGTGGAAGTGGTAGAATCTGGGTCTGGGTTTGGGACGGTTGTACACCTGGAAAGATCCGGCTATAAAAGATACAATGAGTAAGCTTGCCTTCTTCATCCACTTGATCTTGCATCCGCAGTCTCTGTCAACATCAATGCTACCAGAGTAGAGAGGGAAAGTCTTCCACTCGGGTCTGGTCACCTGCAGAACGGTAAATGAGCTATAAGCATACCAGTCATCACAACTCACATTTCTCTTCTCGCTATGGGAGACTCCCCAGTCCTCGTCGCCCTGAAACTCGTATTCATTTTATTACGTGAATCTAACGAAACCCGCCTCAGACTCGATATTCTCAGCTTCAGCCTCATTGATTTGAATCTCTTCTCCAGTAGCTTCATTGGCAAGAAGTTGCTCCTAAAGAGTATTTTCAGTTGTAATCATAGGTCATTCCAACCTCAGTCGCTCCTTCGGATTCCGAATCAGCAACGTGGGCCTCATCAGCATCTTCAGGAATGTCAGTGTCAATCTCTGCTTCATCGTTTTCAGTGGCTTCAGGGACGACTTCAGAAGCTCCGACGGGGTTTTCGACCTCTTCTCCAGCTACTTCAACTTCCTCTTCGTCTCCCTCAGCCTCGGGAACTTCCTCGAGGGGAGCCTAAATCGAGCATTAAATTGATTATTGCGATAGTTAACAATCACCTCGCTATCATGCGATTCTCCATCGGAAATCTCTCCCTCGAAGTCCTGTGCGAGAACAGTCGCCGAGATTGCGAAAAGCGCAAGTAGAAGAATCCACAGGCGCATCTGAAATTTGAGAGAGCAATGAATGCCACATTTAGAATTGAACAGTGAATTGGATTGAAATGGCTGTCGAATGTAATTGAAAGTTCCGACTTTTATACTCTCCTCATTTGTTTTGTCTTTCAAGGAGCGAGAGATTTGGTCGAAGTATTACTGTCAATGAGAACCATGAAAGTGATGCTTCCAAGTAGATATTCTGTATTTTTAATTTATCGATTGGATACAAATTATGATATCTGGAGTATGATAAAATATGATGTGATAAAATATCATGAAATACAGGTATTCGATGTCTCAGAATTATTCGAATAAGACAATCAGGGGCCTGCGAAGCAGCTATTTACGTGCTAAGTTAATTTCTGCAATTGTTTCGAAACATAGTAAATGTATGATCTACACAGATCGTCCTCGCTCTGCTCTAATCACTCTGACTCACTACTCTCTATCATTTCATTTGCCTTCCCGTCCTTTGCTCTGCGCAATCACTCTGAATGCCAGGACGAAGCTACTATATAAGAAGAAGTTCTCAATCAGAATGGAGCGTCGCCCTTTTCATCTCATTAATTCACTCTTTGTCTTCCAGAATGAAGTTGCTGCTCTTCTTCTCTCTTCTCGTTACAGTCTACGCCCACGGAGGGTGTGCAGGAGACTGTCTCAAGGGTGAGAAAGACTTTCCTCATCTGCTTTTTTGTTCTGATCGAAAAGTACATTAGACTCACGACATAGAAACGGTTTATAAAGATTGAATACATTTACAGGAAAATATGAAAAAGTAAGCAAACACGGAATCTTGCAGCGTGTCGATCCTGCGGTCCTCTCGAGAACGCCGGAGAACCTGGCGTGAACAACACCGATGTCTTCTACTATGGATGCAAGAGGCACGGAGATTGCAAGGTCCAGAATCTCCCCTTTTAAACTTATCTATAACCCAACCTCAACCCATTTTTGATCCGTTTTTTAATACTAAAATTGCATCTTAAGCATAATTATAAAGGATTTGATTGTTCAGGAAGCAATCTGCAAGGACCCGAAAGCAGTGATGATCGTGGACGGAGAACAATCGAGAGTGGTCTGCTTTCAGGGAGCATGGTGAGATAGAAGATTCGAATTGTGCAGAACTGAAGCCAATTACTGTTTTATTGAACAATTGAATGCATGAATTTATAGGCATAAGGGATACCCGCTCTACCTCGAGCAAACTGACTCTGCAATGTGTCTTACTCGTGAGTTAGATTACCCCATTTTATTATCTGAAGTGGAATGTTAATCGAGCAGTCGTAAGTATGGTTACTTCAGCTGGAAACCACACTTGTGATGCCGATGCCACTCTCACGTACCTAGATGAATTCAAGTGCGTCTGCAAGGTAAGCATCTTAATTCTGCTGAATCATTACTAATGAATGTCTGATGGAAATTTCAATAACATCCTTCACTTCCAGGGCGATTACAAGGACGTTACCGCTGACTTTCCTGCCACAGAAGAACATGTGCAGTACTGCAGCAACTGCGCAAACAAGAGAATGAGTGAGTTATGATGTCTTCAATGTCACTAAATATAGAATATATTTTCGTAAAACCAATCTAATCCAGAAAGACAGAAAAATAGCCAAATGCATCCTTTCCCAATTCTTGGCATAGTGACAGTAGAAAAGACATATAGGCAGAGACAATTATTAGAGCTTCTTAATGAGACAGCTTTGTGTTACTAGCACAGTTCATGATCACATCACCAATTTCAGACATCATCCTCCTCGTCGATACTTCTGGATCCATGGATCAATTATTTGGCCTTATCACATATTTCGCCAAACTTCTCGTTAAGGTAATGATGAGGATAAATCTACTGATATGCCGATTGTACCATAGATAGTATTCTGTATAGTAAAATTATCTATAAAAATTCTTTGCAGTTCCTCAAAGTGAATCCAGCCGGCACTCCTCCTGGCAACCGCGTATCCCTTGTCACTTCTTCCTTCTCGTATGAAGTGATAATCAACTTGGATGAAGCTGCTTCTGAGCTCGCGATCAACGAAGCTCTCAGTGCCCTCACCGTAGACGGTCAATCTTACCTGGGAATTGGAATGGAGGCTGTCAAGGCCGCCGTCATTCAACCCTTCAATAGCACCGATGATGTAAGCTGATTTTTCTCATCCCATGAGACTATCACTTTCTTTGTAGCACAAGCTGGTTGTCTTCACCGATGGATCCGTCAAGCACTCTCCTCCTGCCATCATGGACATTACTGAGGCTGCCTACAACCTCGAGGCTCTTAGTATGTTTCCTCCCAATGCGCTCGTTATCAGGTCGAACATGCTATCGCGCATGTTTTCATGGGGTGACAAAGATCAGCGTAAAACCCCTTTCCAGAAGTGGAAACCTTCGCCGTCGTTACTAACAACAATCATCCCCGTCAGACTGATGCTATCGTGAACGGAGTCGAGGAGAACATCTTTTCAGTTGGCCCAGTGGAGGTCTGCATTTCTTCTTTTTCTTTCTGCTTTATCAAGCAAACCAATTCGTATTCATCTGCACGCAAGCAAGATCGCGTGATCTGAAGCGAAACTGTGATACGAATAGTACAGCCATGAATGTTAGGCATGCACTTGATTGAAAAAAGGAAAGACAATTTCTTTGCAGGACATCATGAAGGTCGTCCACGCACTCCAGAAGAGAATCTGCGCCTAATACCACCAACTACACGACCGAAAGTTGATAAAGACATTAGAAACTCCCGATATTCGACTTAATTTTTCATACAATTATTCATAATCAATTACAATTGTTTATCACATCAGGCTCAGATTATATAGTGTAGTTGTGCATATTTAGCTGAACACCAACATAAAAAACCCAACAGTGAAACAACGAACAACCAATAATTTTTTGGCATTTTTGAAATCATTTGCTAACCACGAGAATTACAGTGGATGAGAGCATTATTTTTTGTTATCATATACCAAGTATTTAAAAGGAAGGATTTCGGACTAAGACTTTACAACATTCTTCGGTTGTCAAGAATCGTATCAGCACTCTCTTTCTTTATTTCTTCACTACAGGCCGATCTCGTGCCTCCTCTTCTCGACTATAGCTTTTATCGCCCGATAACGCGTTTTTTTCAATCATTTTTTGTCAAATCTCATCCGCCGATGGCTGATGCAATATCACGCGGATCTGGTTATCTATGCCTAAGATGGGTATAAGTAGAAGAGTCGAGGAATGAAGCACAACCGTCCACCATGAGAATCCTCCTCTATGTATCCCTTCTCTGCGTCCTCCCCGCATTCTCCCTCCTCTACTCCTCATCTGAGGAGACGGATCTGGACTGGGACCTGCCCATGTCCCTCTGTGGCCGCCGACTTCGACTGGCTGTTGGTGTCCTCGAGCAGATTCCCTGCAACCAAGGTGGGTTTATTGCTAACCTATCTGTGACTTCAATTTATTTTAATTCTCTCAGATGCGCCTGTGAAGTTCGAGCAAAACATCGGAAAGAGATGCTGCCGCAGCTCGTGCACGTTGCTCGAGGTATTCTTTAGATTTTACTCTCAAAACATCAAAGTCACTTTCAGCTTCATCGCCACATCTGTTCTTACAAGTTGTGGCAGTGAAGAGACCGAGACCCTCGACCAGATATTATTTTTATTTGCTACAGATAAAGATTTCATATCCATACCTATCGTTCGAAAAACATTAGTCATGAAATTTTGAGTGGTTCCTTCTTGTCGAGTCTCACGGTATTTTCATTACCAGAGTCATTTCGAACGATAGGATGACTCAAATTTTCGACTTTTCTGGGGAGATCAACGCAATATTTTTACTATTCAGTTATAAAGTACTATTCAGCACAAAGTGAAAAAATTGAGAAGAGTGAATGCATGAAAGAGAAAGTAAACTCAATCCTCGATCGTTTGTGTGCCTCTCCTCACACTCCTTGCAACTACGGTAGAATCGCCCCAATTTTTTCATCATTTGAATGCAATTCGAGCTGGCATTTCGGGCGATTCACTCATTCTTCCCTCCAGTATGGCTCTATCGGTGCTTCGCTCGACCCATGATGATTTCGCCAAGGAAGAAGAACTCTCCGATGAATACGATTTCAAGAAGGAACTCTCTATCCATCGCCGTCTCTTGGTAAGAAATTGCCACTTGAGTCAATCTCTATCAAAGACTTCCTCGGTTCAGGCCGAATCGAATGCAATGACCTCCAATAACTTATTCTCTGAAGCGTTTCGTGAGGTGGGAAGGCAAATTCACGTGGCCATCGAGAGTATGGCAGAAGAACAGTCGCGCCTGCCACTCTCCACGGTTAGAGTGTCCTTCATCAGATGGGATTTGGCAGTTTTTAATCTGACCAGGCATTGTTCGGTCATTTCGCGTCCCATGCTCGTTCTTATGCCATTTCTTTAAGGATTTCAAGGAGGAAATGGTCACTGACGCTGTTGATCAATCGATCAAAGAGGAGCCAATTGACTACAGAGAAGAGGTTGGGTGTTTCTCAATTGCCTTCAATCAAATATATTTGCCAGGATCTCAATCTCGAAACGAATGTCTTTCGTAAGAGCGTGATTAAACACCCGAGCTTTGGAGTGGTGAGTAATGATTTCGCAAGCGATGTTTTCTCACGAATCTGGAGAGAGTGAGAGTAGTGGGGTGACAGAAGACGAGTCAGTTGTCCTTGGATGGTCAATCTCGCTATTAAGATTGCGTAATTCTTACAGACTGCTCTCCTATCTCTGTCGACGGGTCAAGAACAGAGCATAATGCAGGTTTGGAGAGGATTAGAGATGTAATCAATGATGATAGTCCATTCAGACTGCCATCGGTCTATTCAAGAGGGATCCGAAGATCGAGATCTCCGATGAGGATTCCAAGGACATTCCTGAGGTTAGATGCCTATCCGAACGAATACCTTCCAATAACGACGGCGTGTGTGCTGAGAATGCGCTAAAAACTGAAAGGCTTAGTAAGAATGAAACTAGTCGGTTTTTGTGTCTGAGTTTCACGCGCAAAATCTATCCATGAGACAGTATTATGGATGTGATAGTAGATTTAATAGAACATTGAAACATAATATAACATTGACAAACAACATAACATTGAAAATACAACTGAAGGTACTGTAACTCGTGTAAATTAGAGATATATTTATAGTTTACTGTACAGAAGAAAAATGAAGAGCGTTCAGTGTTCTTCTTCCCGTCGGAACACGCTCTCCTCTTCCACATCGGGAGAGGATGACTCCATCGAGGGAATGGTCCATCTGAAGAAACCGAAGAGGGGGCGGCCAATGGGTCCAAGGTACAGTGATGAGGAGGTAAGTCGAGTACTTTGAAGCTTCTCTCACCGAAGAATGCTTCACTTCACTCATCCTTGAGACGATTGCCTTACTCTGGTTTGTAGGAGATGAGACATTCATAAGGGTCAATGTAAATTGTTGTTGGGCATGGATAGGCAAGGAATGATATAGACGACTGATTGAATCGATTGACTTTGAAACAGATCAATTTCCCTGTTTGAAGGTGGCAGCGGATCCGAAGAAGCGTCGTCAGTCACACAATCGAGAAGCCGCCCTTCGATATCGAGAGAAGAAGAAGATTGAGATGACTGAGTTGAAACAAGAAGAGGTAGACATGACAACTTTGCGTGTACTATTGCAAACTATTCCAGAAATATCGGATGGAGATGAACAAGTTCCTTCTTGGAAGAGTTGACGATTTGAGCAAAGAAGTCCAGAAGTGGAAGCAGCTTTTCCTCGACGAGTTCAAGTTCCTTCCGGAGTACAACTTCGAGGTTAGCTTCGTACACTTTGGCCAGAAATTAAAAAGAATACACGGTGACTACATAGTTGAATAGGATAGATGGAGTAATTGAAGTCACTTTAATTGGTCACTATTGATCCGTAAACTTTGTAGATCAACTCTCCGGCTCCATTCCTTCCTTCGAACCTGCGGACATCTACTTCTTCAGACTCGATGGTAAGCACGTTTCATTGATAGCGCTCAGTGCTTAGTAATCCAGACTACATACAAACGCATTTCAGGAAAGCTCTTCTCCTCATCTCCATAGCTTGGATCTATATAGGATTGGTGTACATAAAATTCGTGCTAAGAGACGAGAAGATGAGGAACGCCTTAGAGTGGAACAGGCAAGTACTGCCATTGAATCGAGTCTTAGTTCGCCTTCGGTATACCCCTAAAACCGAAATTTTAAAAGGAATATATTTAGTTATATTGTGTATGCTAGCATTTCGTCAAGCAATCAAATTAGGATGCATATACATTTCTCTCTTCTCTCCCCCGTCATCGGGTATGACTCAACTAGGCGCATGGAACACCTTGTGACAATCTTTCACTATGATCGCTCTCCTGCCTGGGCCGTCTTTGCAATCAGATCCTAAAAAGTTGATCTTCTAAAAAAGAAGATCACTCAAATAATTGACATTTAATACAGTCTTCCAGCTGGAACTCGAGACTCGCAACGATTCCCTTCGCTCCGAGGCCATTCAACTCTATACTGAGATCGTCGATCTTCGGAAGTTGATGAAGTTGAACAAGGCCAGAACTTCCGCTGACAAAGACCTTCCCTTCCTCCTTCGTACTCCAATGTTCTCATTTGACCAGATCTCTGATTTCCTCTCCTCAACTCAGTGATGACCGCTCTAGTTGTTCCCATAATATATTGCCTTCTCCTAAATCGTGTTCTATTTATTGTTAATAACTGCAGTTCAGTGATTGAGATTGATTATTTTCGGGTTCGCTTACCCTACTAATCGTCGTTTGAAAAGTCATAAATGATGTTTACTGATGCACAAGGTGGAACTGGGTGAAGTGGTGTACTACCGTACCTTGACTGCTCAATACGAGAACTCGCGGGATAAACCACACTATGAGGCACACGCAGAAATATTTCAATTTTTGTTTTATTGATTTCCTGATCAATTAGCCCATGTTATCACAAGGTTGAAGGTCCATAAGACTCCATGGACGATTCTCTCAAGAAGGAACCAGTTGATATTGATTCATCCTTCCCTAATGCATCAAATGGCTTTGCGCTGCCCGTAAGTGCAAGTCAAGCTCGTTTCTTCTTACATTCTTATCCACTTTTGAGCTGTTTTCTGATGCGAATTATATCAAAGAAGAGGTGAAGATAGAGCCTGAAGACGATTATCCTGATCCTTCCCTTGTAAGTTATCGGTTACATGGAAGCACCCAATCAGCAATGATTTCAGCCCAGTAGCAACTTGATTAATGATTCGGCGGAAGTAAAGGAAGAAGTTTATGACCATGACGATGTCAGTTACAATTTATAATAAGTATTTCGGCTAGGCAATAATTTGTAAGTATCACAATTCATCAATTAAGAAAAAGAAGTTGAAAGATAACCCTTCTCAACGAGAAGTGTTCATAGTAAGTAACCGATTTATCGTGGATTTAAAAATGATAAAACTATTATGAATAAGGTAAATTATTATAAATACCATATAAGTGGTAGGATACCTGCATCTTCGTTTGCTCTCAAAAACATTAGTAACTTGCGTACCACTCTCCCATTTCCTAAGGTTTCGACATCTCTTTTATTTAATAAATCTCATCATCTATAATATTATAGTCCACTTCGTTCATTCGCGAACTCCCCAAGGAGGAAATACCTGAACTCGATGCATTTCCATCTACTTCCTCTGATATGATTATTCCAATCAGCAAGACCATTACTAGAGTAATAGTAAGTTATATCATCTACTAAAGACAAGCGAGTGCCTTTATGTCTTTTGAGTGTCTTTCGCAATGAAATAATCGATTTGTTTAGAAAAAGGCAACTCATTGTTCGTACTGTGGTGAACTGTTCAAGTTCCAATTTCAACTCGATAATCATTTGCGTGAGGTGAGTAAGTCTAAATTTCAACAGTAGTATTGAGAAAGAACCGAAACAAAACTGTTGGTCGACTTGAATCATAAAAATCCGATTAAATTCAGTAAGGTATTTGTAGAAACACCTCCTCCCCGTCCCTTTAAAAAGGCCAATGATTATTGAGCGTCCGAAGATTAGAGTGTGTGATGTCAGACAAGATATTACTTGGAGAGGCCACACGAAGCAAGAGGGATGCTTCTACGTTGAGAAACCAGTTGTCGAACCAAAAGTACGTGTTGAAATTCATGTATTTGCACTATTGGAGGGAGATCTAGATCGGAATATCAATGAATCCTTTGAAATTGAATCGTATGATCTACTTAAAAATCGAATAATTGCAGAGCGAAGGTGATACATCAATCACGTACATTGATTGTGGAGTCTGTGGTGATCGATTTGCGAATGCGAGAGATCATCGATCACACGCGATTAAAGTCAGTTTTCGATTTATTATAATAAATGATTATTATAGATATTGAACGTTTATAAACACGTCCGAATATTGAGGGTTAGTTACTCCACCATGAACATTATCGAATGGAATACCTAGACTTGTAGGTAGTTTAACTTGGAGGTAGTTTTTTTTTTAACTTTCATATCACTTAAATAATTTCTTCTAACTCTCTGGTAGCATTCGATTCTAGTGCTAGTGTGAGACCCTCCCTGTACTGTCACCAGTCACAGAGCGGGGGAAGCAGCAAGGGACTAAATAGCACAAGTCTGCGAGAGGGAGAGAGAGAGAGAGAAGCGAGTGCTGAGGAAACTTTCAAATAGATTCTGCAGCGCGAGTCCTCGATACAGACGCTATGCACTTTCAGCCATTGAGTGCGATGAGAGATACGAATGGGATAGAAAACTGGAAATAAAGTTTGAATGAATATTCGTAAAGATATGTGATGGGACATTCATGAGCTTATGACTCTTTCTTCCTTCCTCGTTAGCAGAAATTTAGTGTTTTGGGATGGGAAAAAGTATTGACAGATCACAATCATTTTTGTTTTGAGACATTTTTCAAATGGGGAAAGAGAGAAAGAATGAACTCAACGGCTTCTTCCTGAACCTTCTATTCCATTTGTAATCGCATCTATTCAGTACCATCCGTCGAACAAAGAAGAGCGACTGTGCAAGAATGAATACTGTGTGAGGATGAGAATAGTACATCGTCCCTCTCCCGACGAAGGAGGATTCCTCAGCGTCAAATTCCAAACTCTACTTGCTCCGATGTACGACCCGGTCTGCTGCCCAATTTGCTCGGTAAGCTGTCTTTTTTAAAGTTATTTTTCACTTGGCGTTAGCATGATCCAACCACGTCTACTCTGTAACATGTTTCAGGAGAATCATGATTCGTACTTCCACTTCTACGCTCACTACGGACATGAGCACGCGAGAGACTTCTGGCTTCGGTTCGTATGCACTGGATGCAATCACTCCTACACCTCGCCCAGAGGACTCAAGAAGCACATTATCGATGCAACTGTGAGTGATTCGATTCAAGAACAATGATATACCAACAGATTCAGAGCAAGAGCCCAAGATGCAACGGCGGCGCATCGTTTATGAAACCGATTCGTCGGAAGAAGCGACTATCTGATATGGTGGAAATTGAACAGTATAGTAATTAGCCTTATTAGATATGACCTTTCAAACAGTATAGTTTATATTTTCCCTCTCCCGTATACTTTCTCGCTTCCTCTCATCATTATCAGTGATTTTGTTTGTCTTTCGACTTGACGTGTGGTCCTCACTACCTCTTGAATAGTTCACGTTATCATATTCATTGATCGATAAACGATGTGTTACCATTTGCTGTCCTGATCTGAAATTATTTGCTAAGGTACATTCTTGTGGAGACCATTGCCGTTGTACGGCAATTGGCACTAGAGGGAATGCGCGACCCGCTCACACACTCACACGGTCACAATCATGGTTTCAAATTTGTTTAAAATTCCAAATTCAAATTTGTCAATATTTGCTTGCTCAGATCTGTGATGTATACTCACGGATAACCAACAACGGGGACACTTCCTAATGCTTCGATCAATTCTTCAGATGAAAAACGTCATTCACTGATTGACGACATCAAAGTATACTTAGCATACTGTCGCAACAAAAAAAGATCATTAACCATTTAAGTTTTGGAAAATTCATCATACACAATATCCGAGGTGCAGTTCTTCGAAGCAAGTTTTCGATCAAGCCCTTATTTCAGAATATCGATTCTCGCCCGAGAATTCTTGTCGACTCCTCCCACTTCAATTTCTGCCGAGAAAGTTCTCTTTGTGGCCGGTTCGGTCGTAGCAATTGACAAAATGAATCAACAATGGTTTACGGCTGATCTTCAAAAATCGCATTATTGAACTAACGAAAGATGTTATTCTGCTCACGCTATCGACACTTGGAAATCTGCGGTATGTTAATTCGGATGAGTTATGTTCGGTAGATGATTAGACTGATAATGAAACAAATGTAAATATATGTATATTCAGGGCTAAGTCATTCGATCCGGAACGAGTAATTATGAAAGAGAAGAACCCCTACGCAGACGAAGAATACGTGGATGAAGAAGAAAGGAGAGAAGTTGAAAAGGAGGAAGAAGAGGAAGAGGAGGACGCTGAAACCGAAAGCATTATTGAGTATAAGTCGAGTTTTAAATTTAAAAATAAGATTGTGAAAATGAAAACAATATTGATAATGATGATGAGAAGAAATACGAATGATAATACTTCTTCCGAAAAATCATTTTTACTTTATTCCCACTTCTTTGGAACTTTTTAATCTTTTGTAACAGTAATAAATAGATGTGACGTCACCATTATCCGTTACTGGTATTATAGATACAGAAAAACTCGAGATGATTGTTGAACTATTTCTTTCCAGAAAAAAATCAATGAACGAGCCTCTCATATTTGATAAGTCGGTGAGCCCATCAATTTCTCTTACAGGTAACTTTCAGAACTTTTTTTAGTTCTTAAAAGTATTTTTCGGAAAAATAAGGCATGATCTTCGAGCTTTTTAGATAAATTTAGGATTCATCGTTGATCTAGAGAATGCAAATCTTGCGTCTGCTCAGCATCTTTATCAGAGTCGTTTTCTCACGGATACAACTTAATATACTATTTCACAAATATTCTTAATCGAACCTGGAGTTTCTTTACCAATATATTCGATTCCTTTTTAATTTATTGTTAGCATTCCTGATTAAAAATATCTACGGAAACATTATATCTCTACTGAGACGGGCCAGAGGGCTTTATCTCTAAGGAGAGGGGCCAGAGGGCTTTATCTCTACTGAGACGGGCCAGAGGCTAAGCAGAGGGGCCAGAGGCCAGAACACGAGAGATGTATCGATCGGAGGAGAGATCGACTGGAGCAGTACATTGAAGTGCATTTTGCGTTGTATTTGATATATTAAATAAATACTTCTAGAGGAATACAAAACATTTGTGGAAATCATCCAACTACATTGTCGAGATGTATTATTGTGAAGTACATAACCGTTTATTTATGTGCTCTAATTGACTGCACTGACCATACTATGCAACATCTGGTATGACCTAGGCCTGTTCCCTCAGATCGAGAGGGAGAGAGAGCGCGGGAGAGAGCGAGGGCGCGCGCGCAATGGAACATTCGAATGGTCTCACTTGTGGAGTGACCCTCGCCTCTCTCGCCCCTATTTATCTCTTCTCTTGCTTCCTTATTATTTACCTATTTTCTTCCAGGTTTTCCGTTCTAATGGACTTCTCCAACGGAGGAAAGCAGAAGGAGACTAATGACGGAGCTTCCGAGCCCAATGCGAAGAGAGCACGGACGACTGATCAGGTCCGTGTTATTCTAAATGCGCATTCCAAATTGCAAGCGTAGTGGTCTCAATAGAGTAGCATTATGCACATATTAGCTTTCGAAAAAGTCGAAAAAAGGACTGTTACAGAATAATAGGCCGATTCTCAGAAGCTATAGACTCATTAGTTCTCGTTAGCGCTATCGATTTTCTCGATTACTCATTTTCTCGACTTTGGTTTTGAGTTATCGTCGATTGGAAATCGTACAATGATAACCATGGTACATGACGAGATGTGTATGACGGAAGGATTCCAAGCAGATTTTATAAATTTTCCTCATCAGATGCTTGAATTAGGAAAGAGATAGTAAGCATCTCCCGAACTAGCCTACCCGCGTCCAATCGAGGGACATTGGGCGAGAGAGCATGGGAAAGTGAGAGAGCGCAGAGAGGAGAGAGAGAAGGTGGAGGGTATGAGTAGGGTACAGAGTACATAGGGGAGATAGACCAGAGAAGGGACAGAGAAGGAGAGGAGAGGAAGTCGAGAGTTGATAGGTGTACTATCTCGCACTTATCTTGAACACCCGATAAGGAAAACAGCTCAAAGTATTGTTTTCGAATGCTCTCGCTACGCCTGATCGATCTATGTAATTTGCTCTGTCTAGAACCGGCTCAGCGAAAAGTTCCTTATATTAAATTCGTTTTTGTTGAACTTGAGAAATAATGCTGATAGTCGTGATCAGTATGGAACTCCAAAATGAAAATCACGTTCGCTAAATTTTAGCGATCCTAAGGGCTTTTATAATCCCAAAAACGCCAAAGATAGATGAAGATTCGCGATATTAACATTCTTCAGAATCCTACATTTTTGGAACAACTACGATTTTTTGATATGCATTTGATTTACTCTAGCAGGTGCCTCGTGTCAGGGGGTTACGGTTTGGTATTGTCTCGCTCATCAACCAACCCTATTCTTACTTTGATAGGACCGCATTCTATGATTCTTCTGGAAGATCCTTTTACGTTATTCTTGTTGAAATCTTGAAAAATTACAAGGATCACATTTTCAATGATGGTGGTCGCGTTGGCGACCAAAAACAGTTACAAAAATTGCAGAAAAGTGGGTTATGGTATGGCCATTTCAGGATCTCTCCAGTCTCGATGATGATATTGTGGTCCTGCATTCGACTACCGGTCCATCTGTCGACTATTCGAAGATGGCATCTGAGATCGTTGCGAGAAACATGAAGGTGATTCTAAACCAGTATTCTAATATTTAAGCACTATTATAGGCTTGACATAATATTAATTCAGTTACAAAAATTTCAGAAAAGTGGGTTATGGTATGGCCATTTCAGGATCTCTCCAGTCTCG
>LS489518.1:246826-296891 GCA_900490845.1 Pristionchus japonicus | reverse complement strand
GTGATTCTAAACCAGTATTCTAATATTTAAGCACTATTATAGGCTTGACATAATATTAATTCAGTTACAAAAATTTCAGAAAAGTGGGTTATGGTATGGCCATTTCAGGATCTCTCCAGTCTCGATGATGATATTGTAGTCCTGCATTCGACTACCGGTCCATCTGTCGACTATTCGAAGATGGCATCTGAGATCGTTGAGAGAAACATGAAGGTGATTCTAAACCAGTATTCGAATATTTAAATACTATTATAGATTTGACATAATATTAATTCAGGAGTTGGCGGGAATTCCAACGACTCTCTTGGTTAGCCGTTGGTCTCCCTCGCACCCGTACGTAATCATCGTCGCTACCTTCATATCGGATAATTGGGAGAGGGAGGAGAGGCTACTCGCTGTCCAGAAATCTGGAAGAGACACATGTACCATACGCTCGGAACTTCTACTTTTGATGGTATCTTTAAGAAATACCAATTGATATTTTCCTTCGCAATGTCTATTATAGATTGAAAAAAAACTCTCATACAACGTCACATCAATCGTTTCGGATCTTGTTCTGTCCCCTTCTAAGTACATTCGACAGTTAGTTCATGTTCGGTGAAAAAAAGTAATTTGGAATTCAGTTCCATGTGCGCTGGCGACCTCATTGAGATGATGCATCGTAAGATAATGAGCAAAGGAGCCGAACAAATTGATAAACTAAACAGAATGGTGGTTATGCTCGATGATAAATGCAATCGAGAAAGATATTTCCGGTGAGTGTCTCATAGAGAGAACGAGGAGAAAGGAGAATAAAGGGTGAGACTAGAGGGAATGGGGGAATAGCGGAGCGGTTGGCACGTCACTGAAGTGTGAAAGCCAACTGTGGAACGTATGGGGCGTTCATTACGATCCTAAGACCACGGCAGGTGCGTTGGAATGCGAGCGTCCTGCATTGCACTAGAATGTTGTGTATATACTTGAAAAAAGTCAATAAAATAGATTAACGTTTGCAAGAAAATATTTTAGAGCTTGCGAACCTGAGAATCTACCTCCAATGAAGATACCGAAGCTCATGAGTGATTGCAACATTATCAAATTCGCATTGCAGCAGGTATTTCGTCCATCGTTTCAATATTGATTTAAAAACCATATTTAGATGAAAGCACTCAATGAGATCGTCGCTACTCCAACAATGCGCGTATCGTACACAGAGCAGAGATATCTTCGACAGATTCTGAAAGCGATTACGCCTTTCGAACAATTAACTGCTGAGGTGTGCTTGATGGATTATGTAATTTAAGTTATGCAAACTCAGCTAGCGAAAGAGGGAGTCGTTAGCAGTGAATCGTTATTCGTATTTCAAGAACTGAAGATTCATTTGGAAAGGTTGTTCGATGAATTAGACTTTTCCATGAAACGTAACTTGCAGGCTCATCGAAGACTTGCAGAAGAAAATTGCAGAAGACAGAGCAATCCTAAACGACAAATCTCTATGCACACTACTAGAGAGTCTCAAGAAAGAAATCGTGAAGGAATATGAGAGATACCTCAACGACGGTGATATTCTCAAGTGTGCATTCTTCGATCCTGCAGCAGTACAACGCTTCAACGGTGAAATCAATTGGATGCGAATCGTTGAACTGTTTCGTGGTTAGTTTCGTTGTTAAACATATCAAATTGATAATATCAAATTCTCAGATGATCCAGCTTCTATTCCTGATCTTCCAGTCCCCACTCCAAGTCGCAGGTGTGAACAATTTTAATATTTGTTTATAAATTGTTGTTCATTTAGATCCGTGTTGTATGCCAACAGTCAACCCAGGACTGCACCGCGTGCCCAAGATTCGATCAATTCTCCTGATCAAAAAGACCATTCTCTACATGCAGAGATGTGTGGATACGTACTTGCCTGTCAAAACTTCACCACAGATCTGCCTGAAGCACTCGACTTTTGGAAAGATAACCACACCTCGTATCGCAGGTACCATAGTGAAATATTAGCAATTAAAAATGTAATTATCTTTTTAAGATTATCCATTCTGGCTCGTAAATACCTATCAACTCCTCCCACGTCAATTTCAGTCAAGAATCTTTTTAATGCTGCTGGTTCGCTGGTTGTAATTGAAAATAGGAATCAACAAATTCTATTCAAGGTCTCAAAAACAACTTCGAGGACCTTTCGGACGATTTTATACTGCACAAGCTATCGACTCTTGGAAATTTTCGGTATGTTGATTAGTTGTGTTGTTTGGTGAGATTATTGGGTTGTACGATGAAGATGGAATATATTAATCACAGGGCTAAATCATTCGGAACGGTCGAAGATAATGAAGCCGATGAGGAGAAGTAATCAGATTGTGCCGTTGAAGATGCGAATGATAAGTAACGGGCACTGAATACATTGAACGACACTTATTTTATGTACATATTTCATCTACTCCCGTATATACCTTGTTCCTTCATATGATAAATAATTGCAACACTTATATAGTGATGATTCTTATGAGTTGAAGATCGTCTTTGATCGACAGGCCTCGGCCTTATCTTCTGACAAATGATTACGATAAGGATACAGTAATCAATACCTCTTTTTCTATTTTCCAGCTAAGACAATGCGTGGAAACAGTAAACGGAAGGAGGATCGTGTGAGATCGGATGAGACGAGTGTGAAGAGGATGCGAACGGATCAGGTTAGATCACTAATCAATAATCATAACATTAATGATCGAGATTTTCTGCTAGTTCCAAGGATTCGTACAACTGGCAAATATTGATTTCGATGACTTTTTTATTTAGCCGCTGTTTATGCTCTACAGTAGTCCTGAACAATTTAGAATCGTTTTCTTCCACGTTTTCATACAGTGAATTAAGGTAGTTCCAAAAGTCGGGTGATTGGATTTGTAGATTTATGGATTAGCATGTTTTCACATGTGAAAATCATTTAAAAATTTTATTCAGGACCTCAAAGAGAGTGTGTCCAAAAAGTGCGTGGAGTTCATGATCGAGCACATCTTCGTTTCTCCTTCGATTATTCGATCGGAATCATTTCGATCATTTTTCCCGGAACAAGAGCAAGAATTGATTCCGTCTTACGACGATCTGACCAATGTCGAAATCCCCCTCATGATCTCAAAGATCGTCGAGAGAAACAAGAAGGTTCCTTTCACTTGTGGCATCTCTCAATGACCTTTCCAGGATCTCGCAACAGTCCCCGTGACTCTCATCGTTGATTGGTGGACGTCAAAGAAAGCAAACATCACTCTAACCATAATTGCTGCCAGCTTCATTACTGAAAAGTGGACTATGGAGGAGCGGTTGCTTGCTGTGAAGAGAACAACTGGAGAACAGACTGCTGAGACTCTCCGAGACATACTCAATGAGGTAGTTATCTTAAGCTTTATTTGCTAACGTAAACTATTCAAGGTGGTAAAAACCCACGAACTCAAACTGGTAGCGGTTGTTTCGAAAACATCGCCAATCATTCACAAAGCCATTAGCAAGATATGTCTTTCATCAGAAATACGAAAGTGAGTGATTGTGAATTAATGATGAAATTTAATAATAATATTCCAGAATTCCATGCACTAATCATGAATTGCATAAATTGCAAAGAAACGGAATATCTTCGATGAATGAATACAACAATATCGAGGCGATCAAGGACATTATTCGTTCTATAAATTCTTCTCCCCTAACTCGAGAAGAATATTTCAAGTGAGATTATGGGGAAATTAATAACAATGTTATAAAAAAATTAAGTGCTTATCCGGGTCTTGTTTATAATGTTTGTATATATTTATCATCTAGGTTAAAAATTCGCATTTTCAGGTCGTGCAGATCATCCAGGTTAGAAGAAGCTACTGTGCCTACTCCGAACGAATCAAGATTTGGAAGTGATTTGCAGATGATTAATGGTGCTCTCAAGCAGGTATATTTTTATACCTCAGTTTTATAATTGATTATTTGTATTCAGAAGGCAGCAATTGATCGATTTTCCGTCGGAAAGAATGAAGAAAAGATAATTAAGCAAAATAAAAAGTGTCTAGAGGACATGGTTAAAGTACTTTCGGTCTTCGAAAAATTGAATACTCAAGTGAGCACAGTATATATTTTCATACATTTCACCATTTTGAAGCTGTCGAAGGAAGGAAGAAGTTGTAGCGAAACGTTGTATGCCTACTATGAGCTTAATCAACAACTCAAGGAGTAAGTCGATTGTCCTAATAATTAAAAGTATGTAATGGAAAGTTGTTTACAGAATTTCTAAAGCGAAGAACAATAATCGTATTATGGAACTAACTATGCAGATCAGAAAGAATTTGAGCATTCGTTATAACGATTATTTCCAAAACGGATACGTCCTCAAGGGGGCAATCTTCGATCCTGAAGCCATTCGAAAATTCAAGAAGAATATTGATTGGAAGATTGTGTATGACTTACTAATGAGTATGTTTCACTAACTTAATGATTATGCATCTGACTTCTGTAATCATCAACTTCAACTTCAGAATTCCGATCATTCGTGCGTATAAACTTCTCCAGCCAGTACTACATGAATTGTCCATTATCCGAGTCCTCCGACGAGTAAGACCCTACGCAGATAAAATTACAAGCTCTCTATCGAGTAAGATAATATTTATTCAGACCTGTTGTTTGCTCTAGCCGTCTTCCCAGTATTATGGATAATGTTAAAACGGAAGACAAGTTCAAAAATAGTATTCGATCGGAGTTTGGCAAGTACCTTGAATTCTGCAACAAAGGAGCCTATTCCTATTCTGATGCATTAACCTTCTGGAAAACACATCACTCAACTTTTCCCAGGTACGACAATTCAAGCGGGAATTTAATAATATTATTCAATAACAGATTGGCTATTCTGGCTCGCAATTATCTCTCGTCTCCTCCCACTACATTCTCTGCCTACAAAATCTTGTCTATTATTGGTTTGTTCAAAGTGTCCTATGTGGTTTATATAATTTTTTGAAGGACTGACCTTCTCTCGCAACAACAGCCGTCTATTCAGTAATCGTTTGGAAGATATCCTTCTGCTCAAACTCGTGAAACTCGGTAATCTCAGGTGGGTAGACATGGAATGATTAACAACGACAAAATACATGGTTGTAGGGGGAAATCCGTCGTCCCCGAAAGAGTCGTAGTGAAGAACAAGGAATCGAATAATGAAGAAGAAATTGAAGAAGATTATGGTGATCATGATGAGGAAGAAGAGGTTTTCGAAGAAGAGGAGAACAGTCAAGTAATCAAGAACAGCGAGAGTGACAGTGACTGGGAAAAACGAATTAAAGAAGAGAATGGTGAAAATAGTGAAGATGAGGAGAAGAGTGAATCTGACGACAGTAGTGAAGATGAAGAAGAAAATGAAGAGAGAGTGTACAGAAGATTGAGTGACATGAGTGAAGATGAAGGCGGAAGATGGTAGTCGAGTGACTGGAAATACGCGCGACAAGTTCTAATACGATTTATTTTCTCTACATATGGACTGTATCCCTTTCTACTCTTTGTAACAGTAATAAATTGATGTTATCATAATCCGGAAGACCTCACGCCGTCCTAGTGGTATTATTGTCAAAATTCAGGATTTATATTTCTTTCAAAGATTCAGGACTATTCTTTGATCTATTGAATGAAAATTCCACGTCTACCTCAACATGAATGTCGACGTTTCCTCATGAATACAACCTATTACTTTATTTCACAAAGGTACTGCATCGTACCTGTTGTTTCTTATTCCGATCCATTCCCTCGTTCTCACCTTGTACAGACAATGAAGAGAGATTAGGAATACGTTGCGCCTCATTGCGTGATTGGAAGAAATGATCCACTCACGTTCGCACGTTATTATTCGAATCGGAATGCAAGTTCTAAATAAATGCATCATTTTTAATCTTCTGTTTGCACCATTCCGTATTAAAATCTCTACTGAGAGGGGCCAGAGGGACATTACTCTCTACGGAGAAGCGCCAGAGGGTTTAACATCTATGGAGAGAGCTCTCTAAGAAGACGGGCTAGAGCGCGAAAGATGTAACGGTCGGAGGAGAGTGTCGTTGCAGACTGGAAGGAGGCGAATAATGCCTTTTCTACAACTAGAGTAGAAAGGAGGAATATATGGATCCGTTCAGCATCGATCGAGAAGGTGTGTCAGGAGGGGCTGGAGGAAGTTGGCATCGACGACTTTCGCGAGTGAAATGAAAAAAAATCGACGACTTTCGCGAGTCCCGCCCAATAGAGCATTCGAATGGAAAAGAAATTACTGAGAGATACATGATGCGGAGAGTGCCTGCTAGTACACATTCTGGTCAATTCGAGTTTCCGGCCTAACAAATATCTTAGAATGATACAAAATAACCAAAAATACGTGGGTAGAAAATCTCTCCCCTCTCGTCTTCTTCTTCCCAGACAGATCGAGATTAATATTAGGACAATATCTCCCTATGATTGCTTCTTTCCATTATTCGATGGAACGGTTGTATGAGTGAGAGATACATGATGCGGAGAGTGCCTGCTAGTACACATTCTGGACATTTCGAGTTTCCGGCCTAATAAATAACTTAGAATGATACAAAATAACCAAAAATACGTGGGTAGAAAATCTCTCCCCTCTCGTCTTCTTCTTCCCAGACAGATCGAGATTACTATTAGAACAATATCTCCCTATGATTGCTTCTTTTCATTACTCGATGGAACGGTTGTATGACTGAGAGGTACATGATGCGGAGAGTGCCTGCAAGTAGGGGAGAGGACATGCTGTCTCGATAAACCGCGACGCATAGTCACACGCGTCGCGGCCTCTCTAAATCGTTGCATGGCGGTCGGCATCCTGTAATACGCGCGAATTCAAACAAATATTCAGATGTGTAGCGATCTTTACAATACATCCTGAATTTAGAGAAATAATTTTTTTTTAAATTATTCAAAAAAACCTGCATGATCTCAGAACATGGTATGGAGAGTAGCACGCTAATAGTGGAAAGTTAAGCCTTTCAGAGGTTATCATTGAGATTAAATATCATACATTGTACAGTGTTCTCAGCAATTATTGATAAATGAATTATTATTAAAAATGATGGTGGAGTATCTAAGGAATTTATGTGGGGAGTACGAAAATCTTCGACCTTATCCTAGAAAAGAACTAAAGGTAAACTTCTGAATATAATAAGAAATAGGAGAAAGTATCTCTAACGTCTAAGGAATAACTCAATCATACCTGGAGGGCATGACAGTCATTGAATTTTGAGTAAAACCACAAATATGAAAGTATTTCTTGTAGAACCAGTCGAAAAAAAATTTTTTACTTAAGAAATACGTTTTCGGTGACTAAAGGAAGTTAAAATATTTGAAACAGGCGCAGTGAAAAATCAACTCACATTACTTAAAACATTTTTATTTTTTATTTTTTTGTGAAAACGGCATTTTTGTCCATGAGTCTCTGCACCGAAGTTGCCGCTGCTGGAGCTACTTCGTTTGCCCATACTTTTCTAAAGTGTTCGTACGTAACCGCTAACACTTACTGTGCACATTTGAGCTGATTCCAACCATGTTGAACCCTAGAGTGCTTTCTTACAGGTTGATAAATTGCCATTGAAAATAATGATTTAAAGTGAAATGTTCATGATCTATGAATAGAAGTGACTCAATTGATCTCTGGACTAATCCTGACGTCCTACTATCTAATGCATCGTCAGTACAAGGCTCCTCTCCCTCCTAATCACGTAGGTGTTTGCGTCAGAGGAATAGGCCTTATCACGGTCGATTCGATCGAAGTCAACTACAAATAGCAGCGACTCTTCGACTGATAACACCCTTCATTCCTATCCATCCACTCGTCTATTGTCTCCCATTGAACTGTATTCTCGTGATTGCCTCGATCTGATCTCTACTCTTCAGAATGAACTTCCGTACGGTCTTCCTCTTCGCCATCGTTGGTCTTCTCCTTGTCTCTTCTCTCGACGCAGCAAAGGCCAAGGGAGGAAAGGGAAAGAAGGGCAGCGCAGACGCCAAATCCGCTGAGAAAGTGGCCAAAGTAGAGAAGAACGTGCAGAAGGAGAAGCCAGTGAAGGCAGAGAAGGCTAAGATCGAGAAGGCTGCTAAGGTTGAGAAGGCACCCAAGGTCGACAAGGTCGAGAAGGTCGAGAAAGTTGAGAAGGCACCCGAACCCGCACCGGTTAGTTGTCCAATCCATCTTTTTCCTTCTTCGTTTCGTTAGTACGTATCAGCTGACAGGGTGTTTACCGGACAGGAACGTATGTGTCTTACTCACCCAATATCGATTAACCGATTGCAGGTTGAGGAAGAGGCCGTTGTCGTCGAGGAATCTCCCATTGCCGGCGAGGCTCCCACCCCGAAGATCTACCGTCCCAAGACCCTCAAGGTCGTGACTGCCTATGACAAGTGCAAGATGGACTGCCAGAAGATCAGAGACCAGCAGGACCTTCACTCGGTCAGTTCGGTAGCTTTTGGTTACGGTAGAATCGACTTCCTGAAAAGATTAAGCCAGTGAAGGCTGAAGTCATAGTTTCCGACGATGCCTAATTTGTGTTGAATGCAGTACGTGTCTTACCGTATCCCTTCCAGTACGCCACTCAACTCCGTGACGAACTCGCAGCCGCAGAGGCCGCTCTCGAATCAGCCGCCCATCTGGAGGAAGCCGCCCCCGCTGAGTCTGCTCCCGCCGCCTAGACTGTTCCCCCACTCTATCCATCCCACTCATTCTAATCACTGAACACTCGCTCGAGATTGTACAAATGTGTTGTTGCCGATGAATCCCATGGATCGATATTTTATTGGATTTGACGATTTTCAAAGCACATATTCAAATTTGAGAGGGGTGATTGTGTTTAGAGCGTAAGCAATCGATATTGCGAGAGAAGTGGAGGGAATCGCGCTTCCACTGATTGGATGCTCTTATCGGGGCTTTGTTTGCGCATTGATTGAAAGGATTACCATCGGGTTTCTGATCAGCATCAACATCGAGAAGAGATTATCATCTGACTGTTGATTAGAATGTTGAGTCTGTCGATGAAATGAAAACTCAATTCAGGGATTGACTCATGTTGACAACTAGTCTGTTCTCTATTCGACGTGGCTTACCCATTTCAGTTACTTTTTTCAAACAAGGGAAGTTGTTACTCTCGAATTGGTTCCATTCATCGTCGCACAGTGAATTGGCACTCTTTATCCCCGGCTCGAATTTCTCAACCGTTTCTATCACACCAATTCATCTTCAAACACCATTGAGTGTGACTCATCAATAGGAAGTCATCGTTTCCTCTCATCCAATTCACGTGTTCGTTTCTCTCTTCTCTTTCTCTCATTCATTTCCATACTCCGTCCCTTTCAATTCCCATAAAACATCCTCTGACCTCTACGAATCCGCCCCTAGTCCTTACTCCATCTTCCCTCATCCCATCTCATCCCTTCCGCATCCCTCCCTTTCCCCTCCTCTCCCTGCCCAGTCATGAGTGCGCTCCAACTCAAACAACACGGTAGGACGCTGTCTCTCTCTCTTCTCTCTCTCACTCTCGTTTGAATGTACTCAGTCGCCTCCTTTCCATACTCGTCTTCCTTCTGAATACCTTCTTCCTTTTTATGACTCGCATCGAATCTTTCCACTGATAAGAAGGAGACGAGGGACGACCATTCGATTCATCCGCCAAAGAGGAGAAGGAGAAGTCAGTTCCTTTCCTTTTCTTTCGTAATTCCCCGCGATTACTCAGCGTTCCTCGCTGTTTATTGTTAGTAATGGGGAAGGACTTGAGTCATATACTAGCAGTAGTCTCTCAATCACTCATTCCTTCTAATGATATCGTGTCATTCAGTGAAAACCCTCCATTGGGTGGGAATTTACGCGGCCCTTCATGCCGTCGTCCACTCCGTTTTCATCGTGCTCCGCTTCAGTGTTAGTTATTTATTATTTTTAATATTTTTCCTAGTTCCGAAATGCTGGATTTATCATCAAATATGTTTTACAGACGGATGGAGTCGATTCGTACCGAGTCAAGCGTGCGCACACACTTGCTTGGGCCGAATTGGGCATGCTCGCAGGCAGTTTCATCCTTTTCGGTCGATTGAGTCAAGCTTTCGCCAATATCTTCCTTCCCAACTCGTGAGAAAACCCTTCTTTTGAAGCCTGTTATTAATCCGGCTGCTATTCAGTCGGTCTGAGAACGGTACTCTCTCCTTCATTCCTCTCGGCAATCGATGGAGGCATATCTGCCTCTCGGACGTGTGGAGGTACGCTACAATACTTAAACGACTTGATATTGCTCTAAACAGGCTCAAAATAGCAACATCGATCGACATAATTGAAAATTCCAGGGCGATTGTGTTGCTGTTCCTCTTCCTGGCTCATATCGCCTTCCTCTTCTACTATGTTTGGCTATCCGACGAACCGAATCTTCTCTCGCTCATCTCTCTCTGGGCAATGGGTAAGTGTATTCTAAGTTGTTAGGGGAGAATCGGAAGTGGAAGGGAGAAGATGTTTCACTGCTCACTCAGGTCTCTACCTCCATCTGGCTGTGTTGACTGTCCTCTTCGAAATCTGCTATTATGTCGTCAGATTCATCGAGAATCGACGATCCGAGGAGAGCTTCAAACTCACGTTAGTTAGCAGTTCTTGTTTGTTTTTACTCACCGTTTCACAATCTTTCACTATACTCTCTCCCTCTCGTTTGTCATCATCATGCAGAGAGAATGTTCCGTGCTGTGCAAATCTGTGCGAGAATCGTGTTCTCGCACAAGAACCTTGTCATATCGCCGAGGGGAGCATAATTCATGGCACAAAGAAGGGAAACCATGCGAAGAACTATATTAATGCTCCATTTTGATTAAAAGCGAGCGTAAAACTTGGCACAAACTTGACGCATGTGAATGACTGGACACGTGAAACAAATCTGATCATTTTGATGAAAGTGACAATCATAGCACAAAACATGGGAATTGCGTACAACGCAATAATTAAAATAGATTTATTCCAGAAAGATGACTCCGGTCACTCGCGATCAAATCACTGTCTCCATTCTTGCCATATCGTTCCTTCTCGCATGCGGAGGATTGGTCACAGCACTCAGCGATCCTGTTGTCCAGACGGAACAGATCTTCAGCAAGGTAAATTACGGTTTTCACTACATTTTAATATCAAATAATGTATTTGAATAATATAATGTACAGCACCTCCCGTCATCGATGGGCCATCCGGTGAAGATCGCTCTACTAACTGATATCCACATTGGTCCCTCTATTGGAAAATCGAGAGTCGAGAAGATCGTCAAGATGACAAACGATCTCAAACCAGGTAATTATTATGCCATTTAATTATATAAAATATCGTTTCAAATTATACGATAATTGGGCAGGAATGTGTATTCAGCGACATGATGAGGTAGTCGTGCGAGAGACAAGCTATTCAGTAAATCTTTGGACAATTTGAGATGGATGAGAGAACGGAAGTGAAGAAAAAAGTTAGCGTTTAGAAACGGAGAGAGAAGTAATTGTTGATGCGCATAGGGAGTTGAACTGCTCGCAATGTCGACTCCATCCTGAATAATTGATTGTTTCCTGAGTCAGATTGACATTGTTAGATGGCATTCAAGCTAACAACGAACAATTGTGGAACATGTCGCAGAAAAACGTAAATGCGATTTAAAACAAGTTGAATTGATAATTGAATATTTTTAGTAACATTTTGAAATGAAACAATTTGTGGTATCAATCCCGATTCAGACGTAGTTGCAATCGCTGGAGATCTCGCCGACGGTTTCGTAGCCGATCTGAAGGATGCAGCTGCTCCCCTCTGTAATCTGAAGCCCAAGTATGGAGTCTACTTCGCCACTGGTCAGTTTTCGCATTTTTTACATGAATTGTGAAACATGTTGACTACATGAATCCATGACAGTGACGAATTGTTGTTTGCAGGTTCAAAAATGAATCTTCCACTTAGAAAACATGGCAATACAAATAAAATACAATTTGAAATAATTTTATTAAATAATTGTAATTGCAGGTAATCACGAGTACATGCATGGCAACGTCGATGAGTGGTTCGCCTTCCTTCGAGCATGCAATATCACGGTGAGAACGAGGAACGATCGACGACGTTTCCTTCGTAAAATATTGCATTGAAGTATTGATGCGCTTATACTTTCTTTTAGACATTTTTCATAGCCTCCTAGACTGATTAATGACCAGAAATCATCCATGTTGAGACGGAAACCATTAATCATTTGAATGTCGAAAGAGGTTAACGTACTCTCCTATTTCCGATATCACTCATTTATTTGATCAGCGGTAGAGCAGGCGCAAAGAAGCGAGTATTTCTTCGCATGAGTCATGATTGCAGGTGCTTCACAACGAGAATCGTCACATCTCTCTTCCCCAGAATGCTTCACTCTGCATGGCAGGAATGGACGATCTAGAGACACTTAAGCTGCAGTACGTACATTCATCTGCTTTGGAAACTTCCCGAATCGGAAACACAGTGAACTACGAAAGTCATTCCAAAGTAATCCGATGTCCTCACTGATCCGAGTAATCCTCTGACAGACTGCACAACATGATAGATTGATTGCAGGAGCAACATACAAGAACTTTGAGATTTTTTTGAAAATCAAAAACAGATACGTTTTGCATCATTGTTTTTTATTCACAAAAAAATTGAAAAATGTTCTAGATTTGCCATTTGCAAACAAATTTATTTAAAAAGTATACTCGATTTTTCATTCTCTAACGAATTCATTTCAAAAATGATTCTACATTTTTCAATCTCAAACAAATTCATCTCAAAAATATTCTAGAATTTTCATTCTCAAACAAAATCATGAAAAAGAAATCTCGATTTTCATTCTCAAATAAATTCATGCAAAAAGTATTCTCGATTTTTCATTCTCAAATGAATTAATATAAAAAGTATTCTCGATTTTTTATTCTCAAACAAATTCAATTCATAAATATGCTTGATTTTTCAATCTCAATCAAATTCATCAACAAAAAGGAGTCACGATTTTTCATTCACAAACAAATACATTTCAACAACCAAAAATCAAGATTTTTCATTCTCAAGCTAATTAATTTCAGTGTCCCCGGACACGCGATGGATCCTCAGAAGGCTCTGAAGGGATGTCGTCCAGGAGAATTGCAAGTGCTCCTCGCTCATCAACCGAATGCTGCCAAGAGAGTCATCAGAGAGGGACTCGCTACCCATGTCGATCTCATTCTTTCTGGTGAGCTATTTCTTCTTCCTTAGGAATTTATGAAACTTTCTTTTAATTTATGAAACTTTCTATTCCAATTTTATATTCAGGTCACACTCACAACGGTCAGATGTACATATTCTGGCCTATCGTCTGGGCAGTCAACGCCTACAAAAGAGGACTGTATTACGATGCACTTACCGATACTCAAGTCTACGTTTCTGCTGGTGAGATATTTACCAGATTTAATACGAATATTAATAAACACAATGATCCTTACATATTCTAAGTTCTAAATAGACTATATTTTAATTACGAAAAAATGCTTTAGAAAGAATACTAGAATATCCAATTGTTGATTTTCTGAATATTATGTAAAACTGCGATACTATTTTATACCTTAAACTAAATTAATATGTTGCAGGTGTGAACTTCTTCGGTCCTCCAATCAAGATGCTTGGCAACTGCGAGATTATCGACCTTCAAATATTCCCCCGAATGCATTAATTTATTTTCATCGATCCCTCATTGATTACTACTCAGAGTTGTGTCAGGAAATTCCCTTTCCAAATCATCGCACTTATACTCAAGATCCTCCAACTCGGTGAAGATTCATATTCACTACGGTATCGTAATTACCATAGAATCACCCCTAAGGTCCCAATAGTTCTATTCCATCTCCTTTCAATCACGCTTACACTTCTTGCTGGTCTCGTGAAATGTGAGAATGTCCCGTTTGTTATACTAATTCATTGTCTCAATTCTCTCCCCCTACCACTTCGCAGCCCTTCAATTGTATATTCGATGGAGAGATTAAAAGTGTCAACACATCTCGCCTCTCTCTAAGCTTCTCTTCTCAGATCATAACCAGCCATTTCCCTCTCTCTCTTGCATCTGGCACCACGATTCATGCCAATCAAACCCTCCCATTTTCCGATTAGCCTTTCCCCGTCAGTGGTTAATCAGCCAAGACATAGACATGATCCTCTCTCTCTCTTTTTGCCTTTCTTCGATGACCCTCAAGTTCAAAGGAGACCATTAGGCTTTTCTCACCCTCTCCTCTCTCTTTGAACAGTCTCACGCCGCTGCTTTGACACGCCTCACTAATCTACCGTTATGAATAGATTTGAATCGACTCTCTCTCTCGCTTGATCGATTATCGAGATGGGAGAATATCACAACAAGGACACTTTGCTTATCAATGCTTCTCTTTTCTCAATAACAGACGCTCTGGGATTATTCATCTGAGATCTCGTGATTTCCTCCATCTCGTCCTTTCTACCTTGAAACACTTGAGATTCTCATCATCTGACTTCGAAACGTCATTTTGAGAGCCGAATCAGTTTTTTTTGGTATGCATGTCTGGTGGCATTTCCCGATTATTTCTTATGCTGGTTTCCTGGGCTACTGAAGATATTTCTCATTGGGAGATATCAGAACTTAGCAACGGCTTCTCTCTACAAGATTCGATGATGTTCTCTTTCCTTTCCATTCCTGAATTCCCCTCTCCCTCCCTTCTCCTTCCACCTTTCCTCTCTGATCCATCCACTCACCTGTGTCCCTTCCCTCTCTTCGCTACTCATCTCTTGTCATCAACCCCCTTGTCTCATTGTCAATCAACCCTCAATATTTCCCTTCCCCTAACGTCAACTATCCGATATCCTCCTGGGTGTATACAAATATCTTTCATTACAACCTCAAATCGGATCTCAATCCGTCGTTCCGATTTCTCAAGATGAGATTAGTGATATTAAACACGAGAGATGATAAGGGCAGCGTTCCTCTTGAAGGACTTCGTCTGCTCTTCTCAGTCTTCATTTGATTATCACCCACCCACTGTCTCCTCTCCTGTCTCCCTCCTCCAATCCCGTTCCTTCCCAATCACTCTATTATAACGCAATGCAATGCAATGCAACCAGATCATCTTCTCCTTACAATGCATTGTACTTCTCAAATGAGGCGTTGCCCGCTATCTCTTTTCTCCCCTTGTTTCCGGAGCTTCTCCCCACTCTTCTCCCTTCTCCTCTCCGGATCTCCTCTCCAATCATCATGATCATGTCATACACACTCGATCTAGTTGTGTCTCCTCTCTCCTCTCTCAGTTGTCCCTCAAACTGGGGAGGAGTCAGTCATACGGTAGGGGGAGCCTCTCCCCACTCATTCTTCCAGGCCCCGCCCACTTATGTTCCGTCGATTTGTTGGCAAATGAGGCCTGCCACAGTTTGTATCCATCATCTGATCTTCCTCTCTAATCGATTCTCCCCTCCAGATGTCCTTTCTCATTGCTGATCTCTGTCCGGACTTGGATCTCACTCAGACTCTGACCTCTCTTGCCTCCACCTTCCCCTCCACTCTTCTTACTTCCAACACTGTGCTAAGTGAGGCTTTCTATCTCATTCTAAGAACCAGATTAGAGTACTCGACCTTTTATCATCTCGAGTAATGGCCATTTAGGCTCGGAGAAGGAAGAAGTGGACGAGGGAATTGACGAGTCTGCAGTTCTCTCTCCTTCTGATGAGACTACGACCACTCCAAACTCGTCTCCCGCCAAGACTGACTCTGACAGCGGAAAGGAAGAGTTGAGGGATTCTCCTCAGACGAGTAAGGATGGAAAGGAAGAGAAGAAGACACTGAATGGACACGAGAAGCCGCCCTTCTCATACAATGCACTCATTATGATGGCCATTCGAACCAGCAAGGAGGGAAGGTAAGCAGACTCTTTCAAGCACCATCTTCAAGAAACGTCAACATTTGTGTTTATGATTTTGATTTATTGCCATATGTGCAAACTTTTCTGTCGGCTCTTTCTGTCAGTTTCAAACTTCTCTTCTCATATTTCATCGTCCTTTACTTTCAGATTGACCCTGGCTGGAATCTACGACTACATCTTGTCCAACTACCCCTACTATCGAGACAATAAGCAGGGATGGCAGAATTCGATAAGACACAATCTCTCCCTCAACAAATGCTTCGTCAAAGTCCCGAGAACTTACAACGATCCAGGAAAAGGTGAGAGTAAAGACTACGCTTATTCACGGGAAGTGGAGGTATCTAGCTTTCCATATCGGAAATGAGTTTCAGTAGGCCAAGTTATTGCACGCAGTTTCATGTAGGGTAGATGGATGGGAGGTTAAATATACTCGAATTGGTGGCAAGAATAGCTACGGGAAGAGAATATCATGAAAACGTACTTCCGGTCGAAACATCGATTTCTCTCAGGCAACTACTGGACTCTCGACCAGAATTGCGAGGACGAGATCTTCATTGGATCAACGACAGGCAAACTCCGTCGAAGACCATCCACCATTGCAAGAGCAAGAATGGATGCATACAAATGCGGTATCTACCCATCTCCTTCCCCATTCCCAGCCCCTTCCTTCTTCCCCTCTCGAATTGATCCTCGCATACTCGTTCGTCCTCCCTCATTCCTCTTCCCTCCATCATCGATGGCCTCTCTTCCTCAGACTTCCCCTGTATCTGCTTTCTCCACAATGCCGACAGTTTCTCCTCCTATTTCGGTTCCTACTTCTCTTCCCTCATTATCCTCTGTCTCCAACCCGTTGTTCTCATTCGCAGCTCAGGAGGAATTCCTTCGATTGTATCTCAATCAGTGCATGACTCCCAAGGCAACTTCTTAGGTCGATCAATTCAATCCCGTAGTATCCTTCTTCCTCTCAACCATTCCCTCTTGCCCCAAAGAAATCGCGCATAGTATTTAGTCCCGACCAGTGATCCCCTCATTACCTTCTCTCATACTAATTATTAATATTCTGTCATACCCATTGATTATTTGTCTCTGAACATAGCTAGTTTCATGTTTCCAAGTGCCAGGTACATATCCTCTTCTCCTTTCCAACTCGCACTTGAGCTTAGCAATCCATCTTCTCCGATCCATTGTACTCCATGGCAGATAAACAAGGCCGTTTTACAGTCTCCATCAGTTCTCGACCAGGCGTCAATCGACTCTACTGATGAGTTTATGGGGTGCAAGCAATAAAGGGAGATGGAGTGGTCGGTTGTAAGGGAGGAGAGAGGGATCGAGATTGAGATGACCCCTCTCTGGCTAAGAGAGAGGGACAGGTAACAGGTGCCATCTCTGTGTAAACTGATAGTCCAAATGAGGAGTTAGTCGGCACCTTTTTAATCGTCTCCGATTAACGGATCCCTCTGCCCTACCGAACTGTATCCTCCCTCCTTTCCTTTCGGCTTCCTTAATCCTCGGGAAGCTTCTGAGTTGCGTCGACGATTCACCTGTTGTAATCTATTGACTTGTCCGATGGATTGAGCAATCGACTCATCCAGAGTGTACCAGAGTAGAGCAGAGCTAGGCCAGAGATGCCAGGAAGTGATGATCAGACTAGTCGGATTCACTCTGATTAGTGATAGGCTTTCTGAAATTGAGAGAAACAGAACATGTTCTCGACTACGGTAGTTGATTGCAAACGTCTCATTGGGCGAAGTGGCCCTTCTCATGTCTTCTCTTGATGGATGAGCGAGATTCCAAGGGGCTGAAACAGGTGCATTGAGTGACAGGAAGTGGAGATAATCCTTCTAGTACATGCTCATCCCATTTCCTCTCTCTCTCTGCAAGTCATCCCTCTGGCTGTCATTCATACGTAAGCAATCCACATAATTCACCAATTTACAGCCCAGAATTGGGCCAAGAAATAAACACTTGAGCGTCTTTTGGCGGCACCAATTGTCTTAGCCTCTCATAAATATGAGGGCGGGATTAATGGGGAAGGTGCGAATACAATGGGCGGAGGAATGGGCAGATGTCTGTTGTGCAATGAGAGAAGGAGGCATGGCGACAAGAGAGGGATTACGGATTGACTCAATGAATTGTCTGGTGTGAACAGTAGGACATCCAGAGAGGTCTGTTGGCCAAGAGTGAGAAGGGAGGGGTGAGTGCCGATAGATGGAGGGGTCGATGCATTTGAATGGAGGAGGTGCGAATATCGCTTAGAGTGTCTAATTGATTATGTCTTTGATCGTCCGATAGAATGCATTCACACCTCGCGGGAGCCTCACCCAGGAGCTGGCTCGTATTTGAAAACAACCCGGACTGAGTTGTGATGCTCCCTCTTGTCTACTCATCTCCGATACCTTCCTGTCAATCAATCGAAGGATGAGGGGAAAGGAACAAGAATGCGGATATTAGGAAGACTTTGCAGATTCCGGAAGTTGAAGTTGATTCCTTTGAATCAAAAGAAAACGTGCAAAACAGAAACACAATATGGTAAACAAGGCAGGTGATTCTGAGATCACTCTTGAGCTGGAACCAAAGTAGGACAACACATTTGCAATTGGTTAATGATTGGTTTCACTGCATTTTCGCCTTCCTCTCTAATTGAAGTATGCCAGAGTTTCCACTTTTGAAGTATACATTACTGGAAGATCAAGACCTCGAACATTTTGTTTTTCAATACTTCCGCTTTTTGTTCGCTGCTACGCTCCATTTGCATCTTCCTCGTGCTTTGTTTCAAGAAAATGCGTTCTCATCCGAAAAAAATTCTCACAAACTCCGATTTCTGCTAAGAAGTGGGAAGAAATCGGGTCTTGTAGAGTTTTGAATGCCACGCATGTGAAACTCCCACTGAAAACAGCGTTGCCCTAGATTTTATCGTCATTCGAACCACGCGGTCCAACAAGAAGTCTTAGTTTCCTCTGGTTCAATAGGCCAACACAATATTGTTCCTGATCTTTCACTACTTGATACTCATTCTGTTATGCAACGCGATTCCAGAGATTGTTGCAAAGATTGCCGCCCATTCTCCGATTCAATTCCATTAGTCGAGTGGAAGCGAAGCTTACCTCTCACGTATCTAGTCAGTAGTAACCATTCAGATGGCTCTCAATGGTCTCCACACCTTCCTCTTCACTTACACTTGCATCGCTCACTTTCTTTATCTGACTATTATCGTCTCGATATTGATGCAACGAAAGACTTCGTCTATTATGCGAGGATCATTCTTCTCATTGGTTCTTGGTCATGTAAGTTCTATTTTATTAATTATGCAGGCGTTTCTACTTACCTCTCACGAACTTTCAAATCAATTTGGTAAAAGATAATAAGGTTTCATGAAAATTCGCAACTTTATTTCTACAGATCAGTGAAAGATGTTGTTGATTGGAAATTTGGGCGATTCCAACAAAATGCAGTCAGCAGCATGAAATTAATCGATGTTCAGTACATCGCTGATGTCATCTACTTCTTCGAGTTTAATATTCTAATGAGGGGTCGCAAGTATGGATATCTCACTTCCTTCTTCCAAGAAGGAAGTCCGGCGCTGATAATTGTCCCGCGAATCTCGACTGCTCTCCATTACTACATCAAGGTTGCTAGGAGAAAAATCAATCTGAGTACACGTTATTACATCAGATCGTTGTTTACATCGGGCAGATTGTCTTTGCAATCAATCGATTGACTTCAGCAATGTTCCCGATGAGCTACAATCATGTAAGACTTCAATTTTTTTTATGGATTCGTGAATTTCGAATTCAGATCTGGACCTTCAAACTGCTGGTAGTTATCTGGTTCTTCCAATGGACAGTTCCCCTCGCAGCCGTGCTGCCCATCAATCTGGACATGAAATTTGTCATTCGATATATCGTCTATCCAACCGAAGGGACTCTCCGACTCGAGAACGACCCCATTTCGACGGATGTGAGTGAAAGAGATTAGCCTCTCCCGACTTGATCGCTGATGGCTAGCGAGAAATTGGCACTTGCACAGTTATTGGCACGAAGGCCTGTGATTAGATGCAAAAACTTTCAACATCGAGGCCAGAAGAAGATTTTGAGATGAGAGATCATTAACACCATTCCTGATCACGTTGTGTAGAAGCAGAAGCGGGGACATCCGCAAAACAATTCTTAGACTAAAAAGTGATTCTTTTAAAAATGTTCAGATCATCGCATACATCGACATGGCTACTTCTGTCACTGGAACATTCTTCTCTCTGATTATGTACATCCTCACTTGTGTTGTCGTAAGAAGAGACATGGCTGGCCAAGTCAATCGATTGTGTGAGTAATGCAGACCGTCTTAATGATGTCATCTCTCAACTCAACGTTCGTTGAAAAAATTGGGACACTGAGAGATTCAGACAACTTTGGAGGAAACTCTATCACCAAATTCTCTTTCAGTTGAACTCCGTTTGCTCACCTCCGCCATAATTGTATTCATCGTTCTCTCCGTCAATACTGTTATGCAGGTCCTACTTTGAAATTCTTGAAAGAATAAGAATCGAGGAAGCAAAGATCCATTCCGATGAAGAATACGAAGAAGTGCGATGAAATCTGATCCATTGCAGGTATTAACCATTCTGCAGAACAAAGTTGGCCTATCCGGTGTCATGTTCATCAACGATCTCTCGTGAGTTTGAATTTATGTTTTAACAATCTTTATCACGCTTCGTTAATCGATGATAATACAAAAAAGAGAATCATATTTTTTGAAAATGCTTTTCAACACATGTTCTTGTTTTCGAATTCCATATAAGAACTAACCAGAAATAGAACAGAGACGTTATCTGGATTTCTAGCGAGTAAACTAAATTTTTCAGTTATCCCGTCAACGACATGATTTACACCGTTCAACCATGGGCTCTCCTCATTTCCTCTTCTGTCATCCGATCTCATATTTGGGCAACGCTCCGAGGCAGAAATTATGAAACGACGCCTCGAGCAACGACAATAGCCGTGGATTCTAAGTCATCCTTCCGTAGTAGATCTTCTTTCGTTTCCGGTTAAGAGACCCTTCATTTCTCTCGTCCACTCGTTCAATAAAGCCTTCGTCCCCGCTCTTCTTGCTCTTCATCCCCAGTCGCCCTTTTAACCCCTACATAATCTCACAACACAAAACGCAGTCGAGTATTGACTGACTTCTTCCCTTCCTTTGACTGCTTAATATTTCGAACCCTTCGCCTCTCGTTGAAAGAACGCAATAAAGTGTGGATGGCAGTCATTCACTTGCTCTCTCCGTCGCAGTAAATTCGAACGAGTAGAAGGGGAGAAGTCAGTCTCATGCTTCCGTTCTGTACTCACTCTCCCACCCTCCGACCTCCTCCTCCCGTACGACGATTGAAGGAGAAGAGAATGGGGGGTTGACGTTGGAAGAAGATGTATTCAGAGAGAAGAGAGCAAGAAAGAACTTCGTTTTTCCATTCCCTTGATGATGCTTATTCGGAATTCCATTTCTCGAGTGTTGCCTCTAGACAGTCTTTATCCACTTCTACTTCTTCTTCTCTTTCTGCATCTCTATCTTTCTCTTTTCCCCTCCCACTTTCCTTTTACTCATAAAGGGGAGTTCCATTATCTCGAGTGATCCATCTCTCTACTCCTTTCTTCTGTTTCTCCTCCTTCTACTCCCAAAACAAATACACCGTCGTTCTTTCTTTCCGTCCTTTTCCTCATGCTTCGCTCTCTCTCCCTCCATTCCGCACTTTGGCTCAAACAGTTCTCAAACGCCTCATCCATCTTCATTTCATTCATTGGCAGCTGAGGGAGGGGATCTTCTCCTTCCTTCTCTTCTTCTTCTCTTTCGTAATTACATTGATGTGTCTTGGGGGGCTGCTCCTGATTCAGGATTAACTTACAGATTATCTATTTTCGTGTTGACACTTCCAGCCATTGTCATCCCTCTGCCTTCTCACTACAAAAGAAGAGAAGAGAGAGAAGGAGGAGAGATCATATTCCATCGCCCCGAATCTTTCTCCCACTTTTACTGCTTGTTCCTCTTACCTCGTTCCCTTCCATTGTTCCGCCTCACTAAAATTCTAAATTCTCTTTGATGTTCCTCGTTTGTTACCCTCCATTGTTCTATGCCAACTTTCCTTTCTCAAAAACTACTCGAAAATCGTTGTTCTATTCTTACACTATGTGCACAGGAGAATCCTTTGCCTCCATGACCTTTCGCACTTCACTTTCGACTTCGTGACACATCTGGTGTGGAAACTATCGTTGTAATTCTTTCAGAATGGGATTCGATGGAGTCCAAACAATGCTTTTCATCTATGCATGCTTCTCGATGGTGGTATATTCCTCTATAATCTTCTCGATTCTCTCTCAACGACGATCCGTTCCCATTCTTCGTGGCTCCTTCTTCTCACTCGTTGTTATACACGTGAGTTCTCATCCCTTGAATCTCTCAAATGTTCATTCACTCTTACCAACACTGATGAAAGAGTGTGGTTTTTAGAGAGAATCAACTGATTCAGTTTTGAATCTCGTGGGAAATCATTGAAAATAGGATATTTGCAGTTCATAGCTGATTTCGTTATGTTCCTCGAGTTCAACATTCTCTTCCGTGGGAGGAAGTATGGCTATCTCAATGGTCTCTTCCCCGACGATTCATCAGCCCTCGAAATCGTTCCCAGAATCTCCAACGCAATGCACTACTATGTGAAGGCAAGTCTGCAAGCTTCTCTTCCTCAATTTAGTCCTTTTTCCCATTCTGTCAGACCCATTCGGCATCGCCTTTCCAGAATCTCATTTATGTTTCCTTCCCAGCCATCTGAGGCTAACAGCCTATAATTGTTTTTCGATAGTCGCTTTTTTCTAGGTTATCGTATACATCGGCCAGGTGTATTTCGCTCTCAATCGTCTCACTTCGGCTCTGATGCCGCTCGATTACAATAACGTTAGTGCATAATAACTTTTTTCTAGAATATTTAAAGCTATCGTATGGTGGGAGATACATTAGGTACAGCTGTAATCATCTCCGATCTACCGTATCTCCTCTCATAGCCTTAATTTGAAAATGACGAGTGAGAGATACGGTAGGCAAGTTCAGCGAAATAAAGTCGTAAATCGGGCAGATATGGACGATACCGCGTATTCGGGCCATTACTCTCGTTCAATGGCTCGTGCCTCTCGCTGCTGTCCTCCCCGTCCACATGAACATGGCCTTCACCATGAAATACATCAAATATGATGATGAGAACACGTTGAGACTGGAGACTGACAAGGAGTCGACTGAGGTGATATTCTTTGACCTCACGAGCAATGCAGCATCAGTCTGAATATTTAGTCTAGAAGTCAGACTATTGTTCTTAGTTTGAGTGATTAATTGTTCATCATCCTGACATCTTCCCTCATGCAGATAATCGCGTACATTGACATGGCCTGCTCTGTTGTCTGCACTATTCTCTCACTCATAATGTACATCTGGACTCTTCACGTCGTCAGAAAGGGAGTCAATGGATCTCTGGTTACTGTGAGTTGGAGTTCGAAAGATATTTGTCTCTTCATTCTCAAAACTCATTTAACATTCTGGTGAGAGAGCGTTGTGAATGAAGAGACACTGACTCCCATTTCCAACTTTAGTAGTGAGAGGGAGGAGCAACTTACTTGCGAGTTAGAGGTCGCCCCATAAACGGACGACGTGTGCTTACTGAAAGAGAGAGAAGACCAAAAAGCGTGAGCCAACACCTTCGGGAATTCTGAGGGCAGTTGTTATTTGATCAGGTAACTGACTGGTACGAGTAGTAATGCATTCATCACTTACTATGCATGATTTCGTTAGTAAAGTTCACGGGGCGTCTAAATAGTTTGAGTTTCACACATCCTTGAATGCAAATTGGAATGCGTGGTCGGAATTCACCATAAATATAATAATATATTCGGAAGCAACAATATCATGAAACTTTAATAATACACGAATTCGTTAAGATTTCTGGATACGGCGGATTCGTTGAATAGGATTAGATTACCACTAAAATAATGGCTGTACTCTAGAAAATACAAGTTCTTTTTCCCCTCAGGGAACAACTCGTCTCGCTGCTGTTGAACTTCGTCTTCTCATCTCTGCCATCATCGTTTTCATCGTTCTCACCCTCAATACCATCGTTCAGGTAAGAATGGAGAGTAAACAATACTAAAGGAGGAAGGAAATCGCTGAAAGACCAAAGAAAACAGCCATAGCCAGTCTACATTCTAGGTTGCTACCGTGATCACCAACCACATCGGAGTGAAGGAAGTCATGTTCATCAATGATCTGTCGTAAGTTTATGCTCTGAATATCAAAAAAAATTATTTTGGAAAATGTTAATTATTGAAATTCCAGTTACCCAATGGTGGATCTCATCTACACTTGTCAACCGTGGGCTCTCCTTCTCTGCTCTTCAGTGATGCGTAAGAGTGTGATGGCGACATTCAGAAGAAGGAGTCACAAACCCGTACCCCTCTCGGCCCCAACCACCGAGAAGGAAGACTGTAATACGGACGCAACCAACTGAGAAATTCCTCTTCTCCTACCTATCCACTATTCCTTGTGAGCTATGAGCCGACTTTGCCCCTGTGTGATCTCATCTATGTATACATTCATTTCATTGTACATTTTCCCACTTGTAGAGAACATTTTTATTCCAGTATGACACTGATAGCGATGGATAAAATAATAAAAGAAGCGAGATTTAGAATGGGAACGAGAGGAGGAAATTGGAGAAAGAAGAAGAATAGACGATGAGCATACAATGGGGAAGGAGAGTGTCAACGGCAGTGGAAACTATCAGTGACTCTGACCACGTTGAAGGGTGAATGAGAACGGAGAGAGGAGAAAGGATGCGAACGAAAGAATGAAAAGGCAGAAAAGCATACAATAATTGCACTGGGAGAACGAAGTGAAGTAAGCTCGTGAATCGAAAATCAGATCAATTGAAGGAGCATCTGGTAGGGTTTTGGCATGAAATTGGAAGAGACTAGAAGGATTTTGGCAGAGACTTGTGGTTGATTTGTGACTAGAGAAAGAGTAACGGGTTGCAAGGTGAACAACAGGGCAAATGTACGATTATGACTCGTAGATCCAAATATTATTGTGAAGGAAGGAGTTAATACGGAGGCAGGTTAATGCTTGAGACTGTGTCTCAAGTGACAATTCGAAAATATATTGCTATGGAAGAGATTGGGAACTAGAGAAGGAAAGCTCTTCCGCGTAACCCTGGACACTTTGATGGAGAACCGAGGAATATCCTCGAGAAAGAAAAAAGGAAATTGAATTACTTAGACAGAATACAGTCAACAGAATGGCAGAGTTAGGGGATGGATGAGATCGAAAGTGGGGAACACCGGAATGAACGATGAAGCTGTGTAGAAGAAAGATCGGCTCATAATGACCTTGGATTATTGAGTAGAATGAGGTGAAAGACTTCATCTGAAATGAAACTGATTTTTACGATCTAACCTTTTGATCAAAATCTCACTTATTCTCCTTGTTGTCCGTGCTCCGCATCCCAGAATTGGGTGGGTGATCGATCGACGTTGTTGAAGTCTTGCCAGAGTGCAAGAATCAATTCACTCGTCATCAATTCTCCCGCATGCGTCGAAATCATTCGGAGCATGAAGACACCGTCCTTAAAGTTCACCATTTTATTCAATCAATCGGCATTTATCGTCATAATCTTTGCATACTCTATCAACTGTTGGACAGATCGAAAGATTAAGCACGATTTGGAGATTTATGAGTAAATGAAGTACCTTTCGCAGGAAGTTATTCGTGAACTTCCTCAACGAGACGTCATCAGCAATCGGCTTGGCTGGATGATCAGCCAGCACTCGGAGATACTTGCGGATGAACGCCATTCCCTGAACAATTATGAATTATTCTTCTGTTTTCCACTTCTTCGTTCTTTCCGTTGCGTGTTCTCTCACCTGTGACGGAATGAACATGATCAGAATCCAGTAGATGGTGTTGAATACTGTGATGACGCCCACTGTCAGGAACCAGAACCTGAATATACTATTTCATTTCTGATCTTTGATCTCTGATCTTCAGTTATAAATGGTTTCTGCTGACCATAAGAAGAGGAAGATCTTCTCATTGAACATGTTGATCATCAACACGCATTGGACGGTATGACGATGGATGTTTCCCAGTACTCGCACCTGGAAAGGTGATGTTTTGTATGTTGGTGATGTTTGTCAGGTGTAAACACCTTAAGACCCTCCTTCTCAAGTATCAGCTGCCCCTCTAAATTTGCTTTCTCTTTTTGAGTGTCTTGTCACATGAATCTTCACGAGCGAGTTTCGTGTTCCGGGCCATCGATCAAATCTGACCTCGAAGTCGCAGAGAGTGACTCTGGGGAACATTCCCGTTTGCTCCCACTCCACTTCGTGCATCAAATCCTTGAGAAGAGAGAAGCCATAGGCGAGGTCATTTGACCCCAGGAGATGATTGAGAAGGAAGAACTGGAGGAGCACGTTGGCCGAGTAGAGGATCTGCATTGAATTGTTGAGTACTCAAGAAATTAAGATGATCATTACGGTAGCGTCATTGATTTCTGAGATGCAGTACCTTGATTCCGATGTAGAGCATCGTAACGTAGCATCCACAGTGCCTGCCGCAACTTGTGCCCATTTGTAGAGAGGAGAGACATGTCCGAGAGTGAGACGACCGCTCGATTTGAGTCAACTGCAAGGAATGAGTTACGACCTTCCTTCTCCTTCTTCTCATCAAATGATAGGATCGGGCGGTGTCAGATGCTGCGTCACTCTTCAGATGATCGTGCGTAAATCATCTCAAGCAAAAGTGGGAGCGAGAAAGTGATTTCATTCCCATTCCCAGCCGTTCCAATTTCATTTCACCTGCCATATCTCTCTCGTCGTCAATTCGAAAGTTCACATGCGAGTAAAGTGAGGGTAAGGGGGAAAGGGAAAGGGGTAAAGCCGCGTCTGTGAGAGCTGTGAAGAGAAGCGATTTGCACTTGTTTGGTATGCAAGGCAGTGGCACGCCTAACTCACGTATTTGTCGTCTTTCTTCGATCGAGGCATCTGAATGCTACTCTAGTTTTGAGATATGATATACCCAATACACACCGCTTTCTCTGATATCAGATATAGTGTGTGGATTTGAGAGAGTTAGTGTTACTCTAGTTTGCCTTCTCTTTCAGAGCAGATTCCGCCCTGCCTAATCGGATATTCATCAGCCTTTCGGAGGGGAACACGCAATGGACGGGAACAAACACAACACACGATAAGCTGAGGAGGAGAGGAGGAGCAACTGAAGCGACGTGGAGGGTGAAACAGGACCAGAAGACCGTATTGTTTCGAAACATATCTCATTCTACGGTTCTGGTTCTGCATCACGTCCAGAGAATACACACACAAGGTGAACCTCGTCTTCCATGTGTCTGGCCATTGTGTAGACTGTGCGACTCTTCACGTCAGAGTCCATCAATCGGGCATCGCAAGCCATCTGGACCAGCCCTTGCAGGTTTATTCCTGGAAGGAATGGATACATTTATTTTTTAGTTCGTTTGTAACTTGTTCGATAGAAAGTTACATGGAACCTGCAACTTCTCGTTATTCGCCAATGTTGTTGTTGAGCTACAACTACCCATCTCTCTCTATCGCATTCAGCTGCCTATTCAACATCCCTCCCGTCTAACCAGAATACTTCATCAAAATACTTTTTCACGTAACAATTTCCTTCCTCTAAGAGGAATCGCGTGTGCGCAGTCGCCTCTCATGAATATTCATCTTATTATAGGTTCTATTTGACTTCTTCCCTTCTCTTCCCCCCTCCTAAGCCTCCCCTCTCGAGTATATACCTGAGTGCCAGTAGAGAAGGCCTCTCCACAGAATGCATGGCACATAGAAGAGAAGTGCCTCGATGGCCAGAATGAAGGGCACCCATTGGTAGTACCCAATCTGACGATTCCTTCGAGAGTAGATCTCACGAGGAATGTCCTCCTGTAATGAGAGGGATACTGTAGATGTTCATTTATCGATTACTTGAGTACGGTAAGGTTACGATAAGACTACCGTACCTGCATGGGCACCCAATAAGTATTCTGGACCCAGCAGTAGTTCTCCGTATACTGCTCCATAGCGTCAGTGAACGTAGCTGGCACCCAGCATTGAATGGGGAAACCTGAGAAGGTCGAGGATTAGAGGAGTCTCAATCTCGAAATAGCTCCTAGATCTCTGAAATGCTGCCTGATTGAAAACTGGGAATGATGGTGAAAGTGGACACATGGGAGAAGAAGGCCTGATGACTTACCGACGTATTGCTTCGCTGAGACGAGCAGGGCAAATGAAGCCACTGAAACAAGGGAGAATGAAAGATGAGAAGGAGGGAACGGGGGACACATACGTATCGTCGTAGTATAGTAGTAGTTGAGTTTGTCGACGAAATCATCGTCTAATCGAGGGTAGAGTGCACGAAAGGCCGAAGCGAGGTAGTACAGGATCATTGCTGGTCCGAACTCCTTCTTGTGTCCGTGACCGCCTACAAGGAGAGCATGGACGAGGAATGACTCGGGGGACAACAAACCTCCTCCGTGACCGCCCCCGACGTGATGCGAACTGATGCGAAGTTGATGCGAACCGTCGAGAAGCTTCTGAGCCTGTAATGACATGACTGAGTCTCTCCCATCCCACGAGTCACTTGTTCACTTGTTCTCCCCTGTCCCCGAGTGATAAATACCTCCCCGACTCATCCATCCCATTGTCAAATAACATACACACAAACTGAGGAGGTAGTACAACGTCGTTTTCTTCCCTCACTTCCTCTTCTTCCTTCTCTTTTCTTTTCGTGAGTCTCAAATGGACTACTCTGCATAGGCGAGGAGTAAAATTGAATCAAGGTTCGGCCCTCTCCGTCGATAAAAGACTCATCATAATATTTGATGGTCCTTCGTCTCTCAATCTACTAACTCTCTACACGGCACACATTCGGGGGTGTCTCTCACACTACTCAATCGCACTCTTCTCCTCTTCTCCTCGTTAGTGTCGACCTGTCCTTCTCCTAATGAGATCTCTCGCTCACCTGATAGGAGGGGAGGTTGTCCAGATGATGAGCTTTCTCTAGGGGAGTTCTCTGCAATGACCACACTTCACTCAGGCACCAAGGAGAAACCAAGGAGAGGCGCAAATGAACACCAAACCACCCATTGTGATGCCCCAATCTGAAAGAGATAGAATAAAGAAGACAGGATAGATGCCTTAGATCCTTCGTTCTTCGGAGAGGCGAAGTTGGAGTATTTGGTGGTTTCCTTGTCCTTGGGTCTCGGTCGAGTGACAAGGACGGTAGTGGGAAGACGAGGAGGAGGAGGGGGAGGAGGTGGAGGGGCGACTCCCACCAGACGACACAGAAGAGGCGGCGAGGCCGGCTCACGTGGAATGCCACTGTGCATGAGATGACATGAGCCTGTTGAAGAGATTGGTAGAGATGGTTGAAGAGAAGAACACCGTTGGTGGGCCATCCATCGAGAGGAGACGAAACTCAGTCGGATTGGGAGAGGGAGAAGGGGGCCTAGCACTTCTTAAATCACAAAGAGTTTGCTCCAACCCTCTTTTTCGTTACCCTTCGCCCCATGGGAGGCGACAAATTCATTCTTCGTTCCTCCTCCCCATATCTTCACATCCGGATCTCTGCACTCTCTCTCTATCTCTATTCGTGGATCTTCCTCGTCTATCACCTCATCAGCAGATTCTAACTCTTTCCGTGCCTGGCGACTAGTCTTTCCTTGTGTCTCACAACAGGAAATGGGCATTTAGAATGGGCGCTTCTTTCCCACGGGAAGCAGCAGCGAGAGTGGCAAGAATCACAGATTGAAGTAGCCCCTCCCGTTTAATGGCGCGTCCCTCTGATTGCAAGCAGCTTAGAAGGACAGACGGGAAGACCCTTCCCACTTCCCTTGATGGTCTCATCATTCCTACTCTCTCCCGCTGTTTCTTTGCCCATGTCTATCTCGTCTTATCAGCTAGTTATAATCATCCCCTGAAGACTCTTTTCGGTCAGTCGAAGAGAAGGCTGGGAAGAGTTCCCAGGAGAGAAGGTCGACCCTTCTCTTGCATTCTCATGTCTTTTGGACTCGTCTCGATGAATCAGAGGATGTCTAATCGAGAAGATGACCAGAAGGGACGTGAGAGTCGTTGAAGGGTGAGAAGAGACGTGAGGCTGACACTCCTCTTCCTTCCCGAGTAAAAGAGGGGAGGAAACACCGGAAAGAATTGAGAAGGGGCGAGGTGAGAGATTCGATGTGAAAACTGAAGATAGAAAAGAACAGGTGAGGTACAAATCGGCTCCGATTTGGCTCAAGAGAAGAAATGGTAATGAGAATCGAGATGACAGCTCGTTGTTATCTCGTCTAGTAAGGAGAGAGAGAGATGGAAGGGGAAGAGATACCTTGTATCTTCCTATCCGTCCAAGGTATCGTTGCCAGGCTGCATGGCCGTGCATCAGAATGTCATCGAAGGGTCGAGAAGAAGAGAGGAAGAAGACAAGTCGAGTCGAGGAGGGGAAGAGTCAACGTTGTTTGAAGGAGGGAAGGAAGCAAATGGAGGGCCCAGATCACATTAGAGAGTGAATCCTCGACTGTAGACTAGAAGAGAGAAGAAGAGGAAGGGACGAGAAAGACTGTGTGGGAGACTAACCCCTTCCACCTCCTATGACCGATTCACTAAGGTGTCAAGCCTCAATTAGAGAACCGCCCCCTTTCCTCCTCCTCCTCTCTCTCTGTATGGGTCTCTCTCCTCCCTTCCCCCTCCTCTCGCCTCCTCTCTCTTCTCTCCCCTAGAAAGAGTCTCAAAATGTCTCGAATTCCACCGACATTGGACAGGTTGATCGATGTCCATCTACTAACAGAGAACATTACCAATTGTGTCTCGGGTAGACAAGCATTCCTTCCGAAGGAATCCATCGGAATGGAAGAACGACTGAGATATTGCAGAGTAATCTTGGGGGAGGGGGAGGGTACTGTGTCCCCTCCTCATTCTTCCATCCGCCAGATGCACTCAAAATGCCAGAAGGGTCCCCTTGCCGTATTTTTCTGCGGCCCATTCAACCCGCTCATGTTGCGTATTGAGAAGAGGAAAGCGATATGTATGGGGGAAAGAAATAGAAGAAATGGGCGTTGATAGGGATGAAATGCAATTGGTGCGGCGTGCATATGCTGCCGATATTGGCCATTACCCGTGTGATAGGGACAGGAAAGTGTATCGGGGGGGGGAAGTGAAATGGGGCTTGGAGATCTCTTACTCTCCCCCAGTCCAATCCCATTCTACAGTTGATAGTAGAGGGAGAATGGTTGTATTGCCCCCTTCGGTTTCGGTCTCTCGAGGGGAAAGAGGACGGAAATACACCAACACATATAGGGGAGACTGCTTCCTTCCCGCTTCTACAATGTTGTTTTGTCGCTTGTTGAGACTTGGAATGGTTAGGAGAGGGAGGAAGAAACCATTGAGAGTCTTAGATCAGATTAGAGGGCCATTTCAGTACTCCCGTCTCTCTCTCTCTCTCTCTCTCTCTTGCATGGCAGATGGCTTAGTGTATCACTCAATCTCGCGTCAGACTGATTCCCAACTAGGGAAGGAGACCTCCACCTTCTGTTATATTTGCTATTTCCTTCTTCCTATTCCAACTTTTCTTTTGGATGCCGCTCTCTTTTGCTTATGGGAGACTATAGAGGAGTGAATGATGCGTGACTGTGGTAGATCTGAGCGACGTCTAACCGGGGGGAATGGGGGGAAGCGGACAGGGGGTCTCCCCCTTTCATCCGACTGAATTTCGTTCCTGCAATGGGGATTCACGACACAATCACTGCACGAGGACTGCACACTGCCTCTCGAACTACTGATTGACGAGAGTGCGAAGAAGATTCTGTGCTCAATGGAGCGTGAAAGTAGACAAGAGAGACGGGCGTAGAATGGCAGAGTGATGACACGACCAGCATTTCCGTCCCCGAATTTAACAACCCTCCTCTCCTATACACGATTAATTTTCGCCAGTTGTAATTACCTTAGCTGGTCTATACGACATTGGTGGGAGGAGGAGTGAGAGAGGGAATGGGTTCCTCCCTCATTAGAAGTGATCGAAAGATGTGCACAAGAGGCCTGATTGAAGGAAGGCGAAATGATAGTCGAAGAAGTGAGAAAGAGGAAAAACATGCGAAAGAGCGAAGAAGATTGCGAAGAGGTCACGGAACGATCGGAAAGGACGGACGGAGAGATAGGAAGAAGAGAAGGAGGGATATCAAAGATGAACGTACTCTATGGGGAGCAGCGGATTCGCGTCGACTGTGATCGTTGGAATCGGAGGCCCACATGGGGTCATGGGCATACTAGATCATCGAAGGAGACGGAGAAGGAGGAGGAAGGAAGGAGGAGAAGAAGTGAAGTGACAACTTAGACTACTGGAAGGACAGCAATTGGGGAGACTCGGCAGCTTCTCACGGGCATTGTTTGCCTCCTCCCTCTGAAGGTGAGGAAGGGAAGGAGGATAAGGAAGAATGAAGTGGTGAAATTGGGGGGACGATTGAGATGAATGCATTCAAAGGAGAGGAGAGGAGGAGAGAGGAGAGATTATGATGGAGATCAGAACTGACTCGGAACGAATTGGTGCGAGAAGGAGAAGAAGAAGACGAAAGGAAGAAGGGACGAAAGGCGAGACAGAAGAAAATGGTTGCAACGTAATGCAGAAGGGGAGAAAAAACAGAAGAAGAAAGAGAGGACACAGCGTTCGTAATGCAGACGGAAACTGGCAATTTGGAGGAAGAGAGACTTCGATTTCGAAACAGTAGACATATCAGATCAGATTGAGTCGTAGAGTGCGAGAGGGAGGAGAGAAGAGGGCAAAGGGGATGGAAGAATAAAGTCGGTCGAGGAGAAGGAGACGACCCTCCCGTACATGATTCGTGATATAATTATGTATCTGTGAGTGAGAGAAAGAGAAGAAGCAAGAGAGAGAGAGGGGAAGAAGAGACAAACGGAGAGAGACAAGAAAAGACACGAAGAGACTTTTCCATTATACGAGTAGGATGCCCTCTAAGGAAGATATGCAAAAAGAGTTATGAAGAAGGAGGCAAGTGGGAAGGGGAGTGAGTGGGGAGGAATAGAATGAGGTCGGACTGATGGAATAGGAGGGTGAATCGAGAGAGAGAGAGATGGAGATGCTACTGCTGTATACGATGACCGACCAATGAGGAAACCGACCGACCGAATTAATTTCCGAATCAACCGACGATCTGCAGCCAAGATAAGGAGAAAGAGAAGTAATCAGGAGAAAAGTACGAAAAGAATGACTCTCGCATTTCTGCACACTCTCTAGTTACTCTGATCAGTAAGACTGCCAGAAAAGTGAGGATCCCAGCGTGAACTCTAATCAGAAACCGATGAAGGGAGAGGAAATGGTCAGAATGAGAGGGAGGATGTTAATTGAGCATCTCTCGAGACTTCTCCTCCTCTCGCTATGATGATCACCCTTTGAACTCTCCCCTCCCCTTCTCGTCTCTCTCATCCTCTCTCTCTCTCCTCCACTCCCTACTTACTCACTTTGTCCATCGTCGACACTTCCAAATTTGCATTCCCTTAGTGAGAGTTCCGGAGGGCGAAGAGGGAACATAACTAGCGGCAGTCCCCAATTGGAGAGTAGGGATGAGGAATTGGGGGGTCGGGGACTTCTCTACTTCTCGCAAATATTTCATCGGAATGCGGATGCTTCCAGCGTTTTTTTGAGGGATGCAAGGGCATTGGAAGACAAATGGAGAATTCTGCAAAAAAATGCGGAGAACTGGGATGAGAGAGAGGTGGGGGAGGTTTCTAATAAGAGTAACTCATTGAGTAGTACTTTCAAATGTTTCCCTCGTTACTTTTTCAGCTGATGCATCAAGACAGATAAAGGGAACATGCATTTGTGAGTGTGGTCGCTAGTCGAAAAAAGAGAGGAAAGGAAGGGATGAAGAGGTGGAGGTGAGAAGGAAAAGGTTGAGAAGGATAAGAATGGAATCGAGGAGGTGAATGGAATACAGGTGTGGGAAGAAGGGGAGAAGGAGGAGGAGGAGAAGATGATTGAGAGGGAAGAGGCAAGGGAAGAGGAGGAGGAAAGAACTGAAGGGATGAATAAGAAGCAGTCCTCCGACTCATCCAATTTGTGTACTTGTTGAACCACGTTGAGAAATGTCGTGTCCCTACTCTCCCTCTGACCCACTCAAGACGTGAATATTCACCCCCTCCCCAATCTCTCTCTCCTCCACTCACTCCTCTACTCCTCCCCTAAATCTCCATTAGTAGATCATCTTGGGATCGAAGGGGAAGGGGAAGGAACCACTCTGGTTACTCCCTCTGGACTAACTCATTCGTGTTGCTCCCTTGGATGCTCTCAAGAGGGAAGAAGACCCTTCCCCTCCTCACAGTTTTGTTTTCTCCAGACCTCTTTGATTGTATTATGTTTGTTAGTGTGCGACTGGAAAAGGGGCAAGACGGATCTCTCTCTTCTCTCTCTCTCGAATGGACCGACGACCTCTTCCTTCTTCTTCTCTCCTTGATAGATCCATCAATCCCCTTCTTCTCTCCCATGCATTTCACTCATATTTCCTATGGCTATACCACACCTGAGAAAATTTGCGTTGACACGCGAACGAACGCTTCGAGAATGCAGAAGAGAGAGAGAGAGAGACTGTGAAGAGAGGGAATACCATAACAACACGGGTTTCGAAGAAGAGACCGTGGGATGAACTTGATGCGGGAATGAAGAAGGAGGTGGGAAGGACAGAATACAGAAAGCTCTCACCGATCTACGCTCTTCTTGATCACTCTGACAGGTAAAGAACTATGAAATATGCATGCGTTAGCCAGAATGATGATCTCAAAAAGGACAGTGTATGACCAAAAAAATTATGTGGGAATCAGAGATGGAAGAGGGAAGAGGACAAAGCAAGATAAAGAGACAGAATGGAGATACCTCCAAATGGTCGTTGAGGGATTTGGAGGATGAGTGAGATATCGAGAGATTCTGAGTGAGAAGATCAAGAGAGAACGCGTCGGAGATGAAAAGAAAAGAGCGAAGGAAGCAGCAAAAAGAAGAAGAAGGAAGGAGTAGTGTAATGATTCGGACGAGCAAAAAGGAGGCGAGTTTGATCAGAAGGAGGACTGCAGAGAGAACAGCGGAAGGAAGGGGAGGAGGAGGAGGAAGGAGGGGGAGGAGAGGGGAGAAGGGAGGAACAAGATAGATTGAACTGCCACCAGTCAATCATGGATCATGCACTGTCGACAAGCGTCCAATTACTCTCGTGTCCACTCTCGCGAACGGCATTCGACCCAATTTATGACCCTATCATCTGAGGGGAGGAACCAGAAGGAGAGACCCTTCCATGTCCACTACATCTGACTACTCCATCCAACCTCTTCTCCTCTTCGTCATACGCCACTTGATCTTCCTCTGTCTTCTATTTCCCTCCTAGACGAAGAAACTCTCGCGTGTCCTCTCTTGTCTTCTCTTCATTATGTACACTCATCCCCGAATAAAAGAATGGCCCTGACCACCTCATCCTTTCCTCCTCCTTCTCTTCCTTCTCCCACTCTGGCTCTTCCTTTTCTCTTCTTCTTCGTCCCTTCATTCGACTACTCAATTGGGTACAAAGCTGCCTGGGAATATTTGGAGCTTCTCTCTATCCGTCGAGTCTGCTTCACTCTCTATCTATCTCTCCATTGTTCCACCGCTTCGTCATCGTTACAAGTGTACAGTATGCATCAAGAGATGGAATGGAAGGGAGGGACACCTCAACTTCCGTCCGAAGTCAGCAGACCCAAATCGGATGAATGACACTGGAGAATCGAAGCGTGAATGATGAAAGGCCGTGCCATTCCGAGGACTAAGAGGAGGAGAAAAACGATGAGATTGAGTGCCACTTGTGAACTAGCGAAGAGAATGGGAGGAGAAGAAGAGACGAAAGATGACGATGAGAAAGAGTTGATCAAGAAAGTAATGATGATGATATTGATAATGATGATGAGAATACAGTCGAAGGCAGTAAGAATGAGAAGGGAATGAAGAAAGAATGAGGAGGAGGAGATATAGGTGGTGAGAGGGGGAAAGACAATAGTAGCTTCGCTCACTTAATCGTACGAACTGCTGCTCTGTCGCACAACAAGAAGAAGAAGAATGCAGAAATGGTGTGAAATGGTGGTGAGAAGAGGGGCTTACCATCCGGGTGAGAAGGGAGAAGAGGAAGTGAATTGTACCCCCCAAGAAGAAGAAGGAGACCCACCTGGTAGGGATAACTCCCATGAAGGGGACGACCGAATCCGACTCCAACTGCGGATGCGAGTGGATGATAGGGAACCTTCTGAGGGACGATTGGAACTGGAACTGGGATGGGCACGCGATTCGATCGCGGATAGACTGATCCGTTGGGAGGACGAGAGATGGACGATGAAGGGGGGCCGTTGTTGGCTGTCGATGGCCCGTTGTTGTTATTGTTGTTGTTGTTGATGTTATGATTAGCCGTTGATAGGGGGAAAGATTGACTGGGAGGAAGAGATGACATGCATGGAACGATGATGGACTGTGTAGGAGCGAGGATGGAGGACGGGATGGGGGACGATAAACAGGGAGGAGGGCAGAGAGAAGGAGAGGGAGTGGGTGAAGAGAGGAGAGGAGAAGAAGAGGAGGAAGGGCGGGGTCTACTGGAAGATGACGATGAAGCTGGAGTTGTCTGAAGGACAATCGAAGACGACCTCCCAATCGAGGAGAGACTATCACTAGATGAAGTGAAGGAGAAGGAGAAGAGAGACCTCCAGTCACTTTAGCCACTCTTCGAATTGGCCCCAGAGGGGATCCTCCATAGATCATCTCACACTATTCCAAGGGACGACTCGACCCTCATACACAAAGTTGATGCAGCCTCCATTCCTTCGACCACTGTTATGGATATCTCAAACACTTCTCATCTTCCTTTCCTTTCTCTCTTACTGACTACGGTAGGGACTGAACTACTTAACGACTCTCGTGCCTCTCTTCGCTCCGTGGGAGAACTTCAACCCACAAGGGAGAAGGACCAATGGAATTCCATTCCCATTCCAGGAGAAGATACCTCAAGACTTCTTTTCGTTTTGTGGATGCGCCTCGTCAACCTTGCGAGTAACTACGTCTTCTCTCCTCTTCTCTCGATAAAGAAGTGAATCCCATCGGGGACCAACTCCTTCTCTTCATTCCTAAGACTCTCTCAAATCTCTCCTCTTCGATGGTCACTCTCCACTCATATCTCACATGCTGTCGCATATATTTGGCATATCAGACTGGGGTCAAGAATAGACGAGAAGACACAAATGAGAGAATAGCGTCTACTGAGTCCATTAACGTGCGTTCTTCACTAGAAGACGAAAGAAGAAGTGAGAAGAGACGGAAATGGAGAAGATGAAGTGTGTAGACCATCGAAAATGAGTGGGAAGACGAAGAATTACTTAATTGGTATGGGCAAAAAGCGGCTGGAAGAAGAAAGAAAGGGGAAATAGTCTAGTATGATCACAACAACCTATCGTTGTCTATGCATTCACCACTTACGGTAGGGTTTTGGAGAGGAATATCGGAGTCTGGGACGTTATCGAATCGAAGATGCATGAATGAATGAACACTGAGATGCCCTTTGCCTTCCTTAGCTTTGTCCTTCTCACTATTTCATCTTATTCCCATCGTTTCGAATGGGAAAATAACTACTGTCTACGTGTCGTTACTCCAAACAAGACACAGCTTCTTCTGTGTTCACTAACGAGAACAAACTGAGAAAATTCCCCTATTTTCGGGACTGACTCTGTTCAATGTTTTGACTAAGACGACAGACAGTTGGAACCAGTGGAGAGGGTAATGAGTCGCGTTCTAAGAGATTCGTTCGAGAGGCAGTGAACACAACAGAGATACGACAGGAAATCGGGGATTAGACGCCATTCCGAATTAATGCTTTGCGGATTGCACTTTGCAGCTTTTCGAAGTTCGAAATGCAAGAGAGTCTCTCCTCATCTAACACACACTTCTCTTCTGATCGGAAAAAGAGTGCATGCAATGAAGCTCAATTCGTATCCAAAATCCAGACTGGACTGTCAACAGTCTATCACTCGCTAACTATTTTGTACTAAGATTTTTTTCAGACGAAAAGAACCGTAAATCACACGTTATTTCTAATTCGTACAGAGAACACGGAAAAATTCGAAGGAGAAGAATTGAAAATTGAATCGTTCTGATATTAGTAAGCATGAGAAGAAATATGTTCGAGATTGTCTGAGATGGAAAATGCTTTTCAAAAGTTGAATAATGCAGTTTTTGATTTTTAATAGCAAATCATGGTAGCAAAACAAGAATGGAATTAAACGTTTTAGAACACGTAGTTACGTAGTTGGAGCTGCTCTTTCAAACTTTTGATTCCGAAAAGTGTTGTTTATGATTGGAAGCAAATTATCTCTCCACCCGAAAAGCTATTCAGCCCATTCAACTCCGTTCAATGTTGCAATTTTGTCCTTTCTGCAGTCCTAAGGACTCCTAATAGCTATTTTACGAAACTCATTCCATTTCAAAGATTCGTTCAATTTCCTTCAATTTCTTTCAAGTCGATAGTTGCACTGAAGAATCTAATGTTGCAGCATTGTTATATCTTTTGAATTTACATACATGCTGCTGCAAGTCGACAGAAAATGCAACACGCTAATCGATCAGAGTTCTCACTAAAAACTTTCCGTCGTGAGCAAATAATTATTCATCTACTGCAGCATTTTCGTTCGGAATGACGCATCTCCTCCATCATCAAACCATGATCACAACAGAAATTATCAAATAATCATAAATTACTCACCGATTCGGCCACACGCTCGTCGCTCCTGCAATGAAATGAATTATTAGTGCAATAATTACACGCCAGTTCATCTAAAAAACGGAAATCTGCGAGATACCTCGACAACGCATGAAATATTCCGAAACGCAAGAGAAGATGGCAGATTGAGGCGAAAAGTTGATTGAGGAATTGGAAGGAATTGTGAGAACGAGAGGAGTTAGAGAGGGAGAAGAGGACCAGATAGAAAAGAGATATGAGGACATTCCATTCTGAATATCAAGTAATGGGGAGGAACAGTGCAGTGTAATGGATATGGGAAGAAGTAAAAGAGGAGAAGAGGAAGGTACGAGTACTCCTAAATGAAGGACAAAGTGAGGGAAGAAGGAAGACAAGAGGAAGATAATCTGTTTAGCTGCTTCTTCCACTCTCAAGTGCGGAGAGGAAGAAACTGACGAAGTGAGGAGAGAGAGATCCATGAATTGGAAGATAGAGATAAATGGTGATATCGAAAGCAATAGATCAAGGAAGAGGAGTCGAGAGTTCGAGATGAGATAGAGTAGAGAGAGGGAGAAGCAAGTGTACTGAAGGAGGAGTAGAAGAACATGGTGGTGACTCTTCTCGTTTACGGCCCATCGAATAGGAGTAGATAAGCACCGAGTGAAAGGAAGGAAGAACGAGATCGGAGCATGGAAGACAACGAAAAGGAGGAGAAATGGAGGAGGAAAAGGGAAATTAAATAAGATGGGATGAGGTATACTCATAGAGACGGACATAATGGTCCTCCCCAACGATGTGAGGAGGGAAGGGCTTATATGGTAGAAGGTAGTGGAGAGACAGAGAGAAGGAAGAAGAGATGAATAAGATGAGAAGAGAAAGAGGAGGAGCAGTCACTACGTTCCTCACAATGCATATCTGATACTGACTGAGGAGGAGTGAGAGGGTGAGAAGAGGTCAGAGTGATTCTTCCCTCTCTTCTCCTCTTCTCGTCTTCTCTTCTCACTTCATATCACTGCCGTCCATCTCTACGAAGACTGCTTATTTTAACACAATTAAGGGAGACTTCTAATGACATTCGCCAGGCACTTTCACTCGGAGGAGAAGAGTAATGGGGGAAGTGCGGCAGGTGAATAATTGAGCGTGACCCGATCTGAAGCTTCCCTCCTTCTCCCTTCCCTCTCTCTTCCCTCTCTTGATCCCTCTACTAATGCTGCATCCCCTAATAATTCAGTCTTGCTTGTACGAAAAGAAGCGCGTCTCTCTAGTCTTAAACATGCGCAATCAGTCATGGCGACTCTTGTCCTATGAGGAGAAGCGACACTGAGAGACTGCGTGAATCGAGGAATGAAGAACAGGAGAGGGTCTAGGCCTCTAAAAGGGAGAAGAATGGAGAGAGGCCTTTCTTCTCGATGATGGTTAGTGTGTATGAGGATGTGAATGAGGTACTGAAGATGGAGAAGTCGTGAGTAGAGAAGAGAATGAGATGGATAAGACTGAGATGGAGGAGAGAGAGAGGGATGACGACGAATAAAAATGATATGGGAGGCCCTCCTAATGAATCATCGGAGTTGTGTTGAGGGAGTATCTCGGAGAGTACGGTAGAATTGTATTAGAGAGAGAGCTACATCCTTAATGATATCGGGGTGTGTGGATTGAATCCCCGAAGGAGTTTCGGTAGAAGAATCAGAGGGAGGGGAAGGAAGGGAAGGGAGAAAGAGACGGGTCTGAGGTAATTGAAGAATTTGGATGAATGATGAAGAAAGAGACGAAAGAAAGCAGTGGCCAATGAGAAAATGGAGAAGATGCGCAAAGTGAAAACATATGAATATGTTGAGTGGGACGGAATACTTTCTGTCGTACAGAAGGAGAGACAATGAATGGAGGGATGGGGATATGGACGACCACAGGAGAAGAGGAGGTTAATACCTACGAAGAAGACATCTTGACTCATCGAAGAGGGAGGAGAGACACGACTATAAGCTTCCTTCCTCTTTCCTTCCAGGAGAAGAAAGACTAATCTACGACACTCGAGCACCACAATGGACTTGTGAGACATGGAAGGAAGGATGAGTTATGAGTAAATTGAGTGGGAGAGGCGACTCAGAAGTGGTCAGTGACAAGAATGACGAGAAGAAACTGTTGTTTTTGATGAGATGGGAGGAGCAAGAGATGGATATTGTTGAGGGAAGGCATCAACGTGATGAGTGGAGGGAGTATCTGTAGAGGAAGAGATGGAATCTGAGGAGGAGACCTCCTCGTGTAATAGAATAGGTGTAGAAGAGGAAGGGAGGATCACTCTAAGGAAGAAGGTGAGGACTAAGATAGAAGAAGGGGGAGACAAACACTTTGTATGAGAAGAAGTGGAAGAAGATACATGAGACCGTGAAGGGGGAAGAAGTCGGGGAGCGTCCATTCGAGTCTTTTACTCAGTAGTACGGAGAGGGCGAGTGAAGTAGGGCGAGACAGGGAGAGGAACTACTCAATGGATATAGAACATCACCCATCAATTATTCAGTCCAGGAAAGAGATAAAACAGCCATTTGTGCGAGGGAGAGAGAATATTATGACAATTGAGGTGCTTTTGATGGTTGTAACGCGGGCGCAGTGAGAAAAGACGAAGCAGAGCCATAAGAGATCGAATTTCATCGGCAGATGTTGAGATGATCAACATTCGTCCCGATTATCCATGCTATTGTCAAGGGTTGAGAGAGTGAAATCAGTGATGGAGTAACCTTTGTTGCAGCATGTAGTAAAGTGAGGAACAAGAGGAAGATATCTGATATGAGTAGGCAGGAGATCTTCTCCCTTCTGTCTAAGAGAAGATCATTCCCTCTCTCCTTCTCCCTCTCTTCTCTCTCATTCGTCTCGCTCTGCCCTCTCTCTGGATATACATGCGATGGGAACAATCAAAAAAGGAGGAAAGGAGGGCGGCAGTCCCTTCCACCCTCTCTAATCAACCAGCTCATTCCCCAGTCTGCAAGAGAGGGGAAAGGGCATGGGAGTACTCATCACAAGGGCAGAGGTCGGATAGACACGTCGTTCCTTCACTTCCTTATCGATGAAAACGAGAAAAGTATAGTAGCGAAATGTGCGTACGATTGAGATGAATGAACGACAGTGATCTTTGACAAATGATTATGCCAATGATTTATAATATTCGTAAGTTGGGACGAAGGAATTATATAAGTAAATGGGATCGTATTACTTTCACACATTTGGAAGGTCGTTGCGAACAGAGTATGATTCGAAACATAATAAAGGAAGAGAAGGAGACGGAGGAGTAGTCTGGAGAGGGCCAACGAGCGAAAAAGTAAAGCTGAGAAGTACTCTGTAACCCACCTGCGAGAAGGCACCTGTCAGTGTAGAAGGTCGTCGAGTCGAGAGAGAGAGAGGGAGGAGGAAAGACTGCCCTCGTTCTGTGATTCGACACCTACTTCAAATCGATCGCCCACGAGGAATCCTAATTGGGATTGAGCCACTTGAAGGTCCCTATGAAAAAATGGCTGAAAAAGCTGTCGAGACTCACTAATCAGAAGAATCTGACACGATGTCTGTCAGGGTTGTTGGGGGAAAGCTTCGTATAAAAAAAATCCTAGAAATATCCTAAATTGTAATGGAAATGTTCAGACGGCTGTACAGTAGCTACAGAAAAGAAGGAAGGATGAGTTCCAGCAATTCTAAGAAGTGAAATGGCGAATGAAGACAAAAGAAGAAGCAATTTCTTCATGAGATGGAGACAGAAGAGGAACAGTATCTGCAGAAGAAAAGGGATCGCCTACATGAGAACGTATTGAAAACTCTCCTACGGTAGTTTCAGAGACTAGCTGTCTGGCAGGTGCTTACGTTGTTTTGCAAAATTTGGCAAATTCACCTGTGTTGCACTGACTCAGCTCGAAAAATCAATTGTATGAACTTTTAAATGATTCAGTGCAGCAATTTTATATTTTCTTGCGAAATATTATTGCAATATTCTGTTTTGTGCGATGTTGATCCAAGTCAATCCCCAATCAGATGACTTGGATCCATCCGGATTGAGAGGATCCTCCCCCTCCTTCTTTCCCCATTCTCACTCTCCCACATGTCGGGATTTCTCGCTTCCTTCGATCAGTTACCGTCTTCTCTCCCTCTCGACTCAGAAGAAGTGAGAAATCAGATGAATAATCTGAAAACTACGGACAATCAACGAAACTTCCAGCCGATTCCACTCACAGGTGATTGTGTTTATTTTATTCTGCTCGATTTCTATTTTCTCCAAACAAATATTTTTTGTAGAATTATCTCTGCTGCATATTCACAAATATCATATCACATTACGCGAGAAATTTAAATATTCCAAAAGTTGCACATAACAACTCAGTACAGCAGTAAATACGAGCAGCATGGTAATTTAAACGCTATATTTTCGATCTACTCAAAGCCATTTATTTTCTCTTTCTTCTAATTTCGTCATCAATTTGAAGCCTTGTGAAAAACAGTTATAATATTCAAATGGTGAACAGAGACAGCAAATTTCGACTTCTAAAGAAGGAAAAAACATTTTTCAAAAATGCATTTCAATTGAAAAGATTTCGCATTAAGCCCTCCTGATCGAAATTCTGCATAAATGGGGAAAATACTGATGAATATACTTTTGCCTAGTTTGATATCACTTGTGGGTGATTTTTAACGGAACTATCTGTATTGTGAGTGTTACACATCGAAATGTCTGTGTTATTCATCGACAATTGTATTCTTTGGATATTAATTCACCCCCAAGAAAAGAATTATATTTTTTGATAACTCAAACATCTTCAAATTTGCAAATCGTTCTCCAATTACGATTACCGCGATGAAATCTTTTCCATTGCAGATAAGCGATGTTCCTCATTCGTCGATGACAGCAAACGAAGATTCCGCACGAATTTCACTGAGGCCCAATCGGCTATTCTGGAGGAAGCGTTCAGGGTTAGTTCAACGGCACTTCCAAAGTTCGAAGCGATTATGCGCAACCGATCCCATTTGTGAACCACTTCCTCCTTTCTTTCTCAGCATGTCCAAAGCATTTTTCATAGAACCCCTAAGATTTGAAAGCTTGTTGAACAGCTAAATAATTATTCCATGCACTGTGAATATAATTACAGACTTCCCACTATCCGGATCAACATACGAAGCGAACCATGGCTACTGCACTTTCCATCCCAGAGGATCGTGTGACGGTTAGTTGCATACTTGTTGAATACATTACATCTCGTGACATCTCGTTTTCTTCTTCCAATTCTTCCTACTTAAAATCTCACAAAATTAAGATTTTGTGGAGTGAATGACTTCAGCTACCAGTAAAAAGTTTGCAATGAGTCGGTGGATGTCTCAATCTCAATCCGTAATGATAGAATGATTGGTGTCTCAGTGATCGTAAATACCATGTGCTCTCCTCCCTTCCCTTGCTCTGGATACTGTGCCTCCTCCTCTCTTCTTCTCCCCATGTGTCGGCCACTCACAGGCCATCAATCTCCATTGCCAGATCACTCTCGATTGCACCTCTCCCTCTCCTTCTCTCGAACCGAGAACTCCCCCATTACATTGACTGACTAACACAACTTGACTAATTCTGGTCCATACACAACGTAATTAGGTCTACAAGATAAACTACCTCTCATTACATGAAGAAGAGTCATGCGAAAATCTGTGTGATTTAAGACATTGCTAACTCGTTGTGACAACTCTAAATATAAGATTATTGTTCAGGTCTGGTTCCAAAACCGTCGAGCGAAGTGGAGAAGGAAGGAGAATCGAGAGAAAGAGAAGAAGTCGCCATCAGCAGAATCAGAAATCACTCGATCCCATCCTCTTCCCTCGATTGTTCCTCCAATCCCGATCCTTCCCGATCTTCCCTCTATCAATTCCATTCCTTCTCTCCAGATACCTTCTCAATTTCAGTCCACTTTTCCTCCGAATACATACATCACAGAGTATTTCTCCACTTCGCACGAACATAGTCCCTTCTTGGAATTCTCCATGTAAATGTCTGTCTCGAACCCCCTCTTTATCCCACGCTACAGTTAATCATCTTTCTCTGTTTTTACGCTTACCGTTCTCACTCAAAATAATCCTGTCATGCATTGTAAATCAGCAAGTCTCCAAAATAAGAACCGAGTTCATTCTTCGTCTCTGACGCTCAAAAGGACACCGGAAAGCACTGGTATAACTGAAGTAGAATCGGAGAGAAGGTGTAAGCGTGACAATGGAAAAGCTGGTGAAGATCGTATTATGAGTGACGAACAACTGAGATCGTAGTGTGAACTGGAACTAGACAACGAATCAAAACGGAGGCAATACAAGTGATAAATGGAACGACTTTTGGCATATTCGATGAGTGTGTGGTTATCTCACTGGGGCGAAAGCGTATGGCTATATATTATGACACTGAAGAAGCGAGAAACGAGTGTGCGTGGCATTTCCTATGTATCTCGAAAAGGATGGAAAAGTGATGGGAAGAGGGCAAGGACGAGTTAAATATACGGACTACCAGTTGGGATGGAACGGAACGAAGGGAAGGGAAGAGAGCATGGAAAATAGCGATACCTAGAGAATCTTTCGTGATCATAAATCGAGTGGGCCCGTCATTAGGTGGGAGTTGTGGCTGCTGTTGAAGAATCTACTAGTTGGTCCATATCTCCATCAATACTCTTGATGGAACCAGCCATCAATGGATTGAATGGAGTAGAGGTGGGAAGGAGAGGCTGAGTGGGTGGAGAGAGAGGAGGAGAGGGAGGTGGAGGGACACTCGTCTCCTCCGGAGGTGGAGGAGTTAGGAAGGATGAGGTGTGTTGAGTGGGTGATGAGGGGGAGGAAGATTGGACTGATACAGCAATCTCAGTTGGTGGAATGATATTATTCGTTTGAGTATGGGGAGTAGAAGTGGTTGTATTCATCTCCTCCTTCTTCTCTCCTCCATTCAATTCTCCCATTGGCACTCCCAGTTTGTGATTCGCGTGATGGTGAGAGTCGGGGACGTAAGTGCGCTCCGTCTCGAATCGAGTTCGACGCCTGAATTCGAGAATGTTCTTAGCCATCAGATGAATGATGGATGAGCTAGAGTTGGCTTAGGGAGACAAGTTTCTCTTCATTCTACGTACTCTTTCTGTTTTGTGATATAGATAGTTCCAGTTCTTGCGAAACCAGAGAGTTTCTAGATGTCGGATCGACTCACATAAAGAAGTGGAAGGGCACTTTGCTCAGTTGTCTCTTGAGTGCATTCTGGATTTCACTGTTGAGGAAGCAGTAGAGGACAGCGATGAAGATTCCCTGCAGAGAGAGAAGGAGGAAGGAGATGATGTCACTCTGGACGGAGAAGGGGAGAGACTTACCTGCGAGTGCTGCAGAATGGCCGAACCGAGCATGTACGCTCCACTGGGTTCGTCGGGTTCGTAGAATAGAGGAATGTTTGAGACGCCGAGGAGAGGCACGAGGAGGAGGGTTGCCTTGATCGTGCGCCTGAGAAGAATTGGAATGAAATACTTGAAAATTTTAAATAATGAATATTTGTATAAACATAATTTTATTGAAAAGAAGACGGATTTTAAAAAAATAGTCTATACAGATCCATGTGAGTGTGAAATTTGATCAGATGACGTGTATGTGTATGTTGGATGGTCACCTACCCAGAACACCGTGAATCCCCTTCCTAATCCCTACTTTCCTCTTCCTTCTTCTCCTTCCACTCACCATATTTTCCTCGATTCCGCAGTGTTCTCACTGCCTAATTTCTGGACGAGAATTACGACGATGGCGAGGAGAAAGATGAGGTTCATCTATAATATATCAATTGGACAATGAGGGAACCAATTGGGAACACGAGTTCGTCGTCTCGTTTTACGCACTTTGGCATATTTTATAATATGATCTGGATGACCAGAGCTCTTGGCTTTTTTAGAGCATGCGTGATGTTAAATGTTGAAATTTGAAGACATACAATGAGTGCGAATCCCATCGTTCCAGCAAGAATCCATAAGTGATCTCCTTGGGCGTATGGTAACCAACAGAAAGAGGCTGGATTAGCACGAGTCTTCATCTCGTGAACGACAGTCCAAGCCATTACCACGATGAACGGAATACCTGGAATAACTCGTAAATGTTATGTTTATGCTTTCCTCGTGTACGATTTCTGATGAAAAGTGCTGCTGCGACAAGCAATTTTAGTACCACCATGGGACTCGACTACACTAGTGGTCTTTGGACTACTTATCCACCTCGATTCTTGGTATTGAACCATACAGTGACAGTAATTTCACGTTCCCCATGTACATTTATCGTAGAAAGATGCTTGCTGCAAATCGGAAAGACTCGAGAGAGAATAATCTAGTCGAAGTGAATACCTAATGATTACGTTACCAGTGGGAGAAGACTATTCCTGGAATCGGAGAAGCAGAAACCATATTTACTCGTCTTAGATGGTCCCCATTTGCCTTCTTCCCATCTACTTCTCGGGGGCTTCTTCGTCAGTTATGTCACACTCACTTGATGAATGGTTGCTTTGCGCTAAGATTTATTTTGCTCTCGCTTTCCCTAAGCTTCAAAACGGTTCTACTTCGTCGAGTTGGAAAGAGGGTGAGAGGAGACTAAACTTCTCTCCTGGGGATGGGCTTGCGTATTGCGGAGGCATCGATAAATAAAAAGAAGAGTCGATCGGAGAGTGTTTTCAGATGGTTCTGCGTTCTTCTCCCCCTCATTCCAATACATCATCCCACTCCTCTCCTTCTTCTCCTTCTACATCCTACCATCCCCGATTCCCCAGTGTCTCAAAGTGCGTAATGTGGTTCTTCGTCTTCTTCTGAGGGTAAGTAGAGGAAGGAGGGGAAGGGGAATGGAGAGGAGAGGATATCTGATGGCCTCAACGATGCGGGCAGAGGAGAGGAGATTCCACATGCTAATTGTCCCTCCTATCCAAATTGCATTTTATCTCTCAGTCACGCGAAGAAGAGAAGAAAAGAGAAGGAGAAGGGACTCTGCTAGTCAGGATAATGAGAGTTGCTGAGGAGGAGGAGGAATGTTCAGAGAGAAGGGAGAGAGATGGACGAACCCCATCCTGCGAGTAGATAGAGACAGTAGGGTGCATCCGAATGACGCATGGCGAAGACTGTGAATCGACTGTAGAGATACGCTCCCTCTATCAACATCCACATCACTGATGCCACCTGCAAGCACTCCTCCTTCAAGAGAGAGAAGAGAGGGGAAGGACCTACCTGGAAGTAGATGACACACCAGAGGATCATCTTGCATATCCAATCCTGCAATGCATTCACTTATCGACTTGTCATGTTTTCGCCTCAGTCGCCCCCACTTCCTTCTTATGCATGGTCCTACTACCCGCGATTGCGAGTCGAACCTCTCTTCTGGAGAGAGACCGAAGAGAGAGAGAGAGAGAGACACTAAGTATGGAGAGAGAGTACGAGAAAACGAAGACGGGCCGCATCTAACAATCTTATTAGAGGGACACTCATAATTAAATAGGAGGAACAGAAGGGAGAGAAGAGGGGGCGATGAGAGAGAGAAGCATGCTTCAAGAGGGGCAGAGAAGAGACAAAAACCGAGTGAATGTATGTGTGTGGCATGGAGAGAAGAACATATGAGGCCCCAGATTTGGATAAGGAGAAGTACTGACGTATGCCATTATGTTGGTGGGATTGAAGGTTGAGCAGTCTTGGAAGAGATTCGATGACTGGACTACCGTCCACACTGCGAGGACTGCGAATCGAAAGACGAATGCAACGGCGAGATTCTTGTGGATGGCAAGGCGTCTGAATAGGTGAGATTATATCTGATGCACATTATTTGAACTTCGAAGAGTTTCTATAGAAATAGGTATGTTTCGTGAGTTGAGTGATCATCATGATCTCACCTGCATTGTATTGAGTCGAATATGGAGAAAAGGACGATGGCTGCAACGAGAAGAGCGACGGAAACGATGGAGAGAGTGAGAGACACAGAGATGACCACATCACGAAGCACATCCGGACACTGAAGAGACAATACGGAGGATTTGAGGGAAATAGGGAGTGAGTTATTTATGGCCTTCCGGTATTGGAGGCCGAGATCTGCCGATGAATTCAGTCTTTCGGAAACGAGAAGGAGTGGTTAAACGAGAATGTGAGAATGCGTCTTCACGCCATGATTCGGAGATCGTTTTGATTAACGACTACGGCGAAAACGCGACTATTTACGGAGTCAAGTACGTGTCAGATTTTGCGGGGAATGATGGAGAATGGGAGCAGGAGGAATGAATATGCAATGAATAGAGTCATCACTACATCGGTGCGTCTCTTCATTCTGCACGTTCTATCGTCTCTCTGATTGGTGAAAAGGAGTGGTATAAAGAGAGATACTACTCACCACTCGACAGAAACCGACGATGCACGTAGTAAACTCGTTGACGACCGTCAGGCATTGAGAATAGTTCGCCACTTCCCAATCTCCTTTCAAATCGCAGTACCGAGAAACCATGTGGATGTCTGAATAGGGATCATCAACCTTCCTCTCTCATCTCTCGTTCATCCTACCTGCAATCCTCTCACAACCGGGTACAGTAGTACAGTATTGGAAGGGGCATCGTCTCTCCGTTCGCTCTCCATACATCGACTTCTCCCAACACATCGACTTGTCGAAATCGGCATGGCATCCACTGAAAAGAGAATGTTCGTTCATCGGCCAATAATTCCCTCCCCAAATGCGCTTATTCTCGTTATTGCCTTCGAATCAACACAAAGTGTAGAGGGGCTTCATCTCCTCTCTTTTTGTTCAGTCTACAGTCGTCCAATTCGATTGTCCTCCCATTGTTTATGGGAGGGAAGAGACAGTCTGGGTGGCCTAATTGAGTACTCACTTGTCATTGAAGGTCTGATTAGAGACGTAGAGAGAGTGACACCGTTCGATCTCCGTAGGCATTTCTGAAGAGGACGAGGAAAGTGAGAAGGGAAGGAGGAGGAGGGAGGGGTAAAGGGAGGAGGAAGGGGGAGGAGTTACCTGGATGAAGGGGAGGAGAGATGAAGGAGTCAGTGCATCTAATACGAGTCTGAAAGAGGAGAAATACAAGACAAGAACTTGGAACGAAGGTGACAAATACGAGTGAGAGTTGAGATAATTGGTGGGTGAAGAAACATCGAGTGTGTGTGAGAGAAGAAGAGACACAGAGAGAGGAAGAGAGGCTAAACTTATGCGAATAGTTGAGGCATTTAAGGATATCGAGAGAAGGGGAGAGAAGCTGGGGGAGAGGGAGGGGAAGGAAGACTCTGTGTCAGACAAAGAAAGTCTCGTGTTTGAGTCTAACGAGAACAATCGAATGAACTTTGAGTGATACTCATCGATTGA
>LS489518.1:195040-246726 GCA_900490845.1 Pristionchus japonicus | reverse complement strand
GAGAGTACTGAAAGGGAGGAATGGCAGACCCCAGTGTGTGGAGGACTTCGTCTTGTGCTTTTAACTGCAAATGAGCCTATTTCTTCTCACAAAAAGAGAAAAGACGCCCCCATTTGAGCAGACAAACTGGTGGACTGATAATAGAGTGCAGAGAGAGGAGAAGAAGGAGAAGATTCTATCTGTGGGGAAGGAGAAGCTCCGCCATACGAAAGATAACCAAAACATGGAATCAGAGGGTGTGAGAAAACAATTGCAGAGTAGTGGTGGAGAGACAGTGAAAGTCTTCTGTATTGTGTGTACCATTCAAATGGAAAGCAGAGTCCGGGAGGGAGGGGGGCTTGCAAATGGGAAGAATAACTCCCGCTTCCCCCGCGTTCAGTAGAGTCCTTCCTTGCGATTGAGACATTCGTCAAAGAGACGAAGGGGATTACAGAAGACTGAGAGGAGGGAGAATGAAGTGTAGAGATTAGACTGTGAGGAATAAGGACAGCGTCAACCAATTCTTTCTCTTCTTCCAAAAGGAAGGAAGAAAAGGAAGATGGGAGAATGTGTTCTGAAGAGGAAAGAAGGTAGGAGTAATCATATTGAATCTATTGGCGAGACCCAATTGAGTTCACGATAAAAAAAGAAGACGAAAGAAGAAAGTAGATGACGAAGAGAAGGAAGGAGGCATTCAATTAGTGCAATATGAGAGACAATCTAGATGAGAACCCTCCTTCTCTCTATCAGATGGAAGGAATGAGAGGAGAAATGAATGAGTGAGAGGAGGAACAATGTCATACACACGACGAGTGATCGTGAGACAACAGAAGATGAGGACCGAGTAATGGAGAGAGAGACGGCATAGTTGAAGAAGTGGAGAAGAAGAGGAGAAGTGATGTCCCTAGAGAGATCATTGGCTATTCGTCCATTAAGAGAGAAGACAAGAAGTTGCAGTGCAAGATGAACACAGGAGGAGACGAGAAGTTATCAGCTATGTATGGAGAAAAAGAGACGAAACGAAGAGACGAAGACCCGCAATATATCTACTGATAACTCTCTCTTCTCTCCTCACGTAGTCCATTTCGTGCTGAATGAATGATGAGTGAATTCGAGGATCACCTCGAAGAGAGAGAGAGAGGGAGAAATAGACGACCAACTGCCTCAACACCCCCTCATGGGTCACGATTAATCATCCATCCAACTCATCTATCAATCAATGCACTCTTTCGCATTCCTCCGATCTTTCTTTCCGAATCGCTCTCCCAATTCCCATATCTCCTTCTTCTTTGCCCCCGACGGTGCCGCCTCTCTTCCAAAAAGCAGAAATAACAGCGAGTGTATTCATAAATTTGTCCGTTGGAACCTCGAGGGAATTTGGATGTTGAGAGGGGGCAAAGGATGGGTCCATACGTGGAAAGAGGCAGCAGATAAGACAAAATGAGGGTTGAAAGGGAGCAGAAGAAGAAATTGGAAGAAAGTTGAAGCAAAAGTTGCCAATGGATGACAATGATTAATGAGTGGAGGAAAGGAATCAGTGATAGGATTGAGTAGAGGGAGGGCATTGGAAGGGGAGAGGAGGGGATGTGATGAGAGGGATAGAGAGAGAGGAGATAGAGAAATACGAGGATTGGAGACATAGTGCAAGTATGGAGAAAATCGAGTTAGTAGCACATAGAATAGCGACAATAAAGGGAGGAAAAAAGGGATGCATCTGGAGGAGATGAAGGGCAGAATTAGAAGAAGAGAGAGAGATGGAGATGAGTATGACGGTGATATGGAAGAAGAGAAGAAGATGTAGAAAGGAAGGAGAAGTCACTATGATTACATCATCTAACGAGAAAAGGACTAGACGAAGATGGAATTAAGAAGAAGAAGTGGACGGAAGAAAGAGAAGAAGAAGGTGAAATGGAGAGAGGACTCAGTATCAACTGCATCTATCTTGAATGGCAAGTTAGATCAGAGAAGAGGATAACCGTGTATTCTCGGACTAATCTACGACCGAGAATCAGCTTCGTCAGTGAAATCAGAGCTGGGTCTGGGGTAGGAGAAACAGAGATGGGAAAGGAAAAGAAAGTCTCTCGAGAGGTCAGGATTCTACGTATATTTCGTGAGTGCGAAGGTAGTGCTCAGATTATATTACGAGACGAAGAGAGAGAGACGCTCATTTGATATCCAGAACAGTTGGCAAGGCAGGGTAGAGAGAGTGAAGAGAGAAGGTGATCGGAGAGAGAAGACGAGGGGGAGGAGGCGAGGAATATGGAGAGAAGAAGTGAATGAATGAAGATGTTTAGGAAACGAGGAAGAAGAAGGAAGAGGAAGCAGGAAGAAATCAAGTAAATCGAGTAGAGACGAGGAAGAAATGGGAGAGTACAATGGATCTGTTGATCATAGAGAGAAGAAAGAGGAGGAAGAGGAGAGGGAGGGGGAGTGATGAGTGGAAGGATGAAGTCCGATGGGAGTCTCTATTGGGTCGAAAGACAGACTCAATTGAGGGAGTCGATGGTAATTGATGTCAGAGAGGGAAGGAGGAAGAGGGATGATCAGTGGAAGAGAGAGAGAGAGAATGACGATGAGGTCGAAGAAGAGAAATTGGAAGGGAAGAATGGAGGAAGTAGAGAAGCACCTGAGAAGAAGAAGAAGAAAGTGGCACACACTCTCGAATTGGGGCAGAGATTCAAGAAAGGAGAGGTCTACTTCTATTCTTGTTGAGAAGAAGAAGGAGGAGAAGAAGTAGGAGGAGGGCCTCCTTTCATTCTCGGAAGGACGAAGAATTCGAATAGAGCAATTAGATCGAACCATTGAAGCGAGCACTTAGAGAAGTATCTGCTGAACGGGCAAATGTTATAATTGATGGAGGAGAGAAGAAAGGAGGAAAGTGATTAGTTTAGACGTCATCGGAATGTGCAGCAGAATGATCTTCAAAAAGAGAAGAAGGATAAGAATAGGCAAATCCCAAATAATGGGTTGGAAAGCGTCTGAAGAAGAAAATAGAGTCTTCTCTTCTACGAAGTGGAAAAATCACCAGGAACACGTGAAGAAAGAATATGAATGAGGAGAAAAAGACACAAAAGACTCGAGAGTGGATGCTGATGGGGGTTGAACAATGAAGGGAAGAGAGGAGAAGGAGGACGAAGCAGTTTTCAGACAGAGACAGTCATTGAGAGACGAAGGGATCTGTGTCGATGAGAAGCGAAGAATACTCAAGAGAAGACCGGCGAATAACATGAACCTTCTAGAATTCGTGTTGCCTACAGTGCTGTGCGAGAAAAAAATCAGTTGAACAAATTGACGACGCGAAAACAAGCGACTGAAGCATCGAAGTGAAGGGAGGAGCGGAGGAAGAGACTGAGGAGGAGGAGGAGGAGGAGGAGGAGGAGGAGGAAGGGGAGGAGACGAAGACTGGAGGGCGATCGGATGTGGAGACCAAGGGAAGGACTAAGGAAGAGGAGGAAGAGACACCAGGATGTGTGAAGTGAGGCATGAATCAGTGTTGCAATGGAGGGGACAGAGAAGAGGACTGCGAATGGAAGGAAGGGAGTAGAGGGAAAGGCTTCTATGTGAGAGGAAGAGACTCGAGATGTGGACTGTCTTCATAACAACTTGGCTAATTGACAGTTCCTCCTCCTTTCGTTTCCTCCCCCTCGCATTCCTAAAAGCATATCTTTCCAAGAAGTAATGACTGCCCTTTGTGGGTAAATTGTCTGGAAGTGGGGATACCGTAATCTCCATGCGGCGAATATTTCATTCCACTAGTGATAAGAGTGACAACTGCTGTGTAAACTTGCGCACGCTTACACACGTGAGAGGGGAAGAAAGGGTTGAGTAGAGTTGATCACACTTCTTCCCCTTCTCTTCTTCCCATTCACTCTTCCCATCGGGTCAAAGTCTCGGAACCTTCTCTCTCTCTCTTTCACAATGCAAGTCCATTCTCTCGCATCCTCAAGATGACAACTACAATGGTCCTTCCACTGCTCAAGGTACTCAACCATACTAATTCGCCTCTTTCCTCTACTTCTCAATCGTATCGCTACTATCTCGTATAACTTCGTTTGCGTTTCGGGGTTGAATAGAAGACAAGAGAGAGCGGGGAGGGGAAGTAGTTGTTGACTGCCCGCTCGTTTGACCTCGAATCGACAAGGGATTCCCTAGTGAGAGAAGAAGGGTTCCACACTTGACGAAATGTTGTCGAGGTTTGGGAGCTGTTTCGTGCAAAATTCAATAGCGACTGACACGTATGGAAATGGATGGCTACAAAGTACGTGCGCCTTGCAAAGACGATTTTTTGAGGAAGTAAACAAGAAACTGCGTGGGGATAATGATAGAGTACCATGATTCATGCAAGTTTCAACCAATAATTATCAATTTGCAGTCGTGGGTGCAAACCGCGTTCTCTCCTCGATATCTTCTACTCACAAATACTGTGACGGGAACGGTCATTCTGGCTAGCGGAGACTTCCTCCATCAACACTCGAACAATCTGAAGGAGCGAAGAGAATTGAGAACGGACTGGGAAAGAACAAGTGAGAGAAGGTGGGAGGATGAGTGGGAAGAAGTGTTATTCCAGCCAGAATCATTGCCTTTTCTGCACTTATCTTCTCTCCTCTTAACCACTTCTACTATCGATGGCTAGACAGGTACGACAACATGATTGAGTATGAATGAGAGTGGATCTAGCCATTCTGATAGCATTCCCCTTTCGAGAGTCGTGCACTAAAAACAAACGGAAATAAGATACTGGAAGGCGAATGCATGCATACATAGCAGGTCAGTATGTGACTGTCGATATCGCGCATATGAACCGATTGCTCGTATGAACTAGTGTGTAGCTGTACAAACATACGTCGCTGGTCACTCACTCGATATCATTCACATGCACGCTATAGTTTCCACTTCGCAAATAAATAATAATGAATTATATTCAGGACGATAATTCGTGGTACTCGAGGCCAGATCGTAGGGAAGAAAGTGTTGGTGGACACTGCCTGTGGTCCATTCTTCGCTTCGAGTTATGTAGTCGGTGAGAGCTCGTTCGTTCTCTATTCTTCCCTCGGTCCGTTCCCACTATCCGACCGAACCTCTACGTCATCAATAATTCATACTGTTACAGGCCTCAATATCCTCGAAGGCAATTCGATCTCGTCTGGCTTCGATGAGTACAGAAAGAAATTCCTCCATTTTCTCGCGGTGAGCAGGTTTTTGGTTGGTTGTTTGTTGCCCAACTGAGGTGAAGCGGGGGAGAAGCGAACGGACCCAGACGCATAATCAACAGAGACGGAGAGAAAAAGGGGGCGAAGAGATCATCACAAATGCACGTGAAGCATGAATTATTCAAAAGGAACAGCGCTCTGTTTAGACGCCAGATTGAGTCGTTGAGAGACCGATGATTGTGCAAATACGATGAAGGAAGGGGTGACTATAGTCTGGATGTTGCAATGAATTAGTCCAGTTACTGCAATAAAATGTTGCCATCTTCAGCTGGCTGGTTAATGTTCTTTCTTCGGGGATAAGGGCAGGAGGGATATATTGGGGCGTGGGGGCAGCAAATTGGATGACGTTATCGAGAGTCTATTTCAGTTGGACGCCTTCCTTTGGATGCCAGTGCAGGCTCTAAACTTCTACTTCGTCCCTCCCTCATTCCGAGTTCTCTTCGTCTCTTGTGCTGCTCTCATCGACTCCTTCTTCCTCGCTCATATCAAACAGATAGAGAACAAAGTAGAAGAGGAAGGCAGCGAGAGTAGTCGGGTGCCAGAACAGAGAACCAATTGAACTCCCACAACAAAGGTGTTGTTTTCCCACCAATTTTCTCTATGCATAGAAGCCTATTTCACTTTCTCTCTAACTCTTTCGAAAGCGAAGCAACAGAATCGAAAGCTAGGTGGTAATGATTGGTATTGCAATGGTAATTTGTACCCCTTGTATCGATCACACGTAAGGTGGACACTACGAGGTTACTATATTGTTTTGACACTCGAGTGCACTAAGGTTCCCCGCGTGTCTATTTTATGTATCGAATTCGTCACTATTGTGAATCATGACTGGTATATGTAACTTTACCTCGGTTGATAAACGAGTAAATCACAACAAAATTATTATTGGTGGTAGCAGTGAATAAATGCGGAATGTTGAATGGGTTACTAGTACTAAATTCTAGTGATGAAAACTAGAACGAAAAGCCTAGTATGACGAATAAGGCACTCCCAGTTACAAAATCTCAATTATTACCAATTATTACTCTATATTGTTCTACTTCCATTTACTCGGAGATAAGTTTGCGGATCATGTAGTGGAGGATTCCTCCGTGATGGTTGTACGTCAACTCGACCTCCGTGTCGAAGCGAGAGAGCACAGAGAAGGAAGAACCGTTGGAGACCTGAGATTATCGCTGATTAGACCTATTCAGTCTCCTACACGTGTATTCCAAGAAGAAACACCACGGAAAGATGCCCGAAATAGAGTTGTGTGTTGAATATCTTATTTAAGAATATCTATTCATCCTGACACGGAACTAAAAAAAATACCAGGAATATCTTACCTTGACGTTGACCTTCTGTCCTGGCTTGAGATCATCAGGGATCTCAATAGTGAACTGTTCCTTGCCAGTCAGACCGAGGGAATCGGCATTCTGTCCATCCTCGAACTGGAGGGGAACGATGCCCATTCCGATGAGATTCGAACGATGAATACGCTCGAAGGATTCGGCGATGACCGCACGAACTCCCTGAATATTGATTAGATATTTATTGATTTAATCAAAAATATTATGATTATTCATCAATCGATATCAACTGATGTACCTGAAGGTAGGGTCCCTTGGCGGCCCAATCACGGGACGATCCGCATCCGTATTCCTTTCCAGCCAGAATGATCACTGGCTGAGCTGCATTCGAATATCTCTCAGCAGCATCGTACACATCCAGTTCTTCTCCCGAGGGAACATGAAGGGTTCTCGGTCCGACCTGAGGGAGGAATCACATTTCATACGAGAGAGACAAAAGTCGGGGTAAATATCACATTTTTCGCTCTCGAAAACTTCCCCTTCACACAATAATGTTTTGACGCGCGAGAAGCGAGTCATGATTGATGGAGGTTACGAAGGGAGGAAGGGACGCCTACTCAGGGATTCTTTCGCATTCCCAAAATACGAGACAACAGGGAAGTGTTTGGTGCATTCTGGAAACTAATCCACGAAGTGACTTGCTAGACGTGATAAACACCCGATCAGTCATCGGAGAGGACGGCGGAAGTGAACGAAGCTGCTTTTTACGAAGAAAAAATAGAAAAAGATAACGTTGATCTTTATTCGATGAATAATATCACTGAAGATGGATCTCACCTTGGAAGCAAGCTTGTTCACGAGACGGATATTGGCGAAGGTTCCTCTCGCCATCACTTCGTCGTTTCCACGACGAGCTCCGTACGTATTGAAGTCACGCTGAGCGATGTCACGAGAAGCGAGGAAGCGAGCAGCAGGTGAGGTCTGGAAGAATCGATTTGGTTAACGTACGGAAGGTTACGGTAGGTACCTTGGAGATGGATCCGGCAGGAGAGATGTGGTCGGTGGTGACAGAGTCGCCGAGGTTGAGAAGTACGTAGGCGTTCTCGATCGGCCTCTTCTTGGGAAGGTCGAGGCTCTGAAAAGTATTGATTTATTTTTTTTTCATTAATGATAAAAATATATTGTATTTACCATGTTATCGAAGAAAGGCACACGCTTGATGTACGTGCTCTCCTTGCTCCACGGGTAGATCTTCGTCTGAAATTTAATTAATTAATTAATTAGCCATTTAACAAATTAATTAATTAGTTAACATTTACTGACGTTGGGGCACTCAAGCGCCTGCCACTCGGCAGATCCCTTCTCGATATTGTCGTAGACTTCATTGAAGAACTGAGGCTTGACGTATTGTTCCTCGAATTGGGCAACTTCCTCACGAGTCGGCCAGATGTGCTCGAATCGGATGGGAGTTCCATCGCCGAAGTGACCTGAGAATTACATTTGTACAAACAAAATTGATACACAACGATAATTATTACATAAATTTTTATTTGATGCTGTTTTTTTTTATGTTCATTGATATTTTGCTGTCCATATCCTCACCGAAGACATGGCTCTCCAGATCGACAGCCACTGATCCAGCCAGAGCATAGGCAACGACGAGAGGAGGAGACGCGAGGTAGTTGGCACGGACATGAGGATGGATTCTTCCCTCGAAGTTTCGGTTTCCAGAGAGAACTCCCGCCACGACGAGATTGTGGTCGTCGATTGCCTTTGCGAGATTCTCGTGGATGGGACCAGAGTTGCCGATGCAAGTCATGCAACCGTAGCCAGCGATGTGGTAGCCGAGTTTGCGGAGGTCAGTCAGGAGTCCGGAGGCCTGGATAATTATGATAAAAATCAATAAAAAAAATTTCATTTCATTCAAAACGTTTTGTTTTTCTCTTTTGTTCAAATGATTTCCATGATGAAGACGACGTACCTCCAGGTACTTGGTGACGACTCCTGATCCGGGAGACAGCGACGTCTTCACGTAAGGGGCGACGTTGAGACCGAGTTGGACGGCCTTTCTCGCGACGAGACCAGCAGCCAGCATCACGGAGGGATTGGAGGTGTTCGTGCACGAAGTAATGGCTGAGATGAGCACGGATCCGTGCTTGATCGTCGTCTCCACGCCGTCAACGTTGACCTTGACTTCCTTAAAGTTCTTGGTTGTTATGGAGTTACATGCAAATATCCGTACAGCAAAAAGCGAACTTTATCATATGACAAGCTATTGTTTGCACTCATTAAATAATTAATAACCTTAGCAGCCTCCTCGGGCTTCAATCCGAATCCCTTGAATGACACAGGGGCGGTGACTCCATCAGTGAACTCCTTGGCGACGTCAGTCAGGACCACTCTATCATGGGGTCTCTTCGGTCCAGAGAGACAGGGTACGACGGAGGCGAGGTCGAGAGTGAGGATGGTAGTGTATGCAGGACGGAAGTTGGCATCCCCGAAGTCCACATACATCTTGTTCGCCTTGAGGTACTCGACGGTACGGGAGAGGTAGATGGGGTCGCGACCCGTCTGGGAGAGATACCTGGAAAGGGATGGATTTTGGTAGGTAACGTTATTCGGATACGGTAGAGGTGGAGAAGCATGCGTACGTGATGGTTCTGTGATCGACGGGGAAGAATCCGACGGTCGCACCGTACTCGGGGCACATGTTGGCGATGGTGGCACGATCGGCGATCGAGAGAGTTTCAACTCCCTATAATTGATTAGTTTATTGATTTGAAGATATAGAATTTTAAATTACCTTTCCGAAGAACTCGACGAACTTTCCGACGACTCCGAGAGAGCGGAGGTTCTTCGTGATGGTGAGGACGAGATCAGTGGCTGTTGCCATCTGGGGAAGAGTTCCGAGAAGCTCGTATCCGACGACCTCGGGGATGACCTGCACGTATACTATAATTAGGAAAAAGATGCCAATTATTAAGTTTAAAAAAATTAGATGGATGACAGTGTATTTTTGCTTCATAAAATTATCTTTGGCATTTATTTGAAGATATATTAGCTTGTCGAAGTATCGATCGCACCATGGAGATGGGCTGTCCCAGCATGACGGCCTCCGCCTCGATTCCTCCGACTCCCCATCCGAGAACTCCCGATCCATCGATCATCGTCGTGTGAGAGTCAGTTCCGACCACGGAGTCGGGATAGAGCATGCCATCCTGAACAAAATTGATTTTTCAACGTTTTACATTTTATTCGAAACCTTATCGGCGAAGACAGTTCTCGACAGGTACTCGAGGTTGACTTGATGAACGATTCCAGAGCCGGGAGGAACGATGAGAAGGTTGTCGAACGCCTTCGATCCCCACTGAAATTATTTGTTATCTTAGATTTTCGAGTAATCATTGAAACTTTGGAGAAGGGACTGTCGTGTCCTGAGGACATTTAAAAAAATAATTATTTGTCCGCTTCATTGTACATTGATGTAGTCTCAGTGTGCTCGTTGTCATTCTCTGTGTTGTCACGCAATGATATTCGTCTCTCTCCCATTCTCTCTCTAGATAAAGGATTAGTATCGCCTCGTGGCCCTTCCCACTCTGTACCCTCCCCTCTCTCTCTGCACTCTATCACACAATCGTATCTAGCAGAGCACAAATCGGTGCTGCTATCAGACCACTCCATCGGCTGAGAGAAGAGAGACACGGGGTCAGAATAAGATAGGAAAGAGAGATGGAAGAGGTGATTGAGAGTACCTTGAGGAAGTTGAATCTCTCAGAATTTCGCTCGAATTCGATCTGTTGGTTCTTGGCCAGAGCGTCGAGGCTGGAAAGGAACGGATTAAGAGAGGGACTATGAAACCAGAAAACATTGAATTGAAGGGTACACGTGTAATCCTTCAATTGCAGTTCGTAACATCACTGACCACCAAGAGATCACACCACCCATCCAATCATTTCTAGAGCGAAATTAGGGTGATTTGTGATTACGCTCTGACCTCTTGAACTTCCACCAAGCTCGCCCACTCATTTACAGTAAAGATCAACTAGTTAGATTAGGTTTTGTATAAAAATGGTTGTTTTTCAAAATCCTGTTCATAAATTCTTCTTCGAAATGATCTTTTATGTTTTGACCGAGTCTGTCAGGTCCCAGTGATATTTCATTTACTTACTTTCCATAATGGTCGACCTGAACGGAATGGTCGATGACGAGATCGACGGGGCAGACGGGGTTGATCTTAGAGGGATCAGCTCCCAGCTCGGAGACGGCGTCTCTCATGGCAGCCAAATCGACGACGGCAGGCACTCCGGTGAAGTCCTGAACGATTTTCATTATAAAGACACAAAATTATTCTTTAATTGACCTACAAAGGTTCGAAAAGTACGGTTTCGTACCTGGAGGATGACTCTAGCCGGCTTGAAGGGGATCTCAGCCTGGTTGTGCTGGCTCTTCTGCCAGTCGAGGATCGTCTCGACATCTGCCTTCTTCACGTGGAAGTCATCGCAATGACGGACGGCCGCCTCGAGGAGATAACGGATAGAGATCGGAAGCTTGTCTGAAAGAATTTATTGAAGAACTGGTAATGGGCATTTCATTAGTTTGTGTTATTAGCGTCTATAAATGCTGTACTACTCGAGGTGCTAATCGATGGGAATGATTGTGTTTGCTGGTGTTCCTATCATATTGGAAAGTTCGCGATTGAATAATGCTTCTTTAAGTTCGCTGTTCGGCTAAACACTACACTGTGGCTTTCTAAGGAGGAAGGGCGTCAATTCTCACCGTATCTGTCGTCATCAAGTCCGAGGAGGTTGAAGTACTTGTACTTGTGGTCTCCCACGGGAAGATCCTTGATCAGATTCTCGTAAGCCATCCTTCAATTAAGTTTGAATGAATTGGGATGAATCGTTAGCCGATCTATTCCGAGAAAAGTGAAAGAGAAAGTGAGTCGGAGGGCGAGAAGATTGAATGTAAACCCGAGAGAGATAAGTGGGGCTTATCGTCTCCCTGTCTTCTGGAAGAATGACAATTGGAAGAGAGAGAGACAGTTGGGAGAGAAGGAAGGGAAGGGGAGGGGAGTACAGAGAGTGGGGGAGGATCGAGAGTGACCCTGTCAATCGATGGAATGAGTAGGGAGAGCCGTTCGACCTTGTACCTTATCTTGACCGTTCTTTCTCTCTTCTCTCTCAGGGACATTCCCTAGCTAAGGCCGAGAGAAGGTAGCATTGCTGGCTCACGGAACCTTTGAGAGATCGTGGAGATGAGATCGAGAGTCGACAGCACATCATTTAACAAATACAGAAAGCAATAATAAGAGAACGTAAACGAGCAAGACCATACAATAGTGTTCGCAGTTTGAGAATTCTTTGTTTAGGTTTTTGTGTGTTATGATCAGTTGTGAAGGTTGTCCTGGTACGAGAATCGATGATCTTCTTAATATGGAATCACAATTGGTAAGGGTCTCATAGTGGAACAGGAGTCAGTCCGAAATATAGTCTCCGAAAAAAGGTATATCCATGAGACAATAATTACTAAATGTGATTGCATTATGGTTAGGCGCCGCAAGCTCCGCCCACTTTCTGTGGACACGATTTTGCCAAAAAACGAGACATTTGGCAAGCACAAGACGAATACTTGATGAATTTCGACGTTCTAGAGCCGAATCGATAGCTAATGGGATGCTCTTTCGATATCCGAGTGGCGACGTGTTCCAGCTCTTCATTAATTAGGTTTAATTTAAATGAAACCAAAGAGCGAGAATGGGTTTATGCCCTTCTTGACATGCGGCATGCCGTCGCCACTCGATTTTCGGTTGAGTATGTTTATTTGATTGTTTCCATGAAGGGAAAACAGAAAAATATATATACTCCGAGTTGTGCTTCTCTTTTAAAAATATTGGTCAGAATATATCATTTAACTTGAAGTAGGCATTACATTTACTCTCGCGGAACGGATTATTCGCGTCACGTTAGTTGACGTCAATTGACGTTATCACCGTTTCGAGTGCTTTGTTGTTGTTTTTTTCGGTTCATTTGTATTCAAATTTGATATCTGACTGCTAGGGCAGTATATTCTGTGTTATCAACCGTTGATAGGACTCGTCAGTTTGCCATATTTTGTGTATTTTCGGGAAGGTTAGAAGCGCATGTTGTTTGCGCTTCAGTATGGCGCGTTGTTTCGTTCTGGCGATCGTTCTGCTTACACTGTTTGGCGTGTTTACCGCGTTTCTATCGCTATTGAATGAATTGAGGCTAAATAAGCATTTCCAGTCCTCGAAGATGAGTGACGGCTTGGTCAACCGGGACTACGGGCGGCTGATCGCGCTTAGAGAAGAGAACAAGACGGTTACTGAGGTAGCCGTGGAGGCACTCATACTATGCGACCTTCATTTCGATCAAGGTGTGTATTTTATGTTGATAAAGATATTTATAGTATGACTGTTTGTTGTTGCGCAAATCATAATACAGAAACTAGCCTTTATATTTGAATAGCTCAACTGATTAGTTTCCATTCCATTCCATCATTATATTTTGGAACTTGATTGACGTCGGTACGAGGTTGAAGTAGAGGTGTTTCGATTTTATTGTTATCATACTTATCTTTTCGTTCCTGCTCTTTGTTCCTTCCTCATTATTAATTCTCTCAATAGGTCTGCCTTTCTTCCTTTATGAATTTGGAAATGTATGGGTTTCTGTTTCATATGGATTGCATTTTTCTCTGTAATTAAGATCGTATTCATCATTTGCCAGCATCACATTTCTGATTGTCCATGCTTGGTCCATACTCTCTTCTTTCATGTTCTTCTCCTTTGATCACGTTTTATTATTTAAATCCGCTGTTGTTCGTTGAGCTGGGAAGCTTTTGTGTACGGTATATACGCCGTCTGACGGGTAGGGATACTGTAGTCGACGCGTTGATCACGGTAGATACGCCGTCAGACAGGCAGGGATACTGTAGTCGACGCGTTGATCACGGTAGATACGCCGTCAGACAAGCAGGGATACTGTAGTCGACGCGTTGATCACGGTAGATACGCCGTCAGACAGACAGGGACACTGTAGTCAACGCAATATTCACTCTATTGTATCTATTATTGCTTGTGATTGGTGACTGAGAAGCAGTCCAAATTGATAAATTTGATAACTACCATCCCGAAGAGCGTAAAGTACACAGAATAACATCCACATTCGATTTCATAGCGATTTGAGCCCGCTCTGGGTCAATTTGCATACGAGACGCGCGAGGGAAGGGAAGGGAGGAGAGGGGAGAGGAGGGAGAGGGAGAGAGAGATAGGCTCCGCCCCCTTTCTCTCTCGTCTCGCCTCTCTCCCGTAAAAGAGCGTGCGTTGCGCGCGCACGTTTTGGGCTCTAGCGCGCTTCAGAGACAAGATTTTTACAAACGGTAAAAAGTATGATGATACTGAGATCATGACGGACACATTGCATCCCTTTGGGGCACCATTGTGAGAAGTATGAAATCTACGTTGTGGCCCCTAATTATGGTAAGCTGTTACCACAATTTCGATTGAGCTTCTAAAGCGTTGAGGTATTATAAAAGATATTCGAAACTGGTAAAATCATGATTATTTGTGAATAAGCGTTCCAATCAGAATGTAAAACGAAAAGGAAGAAATATACGGCGATGAAAAGAGATTAAAGTAGGCCATCCATTTCCTTCATGAAGTCAGCGTAAGCTTCATCAGTTGACTTTGCAGCCTTCTTCGTGGCAGATTCAGTTGCCATTCCATAAGCATTCACTCTTCCGACGGGCTTCTTGAAGGCATCGTCCCTTCTCACACGCAGATTCGTCGGCACGAATCTAGTCGCTTCTCCAGCCAGATCACGCAGCTCCGGCTTGGCGGAAATGACGGCATCCTGGCATAATTATATCATTGGTATATTACGATGTCTAAACGTGATTGTTCTCTCCTCAGGGCTTCAATGGTATCTATGGATCATGAACAAGATCAGTAATCACTCTTCAGTGATGTGTTGCGAGAGATCAGTGATCGATTAGGCCAATGCACATCGGGGAATCATAAATGTGACCCAGCACAACACTTCCATGGACCACGTGCACCATCTTTGCAAATTCAAATTTCTTTCGATGGGAATTACTACAGAGTAAACAACAGCGTTCTTGCAGTATTTTCTCTTGAAAAAATAACCTTAAATAGCCCTGTGAGTGTTACTTTAGTAATGTTCCCTAATTTACACGATAAACTCACTGGAACGGCTTTGGCGACCGTGGGTGCAGCGGAAATCGAAGAGGAATCGGGAGCACGGAAGGGACCTCCAAATATATTATTTGATATTTAGAAATATGAATTAAGGTTTGTGAATAGCAAGATACATGGAATCGGTTGCAGCAAGTACCTCCAGTGGGAGGAGGAGGAGGGAGTCTGATCGGCATCCTCGGTGGAAGAGCAAGCATCGATGGATGCACTGGAGGAGCACGAGCCAGATTGAGAGTCGGATAGACGGGAGGAGGAATGGGAGCAGGACGAAGAGGCTCCGTGAGAGCAGAGACCGGCTTGTTGCTGTTGAGGATCTCGTCGGGAACTGGAAAATATATTTATCAAACTGATACATGCCGGTGCGTCACCACTTTACTATTAATTATATTGTATGTTGCTAAAATAATAATAAAATGCCCGATATTAATTTAGATCACTCACTAACGACCGGTTCATAGTTATCCTCGTCATGAAGGGGCTCTCCATCCTCCACGTCTTCGTCTTCCGAATCAGAGAGCTCTGGAGGCATTCCTACCGGGCATCCAGGCGGCTTGCGTGGACGCTAGAAAATATAATGTACCTGATCGCATTGAAATATATGAATCAAATATAACGATACAATATAATAATGTATAGCAATTTAACCAACCCTGGGCTCGAATGTGACTCTCTTCTTGGGCGGAGGTTGGTATCCAGCGGGTTGGACAGCGTACGCGGGCAGATAAGGAGTCATAGCTGCGTTGTCTCTGGAATCGGTCGAGGATTAATTGACTGATAATTAATTGAATAATTAAATATACTATCCTGTAATGAGTTCTCACCTAGTCGGCACATCGCCCGGCATGGGGATGGAGTCCATGTCTCCCGTCTTCGAGAAGTTGATAGCAGCTGCAATTGATATTTGCTCTCTGGTGATCCATATCCTGTTAAATTGCTCTCCATTGACATTATCAATGGATAATGCCGATTAATCATTAATTACTTAGCCAATTAATCCACTTACCCATCTGCTGGTGCTTCCTGTATCTCTCAGCCTCGTAGGCAACCATCTTCGCATCGATCTCTTTCACCTAAAAGACTTGAATTACGATATTCCACTGTGTGATACGATTTTGTCTTTATTTTGCGTCTAAAATTTAATAGGAATTCTACCCTCTACCATGCTGACTCTTCGCACTTTCCTTATCAGGCTGTTCATCCTTGATGAAGAAGTCTCTGATCTCCTTATACTGCTTCTTCAGTTTGTCTCGTTTCGCTTCGGTGGTTGCACGAGCAGGAACGTCGGTCTCGAACTCTGTGATTGTCGTCTTTTAATTAAAAAATAGCAATATACATTCCCCGATACTCTAGGAGCAGGTTATTGAATATAGTTATATATCTCTCGATACAAAATCAAAGGAGCAGGAGGAATCTTTCTCGACCTTACAATATCGATAATACTAACCGTATTCGTCAATCTTCCTCAATGCGTCGATCAACTCATTCGGGTCACGATTCTTCATAATAGCAGTTCGGACGGCTCCTCTGGAAGACCATTATCGTATCACAATAATCAATTTAAATGACTGACCTCTGTTTCTTATTTCTTTTGAGTTCCTTAGCTCGTTCAGCCTTTCTCTGTTGGTCGGCCGGATTCATGAACCGACCCGATTTGGTCGTCTGATTCGAACGGCGACCCATCGTGGACACTGAATTAGTCGAATTGTATGCGCTTTAATCAAGGTTATCATTAAGCGGAACAAGATATACACTTAAACGTACAATATGCGTGCTGTCAAACGGCGTCTCTAGTGTGAGCGCTAAAATACGCAACTTCCAGAAATGCTCACTAGTGGACCGTTTTATTGCACCGGGTACTTTATTACGGATACGGACATTTATCGCGAACTGGAATTGTTAAATTCGTAAAACAGTTTTGTTCAAAAATAGAGATCAAAACAAATTTTAAAATATAACAAAATGCATAAACCTTCACTTTGTAAGTTGTGCGTTCATTCACACAACATGAACCCACCATTCAACAAGATTTCACGATTATCCAGGTGCGATGAAATGTTAACATTTTTGTTTTCGATAAGAGAATGATCAAATCAATATTTTATATATATCTAAAAACATAAACTGTCTTTTTATTAGTTCTTCGTTCATTCAAGCAACATGAAACAAATAAATAACACGATTTCACGATTATCCAGTTGCGATGAAATGTTAACATTTTCGTTGTCGATAAAAGAATAATCAAATCAATATTTTATACATATCTAAATACATAACCTGTCTTTTTATTAGTTCCTCGTTAATTCAAGCAACATGAAACAAATAAGTAACACGATTTCACGATCATCCAGTTGCGATGAAATGTTAACATTTTCGTTTTCGATAAAAGAATGATCAAATCAATGTTTTATACATATCTAAATACATGACCTGTCTTTTTATTAGTTCCTCGTTAATTCAAGCAACATGAAACAAATAAGTAACACGATTTCACGATTATCCAGTTGCGATGAAATGTTAACATTTTCGTTTTCGATAAAAGAATGATCAAATCAATGTTTTATACATATCTAAATACATGACCTGTCTTTTTATTAGTTCCTCGTTAATTCAAGCAACATGAAACAAATAATTAACAAGATTTCACGTTTATCCAGTTGCGATGAAATGCTATCATTTTCGTTTTCGATAAAAGAATGATCAAATGAATATTTCATATATATCTAAAAACATAAACTGTCTTTTTATTAGTTCTTCGTTCATTCAAGCAACATGAAACACATAAGTAACACGATTTCACGATTATCCAGTTGCGATGAAATGTTAACATTTTCGTTTTGATAGATGATCTCAAAAAGCAGACGTCACAATTCAGCAGCATCGACTTCGTCCCATCTCACCCTCTCTAGTGCTTGATTGTGAATTGCTCGCTATGTCTGCAAGAGATGAGCGGAAAATTAAAGTCTGAAAAAAAAAAATTAAAACATACTTTTAGTTCGTATGTTCTACATCCCGCCACGAAACGCCCCTATGGCTGGTAGGGATACGGTAGGAGTTTGGAAACTTGCCAAGTGCAGACCCAGTGCTGTAGACAGCGTTTCAAGCCGTGGTTTTCCCAGATGTACTCGTTTCCGTCCAAAAAAACATCGCTTTGGATTAGTTTCTCATTGCCGTTCGCTCGCTTATCAGCTGCTAATCACATTCCAGAATGGCTCCGCCCAAGAAGGTTCGCAAAGTTGAGGAAGAATTGGAGAAACCGCCAGGTTTTACATTTCCTTTTTACGGACTAATATTGTGTACTTCAGACGGAATTTTCAAACTTAATATTGATCCCGGGAAACTAACGACTGTCACTCAGTATTTCCCCCCAATCACAGTGCGTGGGGTGTCCTGGTGGGTGTTTCTGCAGAATACTCGCATTCAATTATCTTATTCAATTTCATGTAATTCTCCTTAGTTAGTAAATCTTCCGTTTAGTTGTAAATATGAGCATGCTAAGAACGCTTGTCATTATGCGAACGCTTGTAGGAACGTGGGTATCAAGAAAGACTAAAGTCAAGGAAACAGCCCCTTATGGCAATGTAACCAATTTGAAAATTTTGGATCGAATATGTCGCAGGTCTGCGGGTGTGAAGAAGATTGCGAACAATGGCAAGTCGTACCTTGCTGCCTTCCTCTACTGCAAGATGAACAACGAATCGAAGTTGTGGAGCATCGACGTCCACCAGGAACGAGTGCTCGTCCATCCCAGCGATGACAGCAAAAGTGTTCGATCGAATGTGAGTCGGATGGCAGGAAACTTGTCTAATTCGACCATGATTCAGACCCCTTCAAAATGCTTTGACTGTGACTGTGAAAACTGGGGTGACTATGTTGCGGAATACGATTATATGGTGGACGAAGATAAGGTATCGAGATCATCTCCGGACTTTGTCATACTCGTGCACATGCACAGGGATTAGTCAAGAACGGCAAAATATCGCTTGAGGTCAAGTTCTGGATCTTGAACATGAGAGGATTCAGGTTCATAATTATAAAAGATTTCGACGAAGTAATCTCCTAACTTAGGGAGGCTCCGCACTTCGATTTCACCAATGCGGACGATTCTCTCTTCGATACTACTCTGTTGATTGCAGGACAGAAGATTTACGTTGGCAAGCAGGTAAATTAGTCAATACAGAGACGTTACTAAATGGTAAATGCAGTTTCTTGCGACTTTGTCTCCTGTTCTGAAAGCTACTTTCTATGGATCATTCTCCGAGAGGAATAAGAAGGAGGTTGAACTGAATGAAGTAGATCCCAAGGTAGATCTGGAACATTTCTTTCGAAATTATCTGAATTCAGGAATTCATTGACATGCTAAACGTAATGTATCAATCTGCCCCGCCGATTACGGGTGCGTTCATATTTGGCAATGGGAAAGGAAAGAAATCTTTGCAGATACTACAGTCATCCATATCTTGAAGCTCGCAGACCGGTTCCAAGTCAAGGTGTGCCAGTTGTTGCTTGGAGAACAAACAAGCGGGGTTTGGATCGCCTACGACGGGCTAACGGGGTACAGTAGGTTAGGTTACGGTAGCGAGGTACGGTACTTCGGATTACGGTACCCTGATTAAGAAAATCGATGTTACAGGTCGCTCTAGATGCGGCTGAGGAGTATCTTCTGACGTTGAGTGCACTGAGCAACGAGCAGAAACTACTTCTCTCGGACAAGTACCGTCTCGTCAAATTGCAGGTTTGCTCTGATAAATGTTAAGAGAGATCTATTGTTCGGACGGGAGGAGAGAGGCGCGGTCTAGAGATCATTGATTTATCAGATGAGACATTAAAGACGGAGTCCTTGATCTTTGATTTTTGCAATGTGCTAGTAGGCATGAAGCACTTCCCAGTCATGTAAAAAAATTAAACAAATAACATTGGAGGATTCCTGCCTCAAGAAGCTCAATACGCCTCCGCTTGTGAAGAAGCTCATAGTGAGTCTCATTTCTAATTGATTTTTTTTCAAACATCGTTTTGTTAGACCAGTTTCATAACTTAAGTTTTCATTTTACTTCGAGTACTATTGTTTGTTCGTGAAACATCAAATATTAAAGGCAGAGCAGGGAACTGCAAAAATGCTTTAAAAAACAATTTCCAGGCCACTCCCGAGTACAAATTGCTGTCCGATCCTATCACGAGGACGCTTCTTGAGAGAATCTGTCGGCTGACAAAGGACGATCCTGCACCCGCTACCATAACGATTTAATCTCGATCACACTTCGACCCTTTCTTCATTGATCTAGGCAATCTCCATGCAATCTTGCGGTGCTTGCCGATTTCTGTGCAGTATTTATATGTTATTACTGTTTTCTTTCATTCTCAGAGTAATTTCATCGATGTTCTATCAGATAAATATTGAAGATGATAACGGTGCATGATGTGCGGTTTTTCTTGATGTGCGGTTGCGCTCCCGCTGATATATCCAAAAGCGTTCTGGCCCCCTTGTTCTCTCCAGAGAAGGGTTGGACAAAGGATAAATTTCCGTCCTATGCAAATTATTCAAAGTGAGCCGGTAGCGTGATCCCGCCTTTCCCTCATCCTTGCAGTTCGATTCATGCACATTGTCACCCTTCTCTGTCGTCTTAGCTTTCAAAAAGTGAACCTTGGATTTCGGAGACGAGTCGATGGGATTTTAAAGTGAAGAAAAATATTAATTTTAAAAGGAGTTAGTGTAATGGTGTAGTGGCTAAGAGGCTGGTCGTTGCACCCGAACGACCTGGGTTCGACCCCCGCCATGGGCAAAATGTTTTGCCCGAATTTTAGCATGGTACTGGAGTATCGGGCCACAGTTTATTTAGCAAAATCAGTGGCACAGGTGGTAGGATGACTGCCTAGCAAGCAGAAAGTTGGGGGTTCGAATCCCCGCGGATGCATAACCATTTGCCAAGATTAGGGGTGACCAGAGACTATCAGAAAGTGGATCATCAATGCGTTATTCTTGGCACAGGTGGTAAGGGGATTGCCTAGAGTGCAGAAAGTTGCGGGTTCGAATCCACACCCAGTGAAAACACTTTTGCAGCTAGAACTCTCCCAATACATCCCCAACGTTAAACTTCTGGTTTACCCGTAGCGAGCGGAGCTCGGCTAGTCTTTGTTTTCGATAAAAGAATGATCAAATCAATATTTTATATATATCTAAATACATAAACTTTCTTTTTATAAGTTCTTCGTTCATTCAAGCAACATGATACAAATAATTAACAAGATTTCACAATTATCCAGTTGATGATGAAATGTTAACATTTTTGTTTTCCAGTTGGTATGAAATTTGTTAACTGAAAGCTATAGTATATATGAGTTAATTAAAATTAGTATTTATTGCATAAGCCCGCCCGGTTAGTGTAGTGGTTGTGCTCTCTGAGTACCAGTCACGAGGACGCTGGTTCGACTTCCGGGCGGTGCAGATCCACCCAAAACCAAGGGGGTTAAGAAATGTTGGTAGTGTCTCGTACACGACAAACAAATGTCCCTCCGGAAACTGAATCGACAGCGCCAGGCCACTGGAAACAGGCTAGGCCCCGTCGCATCAGTACGTTTAAAATAGGGCAGCCGACCCCAATCATGGGAATAAGGCTAGGAAGTTTAGTATTAATTGCATAAGAAAGAGACCATTGATCGAGCCATCAATCATGAGTGCAATTTTTCAGATATTCTCTATCAACGATATCTATCTTGTTGTAATGAAGATGAACGTTTCTCCAACCAGAAGACAAGCCATTCCTCTCACTCTCCAATGTTTCCCCTACTCCTACTTCTCTTCTCGTTATGTCAAGTAAGTATGAAACCTGAACATCTTCTGTATATCCTCTCTTCTACAGGTTACCAATGCGTACACAGGAATACTCGCACTCCACTTCCACAGTTTCGGTATCGATCTCACCAAGATCGACTGCATGCATCCATTCGAAAATCGCTTTAATCGAGGTAAGATCATTGATCCTATGACTAGTTTCCTTCTCCAATACGCTCTCTTAATCTACAAAACTCAAGTATATTTCAGTTGGAAAGATTCGAAGTGGGGATGACTGTCAGATCTACATTCGAGCATGTGTATTGGGAATTACAAGATCGACTTGTCTACAGACAGAGAGCTATTCATTCATGCACAACTATACTGGAGGACTCGCCTTCTCTCTGGAAGATAAGACGAAGAAATCGGTCAGTGTATTGTTTGATGTTTTTAATAAATCCCACTTGTTCAGAAAGTGAAACTCCAGTTCCGTAGTCCGGACATTCTTCTGGACACTTACCTGGTACAAAATCATGAATTCATAATTGAGGAAGTACGCAATGGAAATGTGATGAACAACAATACTCTGGTTAGTTGATGATCTCATATTTTACAGAAGAAAGTCACAACCATTTAGAAATCTCCTCAACTTCGAGGTTCAGTGCTTGGACTGATCAATTGCGGAGAAGGATTCGAACTGGACTTTACGAAGTTGGTTATACTTTCTGGTTTACTTGCTTATTATTTTACTATTAGTCAAGATGTTCTTACTCTCGATAATTTCATACTTGTGACTTGAACGACAAGTATGGGGTGGGCAATCACTCCACCTATCAATTACTCCTTCTCACGTCAGATACTTCTGCGAGATCGATCCCCATCCCCTTCCTTATGTCGAAGTACAAAGGGTGATTGAGACTTCGAACGGAAGTATCGTCACTACCATGTTCATCGAGAAGGAGACGTTCAATCAAGTTCCTGTCGAGCATCCTCCTTCTCCTTCTTCTCCTCCTCCTCTCACTCTCGTTCCTCCTATTATCATGCAGCCTAAGGAGAATCTCATACACTGCAAGAAGAGAGAGTGCGGGGTTAGTTTTGTAGCTATTTACTTGTCATCTTCGTGTTTGGGGATGACAATAGATCTAATTCAACATCAGGATGAAATCATTTTCATCATACTCGGATTCAGCCTCTTCCTCTTCATTCTCTCCATAACAGTTTGCTGTTTCGTGGTGAGTAAACGAAGGGAGGCAGAGAGGTACGAGGAACAATCTCTCATCCTCACTAAAGTATCATCAGGCGAAACGTTCTCGTGATCCAGCTCGTCGACTACACGAATCAACCTCCGCCGTTCCATCCATTCGATCCAGAGCATCGAGATCGTCAGTCAGAGACAGTCCCGTGTGAGCAAAGAGTGTAGAGATTGAATGTTGTCATATCGGGTGTCTTTCTTATCGATATTGTTATTGTTCTGTGGTTTGTTGCCATTATGCGAGTTTCATAACCCATGATTATCATAATCGAACTAATTTTTTTAGTGAAATATTTGTGTAAGCATTTGTTACGGGATCCCGTACTTCGATAAACATATCGCTTTCACCTGATGAGGAATATTCATTCGTACAATGTGCACTACTACTAATATTCTTAGTCTAGGCAAAAAGGTGGGAATTTCATCCAATTACTACTAACCTCCTGAGGGCAGAAATCTCGGTCCTCTCTTCCTCAAAGTGTGGGAAACTACCCTCGTGATGGGCCAAAAAAAGGTGAGAATTCATGTAGACTACCCCTTCTGGAGTAGAGACTACTCTTTTCACACGTTCTCTCATTAGTCAGACAATTGAAGAGAGAAAATGAAACGAAGAGAAGAGAAATCAGGCCTTCTGATGTGCCCGCTCTCATGATTATCAATAGTGTCTAGCAGGCCAGAGAATTCTTCAGAGCATACTGATTTAAGAGAGTCAGATGTTCTCACGGTCGATGGAGTCTTATAAATTCAGAGAGGTCCGCATTCTTCCTTACTTGCCGTCATGAATAGACTGAGACAGGTTGCCTCCCGCCTCTGGAAGTCCATCCGTGAATCCAAGTGCGGAATCCTTCTGTGTGGATTGACTTCAAGGTATTCGATCCCTCTATCTTCCCTCTCTAATCAACGTCATTTAGCGTTGAGATGGCAGAGCCAATCTTCCTTGATCTCTTCAATCGAGAGCACGCAGAGGTGGGCACACAACAAATTCCGGATTTCGATCGGATTTGTGATGCGATATCACATGACGTTCTAGAGGTGGTGGGCGAAAGCTCGAGTTCATTGAAACCGTGTGGGAGTACCGTAGATTCATATAGAGAAAGTGGTTTCGTGAAACTAAGTAAATGATATCACAGGATGCTGCTCAGTTCCCACCCACTCCTCCTCCACGCTTCATCCTCCACGAAATCCCTCCTACTCCTGCTCAACCTCGTCGTCTGGCCGATATCCCGATCCCTGTCCTCTTCGAGGATCTCCCCTCTGACTTCAGTGTGGAGTCGCGATGATCATACCGCATTTATTCCTGTCCAGCACGTGAACCCGCTTCCAAATATTCCATATGATCACTGAATTTTGAACGTTCACTTGCTAAATACTCAAGAATAGCAGATTCACCTCTTCGATTGGCTGGACTCATCCATTTCCACCAATCCACTTTCATTCAATTCTTGTGTTTCCAATTTGCAAGTCGAAAATTCATACTAATAATCCCCTTACTCGTCCATGTTAATATGATTGTCTGATAAACCTGATTCACTCGGGATCTACAAAAGGACCTTTATCATACAACATACGATAACAATGGCAGAGAGTCGGGACGAAAGATATCAGGATACAATGTGTTACTGGAGAGACCACGTTTGAGCAGGGTAAAGAAGAAGATGAGAGAGATTGCGAAACAAAGCGACCAGGGATTAGACTACTCTAGACAGTTTACTATCAATGACAGATCTTATGAAAAACCGAAAGTTGTTGAGCAAAGACTAGATTGAAGTATTCTCCCATTGGGATGTAATCTCACGCTTTCTGCAGATGGAATAGTGCAAAAAGGGTGCATGGGAGAGAAAGAAGGAATGGTTCTTACAGCTCCTTCTTGGCCTTCTTTCCCTTGGGAGGAGGAGGAGGAGGCGCGGGAGGCTCGGGCTCGTCATCGTCGTCTGAGATTATTGAATGATTTCATTATTCATTGTCTAGGCTTTCGTCTCACCATCGAGAGAGATGGATCCAGCCATGATCTGGTCGATCCAAGCCTGGAGAACCTCGAAGTTGGAGTCAGAGTGCTTCTTAGGGTCATCGAGATTGACCTGCGACATGTCGAACCAGATGCCTTCCTTCTGCAATGATTATTGATTATTGATGAAGTGCGAGATTACGGTAACCTCAGAGATATCGACGAGTCCAAGCTGGGGTCCCTCCTCGATATCGATGCCGAACATCTCCTCCCACACATCGACCATCAGGGGGAACTCATCTGGAATCAATAAGTTATACATCATTTTTGTGTTCATTAAAAACTAAATCATCCTGGAGATGAATCACTTACCGGGGTCAATAAGGACGATCTCGAGAGTACCAGCGTACTCGGAGTTCTCATCGGCCAACTTGTCCAGCAGCTTCTTCATGCTTCTTCCCTCTCTCGTCTCCTCGTCGACGAAAGCGAGGATCATCTTCTCGTCCTCCTCGGGGTCTCTCTGCAATGAATCTCATCGATTCTCATTTATCGTATTCATATTCTCGCAAAATCAGTATCGTTGAACAAAGATACATAAATTTAGAGAAAGGATTTATAGTTAAAAGAAGATGCTTCAGTTCACTGACCCAGACATTGAAGTAGTTCTCAAGGGTGAGCTTCTGCATCACAGGTTCCTTGTGCTTCTCAACCCAATCCTCGAATTCATCCTCAGTATCGGCAGAAGAAGGAGCGAAGATGGGATCCTCCTCGAACGGACGATACATCTGCACTTCTCCCACGCGACGGAGTCCCACCTTGCGAGCCCACTGAAGAGGGCGATAATTCAGAGTGAGATACGGTATCTTAAAGTTACGGTATGCTTACGTAAGAGGTAACGACGGCGAAGAACTCGACTTCTCCCATGAAGTCTTCAGCGGCCTCCTCGAACTCCTTGAGGGCTGCAATGAAGAATATTGATCCATTGCCTCGAACTACACCATCCCAGTCGATATCGTAATTGCACAACTGGTCAACAGTTGCATACATAGAAATATTACGAACCAGCAGATCCGGGCTCGAAGTATCCGATGATTCTGACGTGAGTGTCCTCGAGGTCTTCGAACTCGTCGAGATCGTGCTCATCGTTGATGATGGTGACCGGATCATCGGGGATCTGGAAGCATTCTCTATCTTACTCTATTGGATCCCGAAAGATGATGCAAGACTATTTCAATGTAAGAAGTATTTTCGAAAGATCAATCGATACGCATCAGCCCCATCTGGTTCAATCCCATCTCACTCCCATCCACCCATCAATTCTCTCTTCCAATTCATTCCCATATGCCTTCCTCTCTCTCGTACTCATCTCCGCTTCATCTTCTCACTCTCCGCTTTTTCTTCTCTTCTCCCCGATTGTTTCCCTCTTTTTCTCTGGACCCTCTCACTTTCCCACACTCTCTCGTTTCTCTTCTCCTCCACGCAGTCGACGCTGTAAAGATGCGCCCGGATGCGACGACGGATGAATCGCACTCTCTCTCTCCCGAGGAATAGAGGATGAAGGGAAGGGAGGAAGAGAAGGAGAGAGGAAGAAGAGGAGGAACAGCCAGAATTATCGAATTACACGTAGTTTCAGCGTCCGGGGAGAAGATCGGATGACGAAGGGGTAGATATCAACGATCGGATTCTATTCAAGGGGATCCCCGTTTCGGAACCAATAGATCAAGATGTTTGCAGGAAGACTACTACTCAGCCACAGGATTCCCATGTTTGATCATCCATCTTTCCTCTAATATACTCACATCCATAAGCCAGCTCACGAAGGTCTCGGGGTCTCTGACTCCATTGAACTCGATCTTGTATCCATCCTTGTAGACGTGGATGGTATCCTCTCCCTTGTCCACCTCTACAATGAGTACTTCTCTCCTTCTTCTCACGCCCTTTCTCTCTAAACAGATCTCTGTGTCTGGTCGCGAACCTTCCTGCTTCCTCAGACGAATTTCCTTCGTCGTGTTGACCGTGTAGAAGTTGTAACCGCGCTTGGTCATCACTTGGGCCGAGAGCTGCAATTTGAGAAATTGAAGAAACTTTCGAAATCGAAGATGCAATTATCAGCTGAAGCCGCTGTTACGAAACTGACAAAGATTGAGGTGAAATCGTCAACATAGATGTTTTCTGATTCTAGAAGGAACGGTATTTACTCTACGCCCTTTCCACAAGGAAGCTTCTCGTGAGCTATTCGAGAGATATGGCTAGATGGTCAACAAGTGATTCACGTTGACAAGCACGTCGTTGTCGTCAGTTGCAGGTCGATTCTTACCTTCGCGAGCAGTGAAATGCAAAGAACAGGGAACAGTCATCTACATACTCAGTGACCAGGACAACTCTAATCTTTTGTATTGCTAAGCCAGTATCACGTCATTGACGTCAATCGGCTGATTCTGTTTCTCACCTGGAGGAAGCACTCGTACTGATCCATCTCACTGTCGTCCTCCTCGACATCGTTGAAGAAGACGACCGACTTCGCGTCCTCAGCGAACACCGTCTTGTTGAAGTTCTTCTCCGTAAGCACCTGGAAACGATACCGTAACCCTCTCTGTTAGACTAACAAAGATTACTTCTGTTGAGCACATTATCTCACTTTCTCCTGAGAATACATTCTCGAGAGCTTTCTTACGTGAGAAAAGGATAAGTGGACTTTGGCCTAGATTTAACTCACTTCCGTTCGATCGTATCCATCGTACTCCAGCTCTGGATATCCGAGGAACATGCAATCGAGGTCGTCGTCCTTCTTCGCAGCTGGCGTCGTTGCAGCATACGCGACGGCAGCCAGAGCTGCCATCCAAGCGAGAGATCGCATCTCTGATCATTATCGATTGATTAACTAATTGCTAATTACTAATTAGTGTAATCCGAGGCGCAACTGTAGCGATGTACAGAAGCTTAGGGTAATCGGTTTCCTATTTCAGAAATTGGTAGATCAGAGTAAGAATAGATCATCAAGAGGGGGAAGAGAAGAGGGTATCGGATGCAAGAATGCGATGGGAAGATGCAGGAGTGCAATTGAGAAGGGAGTGGGTGGATCTCACAGGGAATATCGGAATCAGAGACGTGGGAGAGGGTACAGGTTAGAGAATGCCATCTCATCGTCTATCTCGGCTATCCTCCAATCCCCTTCTCTCCTCTCTCCCTCTCTTACCTACTCCCCTCCTCCCCCTCTCCACTCTTCCCTCCCTCTCCACTAGCTTCCTTCATCTCTTTTCTATCTTTTCTGTGAGTGTAAAGCGGGGGTTCGTGGCTCCCCTCTGAGAGACGGAGAGAAGGAAGGCACAACTGCCACTGGTGAATACGAGAGACGACGGAGGAGAGAAGAGAATGGGATGAGATTCATCCTCATTCCGTGAACTCATCTGGCGGTTATGATATGGAACCATTCATCGGGAGGCTCTTTGAGCGAAGAAAGACAATCAATAGATACAATTGATATCACATGGATCGATATGGACTCGGGAATGGAAACCGGGGAATGTACAAGGGTAATAAGATTATCATACATAAATCTCTCTGAATATCTGAACTCGTCACAGTTCTTTGTGTTGGGTATCAATTCAATTACGGAAGACTGCTTCTCTGGATGAATGGACTGAGGGACGATAGGCGTGTCTCAATCTGTGTTCGAATGCATCTGGATGGGTCCAGGGCATTTCTGGTCGATTGAGAGTCGGAGGAGGACGAGACGAAAGAGAGTCGTGAGGCCTGCAATCATATCGTCGTTGTCGTAGTAAACACTTTGATTGATGGAAGAGGAGAAGGTGGCTCGAAATACCCTGAGAACTTGTGTTGAAAATACCTGAACTCCACCCATTCAGGTTTGTGAGAATGGAAGCGATAAACGACGAAAACGGCAAGACAAATCCATCCAGCGAGGGAGAAGATGGACCAGATGAGAAGGAGATGCTCAAAGCCACTCCAGCGACAGACGGACCCGATCTCTGCTGCCTTGAATCGAATGTTTAGAAACACATGCAAGGTAGATTCCATTGATCATATCAGATTACCAGCAGCGTATTATTGCAGGTGATATTCTGAGTCGGAGAAGTGTCAGTATCGTTGAAACTGCCATCATCCAGTCTCCAGTCTCTGTTCTTTGAGTGGAAAGCTGCAGTTTTTTAAATTACTAGTTTTCCGATTCACATTTCTCACTTCTCTTGTTCTCCACACCAGGCTTATCCACATGCTTATGAATAGGAGGGGGGCGATGTCCAACTCTATTCCCTCCATCAATTCTCACTCCGGGCGGTTCGGTGACCAACGGAACCTCTCCCATGCCGTGTTTCGTAATCTCCAGTATCGTTGGCGTGTTTACAGTTGAGAACTCCGGAATGATTGGAGGGAAGGAGGTGGAGGGTTCGAAGAATCCGGCATCTGTCGATCTGCAAGAGAGGAGAGGGTGGAATTGCACGAACTTCCTGTGCTGACCGAGAGATGGAAATAGGAGCTGCCGTGTTTTTGTCGATGAGAAGAGGAGTCTCCAGCAGGAATGTTGTCGCCGTGACGAGAGGCTCGCGAGATCTAAATGATGAGACAGTATTGCTATCTTAGTTTATTATGTTTTTTTTATGTCGTATGCATGGAAGAAAATGTGTTGTATGTAGCACAGATGCTTACTGAATGCAATGTTAGCTAATTTCACACTACGATTGGTACTAAAGTGAGTAAAACTCACGAAGTGATGATTGTAGGTTGAGTGAACGATTCTGCCTTCGGAATAGTCAGATCGTTTGGACTGTGACTGATATCAGTAAAGACTGTCATCGGAAGAGTTGACAGAGACTGTTCAGTGGGATGAATGGGTAGGAATGAAGTTGGAAATGATGATACGGAGTTCTCCTGAATTGAGTTTCATTTCAGCTTTCGATTTGATCGAAGATGTGAAATAACTAACGACGTTGGCCAATCGAAGAGCTTCTTCAATCAATCCATCCTCTGCTCCCTGTAGTCCATCTTTCGATTGAAGCCCGAGGAGGAAATGCTTCCGAGGTCCAGGAGGAGCTACGGTCAATGATCGATTGAGCTCGGTTGAGATGTAGAACCCTGAACACTCATGTTGCTCGAGGATATTGACGAGCACATACTCTCTGTGATCTGATCGATATCCGTGAAGTGATTGTGATGCACAGTCATCCAGTCACTCGAAACGAGAATATCGTGATCGAATGGACCTCCATCGCTGAGAAGAACTGGAAAGAAGCATTGGACTCCCACCACCGGTGAATGTAGACATACAAACGACATCGTGCAACCACATAGATTTCAACAGTTACTACACACGATTTCACTCGAGCAAGACCACCACCAGACCGGACGGGACAGACAGAGAAAAGAGAAGGAAGGGTCTCATTCTTTGTGGTGGCAGTCCATTGGCTCGTCCGTTGTCCTCTCTCGTACCAGGATTGAAGTTAGTCTCTCCGATTCTTGCTGCATTCGGATTGTAGCGTCGTTCGAAGTCTTCCTTTGTGAACGCGCAGCGGGGAGGCTGAAAGTGCGCGCTTTTCTACATTTCCTATGATCAATAGTTTTCTCTAACTGAGGAGAGACCATTAACAAAGAAGAGACTAAGACCATTAATGCGATTGAGAAGGTGATGATACACTTTCAAGTTCTCTCTGGCTTCTTCTCACATGAACTTGTACTTGGAAGGAAGTGATTTATGGCATGAGTTGGGAACGCGCTTTCGCTTTCTTTGCCTTGGACTTGTACTGGTAAATCACTTCTTCTAACAGGAAATGAGTATTACTAGCTAAAGTACAACAATGACAGAATTGCGCTGATGAACTAAGAAAGGTGAAAGGATTTCAATCTACAAATGATAAAGGTAACGAACAGTACTCCTCGGCCCGCACGTTGATGCCTTCAGACACATTTGCATGTGACACTCCATTCTGTACATTTCTCCACTCGCGAATCGGAACATTCTCGATCGACCGTAGATTCTCGACGTGTAATTGTTGTAGACGAGCTCTCCTAGGAGTTCCGGATCAACGATGCATCTGAATTATTTTAATGCTTGATCGTGTACCATAATAATTATTGAGTTTTTTTTATTTCTGAAGGAAACTAATAGCTAAAAGTTCAATTTTGTTCTTCTTCCAACAGTGAATACGAAAAACGATGAGCCTCACCCATTCTCATCAACCAGATGAATAACCTCGCCGCTCTTCGAAATTGCATTGCAATTCGTCAGAAAAGTGTTGTATTTGCCGTGCGCTGCAATTAGTTTGAGTGAACGGACGAGTGAGCAGAGACAAGAAGACCTTTCCTATCAAAGATGCAATTCCATTCGTGAACAACTGAGTCTCCGAGACGGAAGAATGTAGATGCTTCCCAGCGGGATGCCGGACGAGTAGAGTGAGAGCATCTCGCACGTATGAAAACAGTTGAGATGATTGGATTGAGAGTGACACTCACATTGGAAGATTTCCGTCGTGAGACGAAAGAGTTGAGGTCACGAAGGAATTATCGATGCATTGAAGATGAAAGACTCGATCGAAATTCGTCACTGCCAACTGAAATCAAGTCTTTGCACCCTTTCTCGCTCTTTCTGACCAAAGATGGAACGTGAGGGATGAACAGAGCCAAACCATTCTTTCACTCTCTAATGCCTGTTCTTTCCTATGATGAAGAGTGAAAGAGAACTCACGGGGTGAAAAGAAATGTCTACATGGGCTTGCATAATGCGAGATCCATTCTAAAATGAGGAATGGGTTAGATCGGGAAGAACTGGAGATGCGTCCATGCTTTCAACCTTCCTTGCACCGAAAGGGAAGAATTGGCACTCACATTAGCGAAGTGAGACTGAGTGCACTGTTCGAGATCAATGAAGACTGTTGCATTGTTGTTGAGATTGTACGAATATTCGGAGGTACACTGGGAATCGTTCGAATTCAAGACTGAGACTCGCCCTTGGAAGGGTTCGGAGGTTACGAAGGATATCACTGCATATCGAGACGTGCATGTGAGAGAGGGTGTACCTGTGAATCAAATTGAAGATCTGAATAACCATTTAAATATCGTGAACACACCCAATATCCGAACGTCTTCGATAGCTTGTGTGAGGATGAGTAGTGAAGATAGGAAGAGAAAGTGCATCACATCGATTGAAATGGAGACTGAGGATGGAAGAAGTGGACGAAATGAATGAAAGTCGGAAAGGGAAACACGTCCGGAGGGAAGAAGTAACTGTAGTTAGCGGCTTATGAGAAGGAATGAAACTATCTCGCGATTCGATCTCTTCCTCCCCAAGCTGGATTGGAATGATGACAGTTTATGACGGTTATGTAATTAGCCGGAATAAGTGGAGATGTTCATGCGAACACACTAATTAGTGAAAGAGAAGACAATCGAGAGGAGGAAACGAAAGGAGGAAAGTGAAAGGAAGAGAAAGGGTCTGGAAAGGAACAGAAGAAGGAGGGGTGGAGCGAGAATGAGTAAGGGGAGAGAGAAGAAGAGTCTAATACACTGTAACGATGCATATATCAACACTGGAGATGATTGTGTCCCTGAGGGCATGAAGTATATCTGGATGTGCAGTGAATACAATTAGGAAGATAAATGGGAGGAGAGAGATGAGTCTCTACCTTCCTGTCGAATGGCAGGAATGGCATTCCCTTTGTTGTCACTTTCCCCTTTTCGGACAGTTTCAAAGTTGACAAGAATGAGAGTAGATGGGACATCCTGGACTAGTTAAAGAAGGAGGGAAAGAGCACGCTTCTCTCTCCATTCCCTACTCAGTCTAATCACTTCTCTCTCTCAACACACACCCAAATTGGGATGGGAAAAAGAGACTCGACAATGGCCCCGAGACACACGAGAGATCAGTCTCTTTACTGTGCAGGGAAACGATTCAATGAACTCATCTCAGCAGATTAACGCTTTTTATCACAAGAAGAGGACATAATCACAGCGAAAAAGGTGCGGAATAGAATGGATCACAGATTAGGAAACCTGTCTACACTACGACACATAAATCATGCTAGAGTTTACTCGAATTATGCTGGAAATCGGGAGGAAAGATTGCAATTGTAACCGTAGATGAAATGACGGACTTGTGGGAAAGTACAATTAATTCGATTGCGTCTAGCGGTAGACTTAGTAAGCGATAGTGATCTACAGACTTTACAGAGGGGAATGAGTCAGCATTTCATCGAATTGATCTCTGTACTCCTGTTTCTCCTGGATCGGATCCTTCGTTGTGAATGTTCTCTCCCACACGATCGGAGCCTCCTTGGGATCGGATGAGTAGAAGAAGGCCTTCTGCAAAAGTTTTCTCTTGTTGGAAGTGCACGGATGAACTTACAGCGATCAGTGTATCACCGGAGACATCATAGTAGACACAATCGGGTCTCTTCTTCGATCTGCCAATGGGAGTGTGAACCTCCTTCAGATAGTCTCCTTCCATCGTGAAACTGATCTGAAACCGTATCATTCTCGAGTATAGTTTCTCTGCCTTCCGTCCTCTACTAATTATTACTAGTTAGAGAAGGAACAGGTCGTTGTTCCTCCCTCTGTTCAAAGTACTCGAGAGTCCACCACTTAGCCTCTCTCTTCCCTTCCCTTAAACAGTACAGAGAGAGACTGGATGAACCGTTTATAGGGATGGCTAACTCAGTGAAGAGAAAGAGAGGTAAGCGCATATTCACATGGATCTTCCGCCTCAAATTATACTCGCAACCTGTTTGATGAAGGCATGCCGTTTAGTCTCCTTTCTCTTTGCAAACTAAACTGAATGCAATGGCAGCATACCTCAACTGGCTTGCCATTGAATCCCACTCCTCGAATTGACTGTCCAGGAAGGAATCTAAAAAGAACATGAGTGATGAGTGAATAAGGAAGTGACGATCGTACTTCAGCTCTCGATCCTTTCCATGGATTCTTGCTTTAAGTACGTAGGTAAGTCCAGATGTAGTTGGTTCGAGCTTGATGAATCCGCCACGAAGTTCGGAGAGTTTGTTGCGGATGAAGACATGGCAACGAGAGAATCCTGCATGACACATCTGTTTTTCCTCGATAATCACCACTTAGTCCCACTTAGTTATCGAACACCACTTAGGATCCACTTAGTTATCGAATTACCTTGAGCGGAGAAGAACTCATCATGCTTCTTGGATGAACGGAGTTTGAACCTCCGATTGAGAAAGCGCTGATGAATAACCATCCTACAAAACAATTATCGAATGATTCATATCATCCCTCAATGTAAACACGACCTACAATTCACAGATTATCGATTGCTCCCTCGTCATGCTTCAGATGACGATAATATTTTCATGGTGCAATCAGTCCACTTTGTGTGCCCTCTCACAACAACGCTGATAAGAGGAAGAGAAGAGAGGGAAGACAGAATCGATCCATTACGGCTCTCTGACTATCAACCATGCGTCTTCTCGCACTACTCCTACTCGCAACCATCTCCATTGTCGCTGCGACCACTCTTGGAGAGGTAGTCTAGCTTGGAATGATATCTGATCTCTCCTCTCTCACAGGAACTAATCGCTGCTTCTCTTCTAATCGAGGAATTTAAAGCAGAAGAGAAGGCTGCAAGCAAGGCATTCCACGATGAGCTAAGCAACCAAATCGAGGCGAATATCGACAAGATCGGCGAGAGAATCAAGGGAGTTTTCACAGAGTAAGTGCGAAATCAAAGAGAAATGAAAGTGATGTCATCACAGATTCAACAAAACCAAGGATCCTTCCATCCTCAAGGAAGCAAGGGACAAGTTTGCAACCAATCTCGCCAATGGAATCGGTAAACTGAAGGAACTCAAGAATGAAATCAAGGAGGTTCGTAACACAAACAGTACTAAATCCGATGATGAATCATCTCAGAAGCAAATGGAGTCTTGGGAGGCGAACAAAGCTAAGATCGAGCAGAGAATCAACGATGTTGCCACTATTCTCGATGCAGCGAAGACCGATGTAAGTCACTCTCTCTCCTCTCAGCTGATTCCCCTTCTTGCACTCTCTCACGGTTATGGAAACGATCCAAAAAGTTGGGAATGCATCTCGGACTAGAGAGATATGTGGAGTGGAGTGTGGCGACAACCAAGCACAAACATTTTGAATTATTGCAACGCGGGAGAGATTGCGACTGTTCGGGATATGAAAGGGCAGCGGAGAGATTTGATAGAGGGAGATGGCCCGTCAATGGGGAGAGATTCGCAACAATGGAGTGAAACCCCTTCCCTTCCCTTCACTCGATCGCTTTCAGTTGATCGGAGTGCAGGGACAGAGTGCTGCACCCAAGGATCTCAATGCTGCCATCAACAGGTACTGTAGACGTAAGGATTCAGGTCGATGATGGGTGATGCATATTGACCTATTCGAAAAGATATACTAACCACAATCACTGATTTCCCAGCGAAATTCCAAAAAATCAAAATAAAGGGAAAGCCTGATAGTACTATCGCGAAAAAGAGGGGAATGAAGAAGAAGATGATTGGTGCAATGGAAAGAAACACGAGAGTAGAGTATCTCTCATTCGAGTGCCCTTAGTGATATGAGTAATCCTCCTCTCCTCTCAGATTGAACGGATCCTCATCATGGCAAACAGCCTCCATCCTTCTCATGCTTCTCTCCATCATCCTCATCGCTACCGTAGCCGTGCTCATCGTGAAGCAGGTACGGTATACGGTAGAGGGATTACGGTAGAAACATGGTAAAGTGGGCAATGAACAGAGAATCGATTAAAGAAAATCGTACTGAATACGGTAGATGAATCATCTGCAGAGGAAATTCAGAAAAATTCACCCGAACAGATGGTCACAAGAGAGAGGCGAGAAAGTGTGCTCAAACTGTACAAATTTCGGTAAAGACGTCCGGTAAATAGCACAGAAGCTACAGTAGCCACGATTGCCTGATTTGCAATCACTTTGAATTACCCTATTACAATGTCCCTGATTTCGCCTTGAAGCCGGTATTTGTCGCCAATTCACTTCTTTTCAAAATATACAGTAGTTCAACTACAAAGTACAAACGCTTACTCTGGTCAACGGAAAAGTTTAGCAGCTCTTATTTTAAGTCGCGTACGCCTTTTAGCAAGTGATAATTCTTTTTTTCTTTTTTTTGAGAGAGAATCTCATGATCTTCAGTCGGTGTGATAGAGACAAAGTGCATTTTTCGAGAGTCTCTGCCCTTCCCTTGTCCGATAACAGACCATTCCCTCACACTTCCTCTTGCAGATGTCGCGAACTGGAGGCTACGACAAACTGGGAGGGGGCAATCGAGTCTTCGTCCCTACCCAATCATCCGTCTAATCATCCTAATCATGTCAAGAACAGTTTCGACAAGCACATATCTTTATTCACTCTCACCCTACGCGTGTGTAAATGACTCTGATTGCGTACAAGCACAAATATATTCGAGTGTATGAATGTGATGTGACAGAACAGAAGCGAAGCGGTACTGTGGGAGAGGAAGAGAGGGGAAGAAAGGGAGGACTACAGATTATCCCATTCGTCGTACGCCGAGTTCGGCTGGTACTCCTCATCTGCTGAAGGTTTCTTCTTCAGAGCCATTGAGTTCTAAATGGAAATTGTCTCGATTATGTCTAGACATCATTATGCTTGCAAGTTTCGGACTAGTCATGGAAGTAAGGCATAGTGATATCAACTCGCCTGTTCCTTCTCGAATTGCCAACTCTCGAAGTCTCTAAGTGCAACCTGCACATAGGAAGTGACGAAATGCTGTTCCTCCGTTCGCTGATATTTCTGGAATGGTCCCACTTAGAAGATCAGCGATAACGTAATGAGTTTTACCTGAAGAAGGTCGAGTGCCAGGTCCTTGAGCTCAGAGAGATTCAGTGCTTCACACTCGCCGACTAATCTGAACGTCAGCCTCCATTTCAAGTGTTCTTACTAATGATCACGTTCAAGAAGACCGACTACAGTGGATACGTATAGACACTTTTCGTAGTGAAGAAGGGGAAATTTGAAGTATCCAGCGCTCTTTTTCTATTTACATTTGCATGTTTCTAGCAAGGAATAATCACAATAATCGTTTCTGAGCAACGCATTTCCAGTATCCTTCCTCAATATCTCCCTTACTTGGCCAAATCGTCGGGTTTGGACGGAAGTGCGAGAGAGGGGACGAATTTCTCCTTCTTCAGTCGTAAATATGCCAAAATATGACGGAACGTCTTGGCATCTCTGTCCAAGTAATAGTTTCCACCCTGGAAAGAGGGGAATAAGAGACATGCTCAGGTGCTCTTTAGGCCTTCGTCCAGACAATTGACTTCCGGTGGCTGGAAGAAGGCGAGAAGACGAAGAGAGAGACGAAAGAATGGAAGACTGACCTTGTCCGTTGCTATTGGTTTGAGCGTTCCTGGCTTAAACCATTCGGCCAGCTTCGATCGAGGATCAGCAAGCATGTCAGTACGACGAACCTGCAAGAGCACAACTAAGAACGAATCTCACGGAAAGAAAACAATGGGAATATTGAATTCAGGTGATGGCTGTCCCTCAAGTGATAATCAGATGATTAGGAGTTGGAGGAAGAAAGATCAAATATTTTCAGAACATTTCTATTCTTATTACGGAGATGGAGTTTTCGCAAACATATCCCTCAACTATGCGTCTGTAGGTCACTATGGCAACTATTTGAAAATTCAAAAACGAGAATACATTCAAATATGCAAGTCCTAAGTACTTACCGTATACTTCTTTCCTCCGACGTTGATGTTGAGTATATCGTCAGCATGTCTGGATCTCGCCATAATGTGAAGATCCTGTAGTGGGAAGGGTGGATGAATGAGTAGGCTGGGGGGAGGAGGGAGGGATTCGAGCGGAATAGATTCCTCGACGAGAAAGAAGTTGAGGAGACTCAGGGGTTTGGCCCTCTTTCTCTTTTCCTTTAGTACTCCGTTTGGGAGCTCCGCCTTATGGGAATCTTCGGCGCTCCATTCGTCTTCTTCGTCAATGACAGCGCGTTTCCTATTGGGGAGAAAAGAGATAGGGAGCCAATAGTTACTCGAGAGTGAGCACTCAGAAAAACACTCAACAACGATGGCGAAATACCATACCATTACCGGGATTGGTGATATGGCGAAAGTAGGAGTGGAGAATGGACGATGGTAGAAGATGGATGGAGGATAGATGGCTATTTGTGTATCTGCTGCTGTATATGCTAGCCGATTCGACTTCGAATGAAAAGGCAGGAAGGAGTGGGTACACCTGAATGGAGGCAAGACGGGGTGAGGAGAAGTAGCCCCTCCCAGTACACAATGCTGTGAAGACTGATGAAGATGTTTTCGTAGGTTATGTGTGGATATAGCGCTCTGTGCACGATCGTTCAATAATTAGTTGTACACAGTGTGAACAAACATAAGTGACGATTGATAACAATGTCATCACCACCTTCCGTGAAAACACCATGAACTGATTAAAACTGGGTCTGTGTTTGCGAAAATGATTGATTTCATTTTATTTGAAATGTTCTTGTAACCAGGAAGGACGTCGTTTATACAGCTAGCATTGTATTTATTAGATGACATCGCACGATTCTTTCCCTGTTTAGTATCCTGCCGGTTGTGATTCGAATCCCTTCCGGTAATCGGAATTCGCGGTCAGCCAGTTACCCTTTCGAAGGATTGCAGTAGCCTGAGTTACTACTGGAGTCTTCTCCATGACGTGACCACGATTGGCGAGCAGTTCAACGTACTCCTCAATTTAATTTGGCATATTATTATACATTTTTTTCATTCAGATTGCATATTTCTCCAGTATGAACTTTATTCTGGTAAAATATGTATCTGTAGTATCTAAACATATGCGAAGCTACTGATCGAGATGGTCCGGATAAAGTTAGAAACTCATTTCTAGTCAATTGTTCAGGGAAGCATAAAGACCGGAACGACCAAGTTTGAGAAAGAACTTCCTCGTTTTATCGTTTCCGAGTGGGAGGAAGAACGACCTATTCGTCTGTTCTCCTATTATCGAGCGCAGGTCATGCGAAAGAGAAAAGGAAGGACGAAGTATGTCCCAAGTAATCATAGAGCGGCGATTAGGGAAGAAAATCGAGGTTTGTGCAGGAAATAGAGGAAAGAGAGACAAGTACATGCGAAGTTTGCGAGTTTGGAAGAGGATAATCGCTTACTTCGGGGAAATCTCTTTCGTATTGAGTAACATTAGGCATGAGCTGATCGTGGAGACGAGGACGGTCCATTGCCTGAGATTAACAATTCACTATATTTATTCTTATGCGATAAAAAAGGTGATAGACTCTGTTCAATGTACAATATGAGATTTTATTGTAAAATTACAGAACCTCCTTGATATTCCAGCCCATGAACAACGTTCTCATTGCAATCTGAGCTACTCCAGAGATGATCGTTGATCCTCCAGCTCCTCCAACAGCCAATTGGACCTAATGAATTCCAGGCTATTGATGATAAGAATGGGATTTACTAACCACTTTATCCGTCTTATTGAAGACTACGATAGGACTGATCGATGACATCGGTCTTTTGCCTGGTTTGATGTAGTTCGCAGGAGTGGGAGGATAACCATAGAAATTGGGAGCATCGGGATTAGAGAAATCATCCATTTGCGAATTCCAAATCATTCCGGTCGATTCGGATGCGACACGTGCTCCGAAGCTACAATTTAAGTAATGATTGATTCAACAATAATATATTCATCTATTTCAAAAACATTGAAAGATCAGAACTTACAAAAGATTGACAGTAGTGGTAGCAACAACGGAGTTTCCGTGCTGATCGATCACAGCGATGTTCGTGGTTCCCTTGTCCAGTTGGAAGGCGAACTTTCCTCCGTACTTCTCGGTTGGCTGAGCCTTGTCAGTGATACGGTTACGAACGGTCTCGATGTACTCGTCGGAAGTGATATTTCTAAAAAAATATAAAAATATGATAATTACTAAATTGAGATCGTCAACTGCCATTGAAGGAACGTGAGCAGAAGAGACGCATTTTTAATGAATGATAATTTGTGAATGAAAGTATAATTAAATTCACCTTGCCAACTGCAGGCTGCCATTCACGAATGCCATATCTCCCATCTCGGATCTATGAGCATACGCGAACTTGGAAGCCTCGAGGTACTTGTGAAGACCGTCGACCAGTTGGTGACTGGTGCTCTTAAAAATTATTTCAGTGATTATTTTGTTTCAAAAATATCTACCAAAAATAATGTCTGACTTAAAACTTACCTGATCGAACTGGTATCCAGACAGAGTCTTGATGATGCTTTGAGTGACTGCCGATGAAGAGGGAGGAGGAGGACCGCACATTCGAAAGTTATTTGGTAGATCGGTGTAGATAACTTCTGATTGATCCCGAACGATCGATTTGTAGTTAGCGATGTCCTCCTTGGTCATGATCGCTTCTAAATCAGATTGTAAATATAATAAATTTAGAATGAGATTGCCTTTAGACTCATTCAGCTCGAAAGCCAGCTGCTTCGCAACCCATCCCTTGTAGAAAGTCTCGATGGGATCGGCAGATTCGGACAGACTCTTGAGGAGATTCCTGATTGAATTATTGATTATTGATGAATAAAAACCAATGCTTACTTGTAATTCTTCCTTGAATGCATCACATCTCCGTACTTGTAGACCTCTCCAGTCTTCGGATCGACGAAATCTTTAGCCAGTCCTCGATCGGCCTTGATGTTTGCGGCTTCTTCCTGTATTTGAATGATTATCATTTCGTCCTATGCGAATAAAGCTAAATATGAAAATAAAATAAAATAATATTTTATGTTCAACACTCACCCTCAGACAAACATCCATTCCCATGGAGACAGGCACTCCGTTCTCGAGCAGATCAATCGATGGCTGCAGTAGAGCTTTCCATGGAAGACCGCCTCCGAACTTCGTGTACTCAGTGTAGAGACCGTGCAGTTCTCCAGGAACACCCATCGCTTTCCAGCCTAAGATATTATATTTTAAAAATAAAATAAAATTTTCTTTTATCATAGATGACAAAACTGACCGATCTTCGATCCATTCACATTTCCCTTGAACATGTGCTCTTCAGCAGCAGCAGGTGCAGTTTCACGAGCATCGACAGTAGAACAAAGGCCGGTGGTCCTAAAATAGTTTTTTGTCGTGAATAAATCAAAATTTATTATGCTCTGAGGCAATAATGTTAGTACTTGTTGTAAATGGTCATGAAGTGTCCTCCTCCGATTCCACTGCTCTGCGGATTGACAATCCCGAGACAGACAATTCCAGCAATGGCCGCATCCACTGCATTTCCTCCCTTGATCAGAATGTCCCTGAATAGTTTCGATTCTTCCTTGCTGATAAGGAGAAAGAAGGGAAGAGAATAGAGGATTAGTTGGTTGCCTTCCAATCTCCGAGCACAACACGTGATCTGCAGCCACTGAGACGGACGAATACTTGCCGTGCAATCCATCCTGGAGAGGAGGCCAACGTTGAGGCTGCAATTCAGATTTTTTATTCATTTTTTCACTTCTGAATTTTTGAATTCCAACTCTTTTCTTCAAGAAGATAAGACTTTTTCTCGAATCGAACCCCTCAATCTTCAGCCCTTCCCGGTAAGTGAAACCGAAACATCTTCCCTAAAAAGTTTTTCCCGTGCGTCAACCATCCACAGCTACAATTTGCGCAACTGAAATCACCCGAAAACTCGAGCCCACGCATATCCCCTCTAAAGAGATGATTGAGAGCTGCCTCGAGTTTGGCATTGAAGGTTTTCGGCGAGTGAGCGGTAATTGGGATGCGAGATTGAGTTAGAAAAAGAACTGAAGGGGAAGAGACTCGACCTCGATAGAGGGTGCTCCCATGTACAGTGTAGTCATGATGACTGCAACGAAGAAGAAGACAACGGCGAGAGCAATCGAGAGGACGAACGTCGTCTGCTTGAGGGCCATCGCCTTACCCGCACTGCAAGATATACTATGAATGTTTGTTACTTGTTAGAAGATACAAATTTTAATGAATTCTATCATTTTTAAGCATCAGATCACAAGATCACACCATTTCCAAAACAGAAACGAAATAGTGAAAACATACAGTTTCATCATTTCGTCACTATTCTTTAAAACTGGGTCAATTTGATGTGAAAATATTCAAAAAATAACTAACCCGGAATTGGGAATCAATCCCTCTCGATCGTCCATGACTATGCAATGAGAATGGAGGAGAAAGAGGGTGAAGCCAGTGCCTTTCTCTCTCTTTTCCCTTCTTATCTTCCCATGACTTCTTATCACTGTATTGTACCCGATCCACTTGATTCTTCCACTTTCAAATACAAGAGAATCTCTTTATTAGCCGTATTTCGAGTGAAAGCATTTCAATTATGAGAGAACGAGAGAACGAGATCGAAGAATCATCGGAGATCGAAATCCACTTGAGAATTCTTTGAATGGGACGATCGATGCCTTTTCACCTATAATTGACTCATTGACCCTGGTTTTCTCCTCTCTTCACTCACCTTTTCTCCCTCCTCTCGAGAGTCACGATAAGTGATCAACGGATACCGTTTTCTGAATACAAATCATTGTTCACAACAAATTCGAGTATATAGCCAACAACAAGTTTACCTGTAGTCCTGGAACGGGGCTGATACATATCGGTTATTATTATTGGCCCATGGACTAGGTCGAGGTTGTGGTTGGGGATACTGAGGTTGAGGGAAATAAACAGTTTGCTGCTGAGGTTGCCACGCTCCCCACGCGCTCTGTAATGACGTTGTCTTCGTTGTTATCGCGGAATTGACAATGAAACGGCTGATTGTAGTGGAGTATCACCTGTGCTTGTGGGATGTAGATGGGAGCGGGTGGTGGAACGACGGGAGTGACGGTGACAGGAGGAGGAGGAGTAGTCGGTCGAGTTGTGTAGGCTGGAGCTGGATGGGGACGACCATTGAGGGATGAGATTCTCTCCTCGATCTGGTCCGTGTAATCTTGAGGCAGAGCCTCTTCAGTGCCGAGTTCAGGAGAAACAAGAGAAGAGGAAGGACGAGGATTGTCTTCAAAAAAAATCATTAGCATGTACGCGCAGCATGAATTGTATGTTAACATAAATTTCTTAAAGTCAGAGAGACATCTTTACCTCCTCTCCTTCCCGGACACTCGCAGTAACCTCCGTTCTCTCCCTGGGTGCCCGGAGGACCTCTGATTCCTCGGATTCCATCCGAGCCCATGTCTCCGGGCTCTCCCGGAGGACCTCGGGGTCCGTCTTTGCCTTAGTTGATCAGATTATTGCATTTTTATACCCCTTCGTAATACCTGGTGGAGCAGGTTCTCCAGCCTTGCCTGGATCTCCTCTTGCACCGGCGAATCCAGGAGGTCCCTTCAATCCCTTCTTTCCTGGTTGACCGATCAACAGAATGGCGTCTCTTCCTGGCTGACCATGAGGGCCATCCTGCATAATTCGATCATTTGTATGAGTAATCGGTTAATCCGCCTAACTCTTCCGTTCATTCCTGGTTGTCCCCGAGGTCCCTGGAGACCGGGTGTTCCTGGTTCGTTGACTCCATCGATACCAGCCTCTCCGATGGCTCCTGGACGACCACGTGCGCCTGTCATTTTATATGTTCATTTTTATCTCTCATATTTTATCTTCAAACATTTCTTTAAAGGAGCCAAACTTTCCTAACATTGTGACCAGTCAAAATTGTTATTATCTTTCCTACTCCCCATACCAAGAAGAAGAGGTAAACTGGAGCTAATAATGATACAACTGCACAACAATTGGTTAGATATTTATAGCCAACGCTCTAAACATAGCGTACCTCTTTCACCAGGAAGTCCTGGTGGACCTTTCTTGCCTGGAGGACACGGTTCGCACTCGATATTCAGCAGTCTGATTCCATCAATTCCTGGACGCCCTGGTTCTCCAGGCATTCCATCAATTGCGGCGATTCCGTCCAATCCACGGTGTCCTGGAGGTCCAGGAGGACATCGAGTGGTGGTGCAGTCTGAATGCTATTAGGCTGTTCAGGGACAGGTACTTTTCGACGTACCACAACTGCCGCCCCCTTCAATCGACCCTCCGTACGAGGTCCCAAAGTTGGATGGTAGATCAATCTCTCCCCATGCCTGTCTATGCTGTCCATACGGCGGTCTGTACGGTCTCCCCCTCTCCTGTCCTCGGAATTGTGTGGGTGTTCTTTCACTGTTTCTTCCATTATTATTGTATGGGGAGACGTAGAATTGTCGTCGATGACGTCGATGGGAGGGAGCGACATCGAGAGTAGAAGACGTTTCCGTTGAGAGATTCTGAAAATGCCAGTCGAGAGAGGGTAAGGAAGGATTATCTTTCAACCACTTAGAGAGGGAAAGGCTTACTACGAATTGGTCCACTCTCCTTTCGTACTCTGCGATGTACGATTCGATATCGTTGATGATGACTATGCATCCAGTTAGAGAGAGGAAGAAAGTGGAGAGAGACACGAGTGAAGCTGCGATGCACAATCGACGTATCCACGAATCCTCATCTTTCATCTGGAGTGAACAGGGGATTGAGAAGGGATAGAGAGGTGAAAACAAGAGAAAGTGCAGAATGGAACACGACTGGCACAGTTCACGGGAGGTTCGAGCACTGTTCGTCCCACAATGGCACTTGAGAGTGAATGAGTGTGAAGTAAGTACCAGCTCTGAACCATCTCGAAAACCCAAAGTCTCAATCGGAAAACATCATCACATCAACATCAGCGAATGAATCAGTTGAGGGAACAACATTAAGGTAGGGCTGAATAAGGGGGAGAGAGACTACTGACTCTCACTTTCGAACCTTGACTGGTCTGTACTATGAGAGACAGCAATGCGCAATTGGGTAGTGCGTAATCCGGAATTTGAAGTGGCATTCCGATCCTCGGCCCTTTTATCCCTTTCCCGCACTTTTTTGTTACTCTTTCAATACAAAACTTTCCAAATCCGAACAAAGCAGTAATCGTTGACGAATGATCGCGATGATTTCCCTTCTCGTACTCTTCTTTTGACCATGGGAACATCAAACCTCCACATTTGCTAACCTTCCCCGAATGTGAAGGGAGAAGGAGATAACCGATATCTCTCCCTCCCCATCTCGACACTCTATTAGCATGCAGTGTGTTCATCCCATTGTTCTCTCCTCTCGCAAAAAGAGTCTCTATAGAGGGTTGACTAGGATAGTTAGCACTGGAGGGAGGGGAGGAGTATCTCCATCCTTGCATAAGTGACCTCCTCCTTTTCCTTCTCCTTCCTCACTTCTCTCTTTTGAACTTCTCTTGAACCTCTTCACTCAATTCCCCTCCTTCGCATCTTCTTCTTTTCTCAGTGGCAAGCAACACTCTCATTATTTACTTTCTCCAATGAAGTCAGCACAAACACACTCACACATCCGCAAACTCTCGCAGTACTTTTCATTCTCTTTAGTCCCTCCTTCTCCCTCTCTTCTCTCTTCGCGCTGCTCTCTTCTCCCTTCACATTTAATCATATCTGCTTCCCCCTTTAAGCCTCCGTTCACCTTTCCACTCCCCTTTCATATATTCTCTCCATTCAATCATCGTTCTCAACACAGAATGGACGCTCTCACCAAGATCTCATCTCGGGTTACTGATCTCACGAAGAAATCGAAGGCGAAGAGACTAGAAGACGATTCATTTCTCCCTCAATCCTTCATTCCTCCCACATTCGATGATCAACCAGTAAGTTCTCACTCCGACTCTCCTCCTCCTCGTTATCCCCTCCTTCTTCCCTTTTCTGATTAGAGGTAGCGAGTCTCTCTCTCATTCATTGACAGTCTCCCCCCCCCCCGTTCCAAAACAGCCTTCTCCCTCCTTCTTCTCTCCTCGATTGCGTCGAGAGTCGACTAGATTCCCTTCTCAATCATGAGAACACCGTCCTTCCTTCAGAACTACTCTTCCTTCTCTTCCCATTCCACGCCTTCTCAGCCTCCGAAGGACAGCAGTGCAAAGAACATCGTAAGTCGCCCCTCATTCCCTCCATTCAATCGATTCCACGTGAACACTCATCCACTTCGCAGATTCCGAACTCAATCCGACGGTTTTCTCCCTTTCCTCGTAAACAGAACTCGAGTGAAAACAAAGAGACGCCTGTGAGGGTCGAGACTAAGAAGGAGTCGAAGGAACCGAAGGACTCGAAGTATCGTAAGATAGGAGAGGACGGAGGAGAGGCGGAGAAGAGTAGTGGAGTCTGGAGATTCAAGGATTCTGCCGTGAGTCTAATGAATAATACAATCATCTCATTAATCTAATTGAACAATAGACTCATCAGTATAATGAGCTCATCGTCATTCTTGTTTTCTCAGATGGATCGAGTGGATCGAATGAAGAAGAATCGTCAGGGAGAATACGGTGTCCAATTACTGGACGATGACCAGGATTGAATCTCCTCTTCCCTCCGTTCTCTTTCCACTCTATTTCCGGTTGTGTGAATCACTCTCGCCATTCCACTATATAATCCGATTATTTTATGTATTTAGAAAGCCAATTAGTGCAATAGTCATTCTATCCCCATATACGGTGTTCCCCTCCATCTTAGATTACGGTGGCAAGAAAGAAAGAGAGAAATGTCAGCCTGTTAGCCATACTCGAGTTCACTCAAACTCCCCTTACTCAATAATATTATTATCACCAGACAAATTAACAATAATTGATGATGATAAAGCCGATGGGATAAAAGCTTTCAGATTCGAATAAATGTCATTGAGTGAATGGGCGATCTGGGAATATGAGGTGATTGGATGACTAGATCTGATAAAACTCAATGCATCAAACTGGTGTGAATAAATGACTAAATCTGATCGGAATGGAGGAAATTACTCGAATTCATACTGGAATTGTCATAGAAACCACATCTTTCTTGCTCTGTTATCACAGTGGGAGATAAATAAACTTCTAATACACTATCTGACTTCTTTCATAACCGTTAATATTTTCTCAATGGGAACTCGATATAAACTCTACTTCTCTGGTCATTCTATATGGAGGGGAGAAAATCCGTGAGATTCACGAGGATAGCACTGAATAATGGAGGAGAACACGTGAGATTCACTCAGCGGCGTCGATTTCTCTCGACTCGCGAAGAGATTTGAAGACTGGCTGCAATTTGTAGAGATTAGGAGGGAAATCGGATGAAACATCTCTTCACTTCCTTCACTAACACGATCAAAGGACAACCTGAATGGTGACGGAATGGATTCCGAAGCGATGGCACACTTTCCTTATACGTAGAGTCGCGTTCGCAAAGTCCCGTGCCGACTCAAACTCAATTTCCGCTGAAATTGACTTTTTGAAGTTATTGAAAGCGGGGGAAGGAGAGAAACGAACCAGAGGAGAGATGACGGTTGGCGGCGAGAGTCCAGCAATGGATGTTGTTCACTTTGACGACTCCTTCTACCTGGAAACGAGATACGTGCGTCAAGGGAAATTATTAATAAATATGAAATATGAGATAATGATTACCGCAGCAATCTTCTGGATTAGCCTATCCTGATCGAGGAACGATGGTTTCAGTCTGAGCATGATTTCAGAAGTCTGACGAACGAGAGCAATGGCGTTAGTCGAGATGAAGACAACCAAGACCAAACTGAAAAGAAAAAGGTTTACATTCACTTCCTTTCTGAACTATTTTTGAAAATGTTCCTTTTATGAATATTTGTTAGTTCTTCGTTTTCTCGATTACGTCTTAGATCGTTTTCGATGTTTGTAAATTTCGAAACCAGTGAAGTCAATCGACTCCCAGAAGAGACGTGATTCCTGTCAATCACGGCTTGATTGAATACGGCGGATGTCTACGCAACACCCATGTCTAGACTATGATCATTTGATTTGCACTAGACAGGTGGTATTTTTTCTCGGAAATGATAAATGCGGAAATGTGAATAAATGATAAAATTTTAATCTATGCTCAAATCGAAATAAAATGCTCGAGAATATTCTTTCTGTAAAATTAATCTATTTCTTCAAGTCCAACCCCCGCACTCATCACACCAAACATGCCTGAGGATTGGATCAAGATAGAGGGCGAACACTCCGATTTGGTCATTCCACATGTATGCGATTCCTGCAGTAATCATTACAATAACCGATCCGATAGCATCTGTGATAATATGGAGGAAGGCTCCTTGCATGTTCAGGTTCTTGTTGTCTGCAAATAGTATACATTTGATCTCTTCGTCGCTCTTTGATTGACTAATTGGGCTATCCCAATCGGAGTTTGCCCAATGAATCATCGTAATCGTGCTCTCACGTACCTTTAACCTTCGGCGGTTCTTCTTCCTCCACAGTCAGCGTATCCTTCATATCCGGATCGAGATTGACGAATCGAAGGGCGATGTTCTAAACAGTTCTCTTATCTCTTCCCTTTCTTCCTTCTCTGACTCACCGAATGGCACAACTGACTGGCTTGACTCAATGCTCTCGCTCCTCTCGCTTCTTCTCCATACTCCTCATCATCATTATCACTTTCGTGCTCTTCCTCAGGATGATCATGGGAGTGTCCATGTCCTCCGGCATGAGAGTGACCGTGTCCTCCATGGGAATGACCGTGACCGTGACCATCATCTTCTCCGTGATCATCATCATGATCATGCTCCTCTCCTCCTCCATGAGAGTGTCCATGTCCACCTCCCTCGTGTGAATGGCCATGCTCCATTCCAGCCTCTGAAAGAGAAGAAGCTAAAGTAACTTCATTGAATATCTCAGTTGTTGTCCGTCCTTGTCTCATTCTCTCTTTCACTCTTGATATTCCGGGAAAGTAGGCGCGAAATGGTATCTCTCCCTTCCACTCCCTCGTGAGTGCCCTCTTGTTATGCAGTTCCCACTCTCAGATATCGTCTTTCTCTCTCCCAGAGAGTGCAAACTCACTGTGGAACACGTAGATGCCGATAATATTGATGATCAGGCCGATCGCTCCAACGAGGAAAACCTGGAAGAGGAAGGATGTATGATCTCTCTATCTTCAAAGTGTAAACTGCGACTTCCAAAGCTCATCTGCCATGGTTGAACTCAGAGTCAGATCTAAGATCGTTGTTTCACTGCCCTTGCCATTGATCCTCTGTTTGTCTCATTCCCTTCCCTCTTCATTCCTTCATTCCTTCCCTCCCTTTCTTACCTGCCCTGGGTGCCCAATCGCACGCGGGTTAATGATCCTTCCGATGGATTCGAGCGCGATCGTAAAGCACATCGTTAGAAGCCAGACTCCATTGATAAGAGCGCCGAAAACCTGAAGAAAGCCGGTCCCATCTTCTCTTTTTCAATCCATTCAACACTCGTTCGATACAATCTCTCACCTCCGCTCGAACCCAACCGAATGTGCTGTATGACGAAGGGCGATTTGCAATCTGGAAGGGAGAGGTTCATCTTGCTCTATCGGCGTAGAGTATTGGCAAAAAATGATAGCCGTAAAAGGAAAGGATGCGAGGCAGCATTTACGACGCTACGCTTTAACGACGGAATTTCACTCGAAGAAAGAGTCATTAAAGAAAGCAAACATGGAAGTTACTTGTTCTCATCAAAAGATGGGCCGAGGGAATTAACTGTATTAAGCGGAAAAAATAAAAATGGCTCACCCACAAACAAATCATTGCCACTGTAAGGGCGAATACATCAGATAACATATGATAAGAATCCGCAAGAAGAGCTATCGATCGATTTATGAAGCCAAATGTCAATTCGACAATGAAGAATAAAAATGTTAATATAATCATGACGAGAGGCGCTTTGATATTGTTCCTGAAAACAAGTTCTTTATTAAATTTTCTCCTCTTTTCTTGTAAAGTTATCTTTCATTCGCTTTTTTCCTTCGGAATTCATAGTATATCCACTCGTGAAACTGGACACGGCCTAATAACGTATTCCCAAGACAGCATTTACTTCCTTCACGTAATTGGCTACTACTGCAGCTCTGAATAAATAAAGATATGTAATGATTGCTTACTTTTTCTTTTGATGTGAATGTTTTGAGGAGTGTGGACTACAACTCATTCTTTCTTCTGAACTCTCCATCAACGCTGTTGACTCGTCTCCTTCTCCCGCTGGCCGGGCTTCCTGCAATTATCGTGTTTACAATCGAATATCGACGTAAAAAATACATGTTATTAGTAGCTATAAACAACTAACGTCGTGATTGGAGCCACTGTGATGGGATGACGACTCTTCTTCACTTGGTGAACTATCAATTGGTTGTGGAACGACCTGCAACGATGGATTCTCAATAAATATAAAGGAAAACGTTCTTGCTCCACCATCAAAGAATGAATAATCAAAATGTCGTCATTTTAATTGAAAATGACGCGAAATTCCGCATACTTCAAAATTTCAATGAAGAACTCACATTCTTTTCATTTTCCGTTTCTTCTGAGGCCATCCCGCCTGAAGAGGCAATCACCTGAAAGAGAGAGAAGTACTAATAGTGGAATAGAACAAGAGAGCATACCCAAACTCTCACTCTCAGACTCAAGAGCGAGGATTTAGAGAGAGAGGCGAGAAAGGTGAGTAGGGAAGAAAGAGACGCGTAAAGGATCAATGATGTGAGGAGAAGAGGGTTGGAATCGATGGAGAAAGAGTCAAATAAAACGAGGTAAGGGTAAGGAGACTCAAGCGATAAGATTCGAGCAAGAAATGCTTATCTTATCAGTCGAAAACGAGACAAAAGCTTTCCCCGTCGTTTTACGATGTTTTAGGGTGACTTACGAATTCCAATCGAGAGGAAAGGCTAATAAGCACTCCCCAGACCTGATTGTTATCTTTTTGCATGATTCAGAACCTCGAAACCGGAGAAAAACGGATGTAAAACTCCAAGTGCAATGAAACTCCATTTTTTCAAAGAAGTGAATTTATACCGTACCACAACAATCGCGGTGGGACATAATTCGCTGCAAACCTCAATCCATTGCCTCCATAAAAGGGCCTCAGGGCTTTTAGTTTTGAGTGGCTGATGCCAAAATATACAGAAATAAATTTCTCACATTTTTTTACCCAAACAGATTCTGAGCGAAATGATGACCAAAATATTAGAAATCCACTTCGGTTGACAACCCATTCTCTTGTGGGTGTCACTGACACCTCATATAAATATAGAGATGAAAATCAGAGAAATAAATTAGTTCTCTTATGAATATGGAGTCTGTTCTCAAAGTCTGTTCTCAATATCGTTATTCTGATGCAATAATGAAGGCAATAAAGCCATTCATAGGTTGAGACAGAGAACAGACAGAGGAGAGAGTGAGCAGCTTCCCGCTGTTTCTGCTGGGTACGTCTGGTTGGATGACCAGATACCCAAACCCTCCTGTCCTCTATTTCTTAAACGTATAGAACAGATCATATGAAATAAAAACATTTATTCTATTGGACGCAATCTGTGAAATCGTATAAAAGAATCGGTTATCTTGACACAAAAATATATTCATCTGTTGAAATCAGTCTATTTCATTAATCTTATCTTTCCATACTCCATTTTTAAATAACTTGATTACCAACAGGATGCTCCTAAACAAAAGATAAAGATAAATATTGCCATAGTTACGGAAATGTCTCTTAAGATCAAATAAGCGAAACAGTCATTTCTTCGTTTCTTTAAATTCGCATTAAAATATTTCGTGCCTGCCGATCAATCGTTTATCGAGGAATTTTAATACATACTTGATCGAAGTATCGAAAAAAAGTCATCTGTAGTAGTATTTATTCAATCTATTCGATAAAATGAAGAATACGGAGAGGATAAAACGGCTCGTTGAACTGATGCTAGCGATAATTAGCATACGCCTGTGAATCATACAGAATAGAAATTAAATGGATTATGTATGAGCAAATTGTGATATCAATTGAGTGGTCATTCTATTCCTTGTTAGTCGTCGCGAGCGGTTCCCTCTCCATTTCTCTCTGATGGAAAGCGGTTTCCCCTAATACCCCTCGTCTCTGCCAACGACTCATCAAGAGGAATCCCCATCCAAGCCGGAGTGGTCACCGTGTGATGGGTATGACCTACTAAGATGTTTGGTCCCTCGGATTCTGGGCTCAATGATTCTCGC